>VXAA01003088.1:706208-833579 GCA_013399115.1 Anseranas semipalmata
GCCGGGGGCCGCGGGACGGGAGGGCCCCCGGGTGCTGCAGGCAGCGTCGCCGCTGGCCCCGGGGCCGGGGGACCCGCGGTCCCAGAGCGGAGAGCACGGGGCGGGGAGCCTCTGGGAGCCGCACGCAGCCGCGCGCCCGCTCTCCTGGCGCTGGTCTGAGGCCAATGGAAATGGCATCGCCTTCCGAGAGGTCTCGCGGCAGGGTTTTCACCAGCCTTCCCACACCAGATAGCATCTTTCTGATGCATCCGTAAGGACAGGACAGAGGACGCCCTGCAAGCTCGCCAACGGCTATCGGGCAGTAATCCGCTTTGGTGGCATCAGATACGGGCCGTACCTGAGCCGGCGATTCGGGCTCACAGAAATTCACGTTCACCGAGCAGCCCGGCTCCGCCAAATGTTAGCTTCCGTGCTGTACAGTGTTTAATTCTGCAGGACTTTTTTAGCTGCATTTAAAAATACACTTGGCATTTCTAGCCGTGGACCAATTTTTTTCTCATGTCTTTTTATACAGATTTGGAGGGAAAGATATTTGTAATGGAAAAAAATATGTGCAAAGTTGGATTGCTAAGTTTCTGTAATCTTGGGAAATAGAAAAAAGCAGCCTATGTAAGAGCTACAAGGAACCATATGGATCAACAAGAGCTGCCCTCATATCCCTGGGAAATATAAATTAACCTACATTTCATCATCATAAACCCCAAAATAAAAAATCTAATTAGAGTCTCTACCCTCAGATTCACTTCTACAAAATTTGCCTATCCCCCTCACAAAATGATTTACAGTACTTACATCCATTTCTTCAGAGTGATTTAAATTTATTGAATCATTTCAATTTTTAGAGAGCTTCCATTTGGATCTGTATGGGTTTCTAGACATATGCAGTGCTCAGTTATTTAAAATTAATTGCAGTACAATAATTTTAAATTGCTTCACACTATACGAATCTCAAGTGCTTTGAAATATTTGAACCATTCTATTTAGAAGCCATCAAACTTCTGAGCACATGCATCAAAGAGTTGTTTTAAAAGCCGAAGGGCCGTACCGATGATCCCAAGGTGCAGGTGAGCATGGCTCTGGGCATGCTCAGTGCACACAGAACTAAATTTATAGAACAATTCAACAAATTTGGCCCGAATGTCAATCTTTAATTAACAAAAACGGATTCTGTAATAATTGCAAACCAATAAAAAATTTCTAAAACTAGAAAAGCACTGTTATAAAATAATGGCATACATTAAAACTATTATTACTTCTAATGTGTATTTATAGAACATCCTTTTATCCTGGAAATTAAAACATCTTATTAACATTAAACTAAGCTTTACAATACCTCTGTGGGAAAGGTGAGCATTACTGTGCCCACTTTATGAAGGGATGAAGGAGGCACATAGAGGTTAAGTGATTTACCTTCAGAAGCACAGTTACCAAAAGGAGTAAAAAGCAAGGAGCTGAGCAATCAAGCCGCCGCTGCTGATAATAAAGTATCATTTCCACCGATACAGCCATTACAATGGCAGCGGCAACGCCGGCTCAGAAAGCCTTCAACTACATTATCTAGAAAATTACTTGTTAGAGCGGATCCAAAGTCACCTAGAAGGGATATTTCCAGTCACTCTCAGGTTATCTTTCTCTTGCATTTTTTTTTTTTCTGGATATTTTGAGGAACAAGAAATCATTTCTGCATTTCTCTCTGGAGTATTTTCTAACTCAACCAAACAGCAACAACAACGATAGTTAGGGTGGCTAAATAGCAGTTTTTGTAATGCCTTACATCACGTATAAAGGCCAGTGAAGATGAAACTGTGTGATGAGCAAATCTGGTTGCTTTGGTAAGAGTCTCCAGGTCCGCTTCTGTGCAATTTTACACTGGTGAGTAAACTAACATTAGCAAAGCAGGATTATGTCCAGCATATGGTGAGACTCCATTGGCTGTAGTACAGTCACCCAATTAATCTCTACACCCGCCACCCCCCTTGTTATTTATTTATTGTGACAAACGCATCCTTATGGGACCCGAGGCAGGGAGCTGCGTATTCCCCGGCTGCTCCCTCCAGTGCCCACCCTCACCCCTCACCGCGCTGCCCAGGCAGCGGCTGCAGCGGGATCCTCTGCCAGGCCCCGGCGCTGCCAGGCCACGATCCAGGAGGATCTGGATCTTCCGCAGCGGGCAGGAATCAAGGGTTGCCCGAACCTGCCCTCCCGCAAAAAGCCAAATACAAGCGCTCCCTGACAATGAGCGCAGCCTTCTGAAACTGCTTCCCGAAGCTCGCCTTTTCAACATCACGCTAATAAGCTAGCTGCTCCTGGAGCCCATCAGAGCACTCACAGATTTCAGTCTGTGCCTCTTGCTAAGTTCCCTCCGCAGCCGGAGCCGTCCAAGACTTCACCAGCCAGCAAAAACAAAGGCAAACCCTCACCAAATAAACACGCTGGGCAAAACCCCCAACCTCCTCCTCCTCCTCCGTCAGCCTCTCCCTCTCCTCCTTCTCCTGGAGGACAGGTGGAACGTTCTCCTACTCCTAGCATGAAATTCAGGGAGGAATCCATAGGTCAAACAGAATAAAGAATACTTAAAAAGAACTAACCTCTGAAGAAATGGGCCCACTTTTCCTACTAAGGATTATTCTGTTTCACACAAGGAAAAATACTGTTGATAATAAAAATACGTGTGGTTATTTAAGGAATAATGAAAATGTGAACTAATATTTTATGGAGTTTTTGTCAATAACATACCAAGTTACAGAAGGGGCAATCTGAACAAAGGTCACATATTTATTTTTTATTATGGATCTACACCAGCTGCCCCGTTTTCACAACTCTCTTTCATTTTGACGTACCTGACACCTTTCCTCTTGGCTCCCATTTCAGCCCCTGTTAAGTACATATTTGGTTATTGTGGCCAATTTTTTTATTTTTATTTTTTTATTTTTTTTCTGGCAGATGCCTTTTCCTTGTTCTGTGCACTCTGAGGAGTTCAATGTGGCATGTGAAAAATTTCCATTTCAGGTTTTCTTAAGCTTTATGCAAAATTAAACTGCTGGCAAAAATACGTCCATATATATAAAATTATACAGCAGAAAAAACTGCTTGATAGCTCCCTTTCCTCCCTCCCTACCTTGCCCTCTCTTGCCTTGTTTCTGAAAATAATTGCAGAAATATTGCCATCAGCCCAAAGCCTTTCTCGAACTGAAAAGTCATAGGATTTTGCCCACAAAGAATTGCCACTGATTGCTGCTCCATGGATATGTTTCTACTCTCACAATATTGCAGACTGTGAAGAAGAACAGAGAATTACCATAAAAATCAGGACGTGTTTTGTTGCATCAGTATCATGTTGGCATCAACAACACAGACTCGGGCAGAAAAAAAGCAGCCTTTTGGTAGGCAGCCTACTTGTTCTGTGTTTCTCCTGTATTTGCAAGCCACGCAAGTGGAAGTAAAGTTAAAACTCAGAGAGAAGCAACATCCTGCAGGCTTGGTACCACACTGAGTTACGGCAAAATCTAAGGTACAACGGCCATAAATAATGGAGAAATGGAACTGCACCCACATCTCAAAGGACAGTGGATCATTACAAATATAGGAAAGAATAGGGCATATAGATATAAAGGGTAGGATTCCCTCCTCCACACACACGTTGAAAATGATTAAGACTGAAGTGTTGACTCTGACAATACCACCTAAAATCCATTTTCGCTTGGTCCCAGTGCTGAAAAACTAAATTTTGAGGAAGAAAATTAAAAACAGAAAAGCCCAGAGCTCTCAAAACCCGTAACTACACTGTGTAGACAAAATTTTAATCAAACTTTTAGAGCCATGCTTATGATCTGATGAACAGACAGCTTGACTTGATTACATTTTTAAGTTTCAGTTTCTATTTCTGTTTTAAGATGAAAAAGATCATAGAGTGTCAGAAATTTGAATACTGAATAGCAAAAGCTCTTGCAGGTTTAGAAAGCATATAGAAAAGCTGGCAAAAGAAAACGCTATTCCATTGCCACCATCTGCTTTCTGGCATATTGAAGAAACTTTACTAACAGCAACATTTTCTTGCATTAGAATATCTGCTAATTAGTTTTGTTGTAATTTTTTTTTTTAAATTACCTTTTACACAGAAGGCAAATAGCCAGTTTTTTTGGCTGGCTACACCTTACACCATGTCTGATAACATTTTCACATTAAGTTCAGTTTACCTCACATTTTTTCTATCAAAATCCTATCTTTAGTGTAGTCAAAGCCTGCAAAAACTTTGCCTTGCTGAGACTAAAGAAAAAAACATCAAACATACGAAGTGTTAAAAATCGCTGAATAACTCAAAGGAAAAAAGATAATTTTGAAGGCGTTTTGGCTGAAATCTATTTTCCTTTGAATTGCATGAGTGTTTTAAAATGTTAAAAACACTACAGAGTGACTAATGAATGTAAAAGAATGATAAAGAGTATGGGTCCAGTTATCAGTGATGTGCCTAAAACAAAATAATTTTGGACAGTCTGCCATGCAAATATTGACTAAAATGTCATAAATAATGTCTGCAACAAAGGGAATCCTGCAAAGGAGTATTCTGTTGTACTTAATGCATTGTTGAGTGTGCCTTTTAGCAAGCAGTACGTTACAGAGGCTGAAAACTTCACTTGGACAAAAACTGCTAACATTTGCCGGATAAAAATATTATTAATGTTTTTTTTCAGAAACAAACCTTCCAAAAAGTTAAAGGTACAATGTTACATTTGGAAAAGGGTTCACTTAGAAGTTGACTATTCAAAAGAAATAAAGCAGTTATCCAAAAATTAAAAATAGACCAGACATAACCACCTCAGTGACTTATGACTGTTTCCTCTGCCATTTTAACAGTATTTTCATACATTCGCTTGCTGGCAGGGCAGAGGTTGTTTGCAGGTCTTTACCATATCGTACTGCAAGAAAAAGCAAAGACATTAAATCTCTGCTGCGGGCCGGAGCTGAGATCCCGTTCAGGTCATTCTTGGGACCCAACTTTGTCTCGGCTGCAGCCTGACTGCGCCCTGCACGTAGGGTTAGGAATAACGATGCGGTTCTGCGCGAATGATAACAACACACAGTTTTGTATGAGGGAAAGTATGCAGAAAGGGCTCAGAAACTACTTTCAAAATCTCAGTATTTTGGTTATTTTATTACTTAATAGCATCAAGCTATGGAGCCAAAACGAGGAATGCCATGGGAAGTTGCATTACCAACTCCAGATTACTTGCATCTAAACAGACATATTGTACTATGTGTAATCACAAACAACCCAGTCACTTTTTCTGAAACTCTACTAAAAAGATTAAACAATCAGAGCTACACTGAAACCTTCCGCGTGTTTTCGAAAATTTAATTTCTGAGAAAAATTGCACAGCCAGAGATGACAAATAACAAAGATATTTTACATTTCTAAAGCATCTTTCATCCAAGATCAAAGAACTTCGTCAACATTAATTCTCAAAATTAACTTTGAAATAGAAGTACTATTAAGCCTATTTTATCTTTATCTAACTTGATCTATTTTCCTTATAAAACATCAGCTACTGTAGTATCTAGAGGGAGCGTGACTCCATAGGTTAAGTAACTTGACCAGAGCTACTTACTAGATCAGTGGCAGAACTGACGATGATCATGTTCGGGAGTCGAGAATCCTAAACCCTCCCTCCTTCCGAGGCTAATTGAATACATATATATGCAAACCGACTCGAGGAGGACAAAAAGTACCCTCTCCTGTCACGGGATAAGGTGCCACCAAAGAAAGTGAAGCATCTAGAATCGGAAGGCAGATAAAAGCGCTGGAAGGAAATGCTGCAGTGCAGGGGGACAGAGATCCCCGTGCGAGGGCAGGAAAGCATGCGGGAGCAGAATGAGCACACTCTGCGCTCCTCTCCTTTTTAAAACCTTTTGGAAGGAATTAAGTGGAACTTGTTAGCGAAGACGAGAAGCCTCCCCGCTGGAACAGGCGCAGGGCAGCAGAAGAGGGGGCGCCGGCCTGCTCTGAGCACCGACACCGCGTGCTGGGGCGAGCGGCGGGTGCGGGCTGCGCCGCGGGACACACACACGGGGCCGGCGGGACACGGCGCAGCGGCTGAGGCCGAAGGATTTGTCCGACACGAAACTTACGATTATTTTAAAATAAATTGCAGGCTGCACTACAACCCGTAATTCAGTCTTTGGGCCAAGCTTATTCTTTACATAACCCAACTGGAATTACGCTGGGGATAAATTTAGCGCAGAATTTTCATAGGGCTCCTTTTCTTATCAATCCTGCAATCGGGTCTGATGTGTCTATGAGTGATATTCTAATGTCTGCTCTGTAACACGGATGAAATGTTACCGTCTGTGCTCTGCTGCCTCAGAAAACGATGTACGCTCTGTGAATGTGCGCGGTACCTACTTTGGATAAAAGCAGCCCTCGTTTTGAGAGGTGTGTTTTATAATCCTTTGTGGTTTTGCAGCAGAGGAGCTGTTGGACAATGAAGAAAAACATTTCAGCTCCCCTGAAAGTTTGACTGTTCCTTTTCAAACAATACAACACAAGATTTGGGACATACTGCTGACACAGCAACATCAGTGCCTCAAAGAAACTGTGGGAAATGTCAAATTTATGGTCCTATGGGTGATTGGTGGAAGGTTCCCCCCCCCCCCCTTCAGCAAGCCTCTGTCAAAAACAGAGCCTCTAGAAAGTTTTTGGCTACGTCCCAGCAAAGCAGAAGGAAGCTGTATCCCACACTTCCCTTGGGACTTAATGAAATATACAGCCTCTGGGCTTCTTTCAATTTGGTCTTTCAGATTGCTAAACCAGTGAAAGAAGGATCCTAGCTGTCACAAACGTCACATGTTTGGGGTCACCTGCTGCTCGGGGGTTCTCATGCCAGTTGTTGACATAATAAGCACCCCTTACACTTTAATTACAATTCACAGTGTGCAAACTCTGCAATCTGCTTTAAGGCAGACAGTCTTTTAAATCAACACCAAATTCTACTACTGTTTGAGCAGAAATGGGAGGAAAAAGATGTCCAGCTGACTGAATAATTGTATTCAAATATTTGTGATCCCGAAGAAAAGTAAGCAATATCCAGTGAAAAGAGCAACTGTATTGCCTGTAACACTTCAGAAAGTGTAGTTAAAACCAGACGTGCTTCTCGCAGTCACGCAGACAATGCACGTGAGACGTTGCCGTTTGACGAGCTCCCACCGCCGGCAGCTCTCCCCGTAGCTCCCGCGAGCACGAACCTGAGCACCCAGCTGTGTTTGTCCCCGCGCGAGGCGGGCTGGACACAATGCCGAGCGCTGGGATCGTCCACGGGAGGGAAATTCTCAAGCCCTCTTAGCAGGAATTTCAACAGGACTTGTGCAACGAAAGCCTAAATGGGAAGACATGTTTGTTTTAGTCTGGAATGCTTTATTTAGTCCAGTACAAGAAACATCGGGTCTACTTAAAAATACTTATTATTTTGAGAAAGAGATGAGAGTCCTTCAGTTTCCTTGACCGCTACCTCTTTTTTGACCGTGCTCTTAGTCCTAATAAAGACATACCAAGACCACTGAACTTAAATAAACTATACCATCCGGAGAGGAGCAAAAGACTCCTCTCCTTGCATGTTAGAGAAAATCCATTTTAGCATTAGTGCATCTGAAAATGCCTCCAGTTAATTATATCATTAAAATGCCTTGGTCCAACCCCTCTTTTCCCATGGAAAGAAAAAGAGGGGACGTGTGTTCACGAGTCCTTCTGGAAGAATTTCTAGCCACTCTCTGCTAGAAGCGCTGCTAACTCCGGGGGCGATGCCTACGGGCCGCGCTGCCCGCCCAGGAAAGCGTCCAGCTTCCCCGTGGCTGCACGACTTCCAGCAGCTGCGCTCCAACTCCCTCACCCCACGCTCGCGCCGAGAAACAAAGAAGTCAACAGCGCGACACGAGGGCCTATTCCCGCTGCAATCCACAGCAGTGGCTTTGGCCACAGGAGAAGGCTGCTGTTGTCCGGCTGACTCCTTAGAGAAAAAACCCGTTGGGTTTTCACCATATTCAGCAGCCAAATGCTGGCAAGCCGCTGCTCTCGCCTTGGCCGAAAGGGACGCAACCCCTCCGCCTACGTGCGGCTTGTCCTGCAGCCCTTCCCGACGCCTCCCTGCCTCCTCTCTCGCTGCATCAGCGACCTCAGATAAACTCAAAACATTTCGAAATTATCATCAGACTGTGAAGCGCTTCAATGAAAATCTATAAAACAAATTTATAGTGTGCATTCATATGTATTATATATACACTTAGGACAGGATTTATCATTTAGCCGACCTTTGAAGCACTGATATTTTTAGATCCAAAAAATGCGTGTTGATTGTACTTCAACCCAGTCCCCTTACAATGTACCAACTCCTTGATATCTTACTATAGGAAAGATAATTGCAATGAATTTTTATATTTCAGCACATGGGAAGATAAGATTAGACAGTAGGAACATAAAAGCAAACTGCACCACATAAAAGATAAGTTTCTGAAAGTTACAATTTACACCAAATGTTACAGATGAAAATGTTCTAAGCTATTTATAGGGCCTCGTGCAGGTCCCATTACAGACCCTGGGAGCACTGAAAGAACCAGCACTACCTTTTACTTAACCTCTATTCCCATAACCTGCAAACCCATTGGAAAACAGAATTATTAATGATAATAAGACTATTACTAATTTCCATGATCACCCAGGTGCCTCAGTGACCTGGCCCCAAGGCCCTATGTGCTGCATAGACCTCACCATCCAAGAGCGTTGCTCCTGCTTTTACGGGATCATCTGTAATCTGAGAGCCTCATCCCACCAGGTACACAGGCAGCATTTGATTTGCCTCTGCCCACTGAGTGTCGAATCGTGTATTTTTTAATGTGATATTCTCCCTCTGCCTTCCCCACCATGAAGTTGCCACCAAGGGTAGTTTGTCCAGTGCAAGAAAGGAGGAATAACAGTAAGAGACGTATGTTTACTTGCATACAAGGTATAGAAACCTAAAGCTAGAAAGCAAGTGAAAACCTGGGAACTAGCGAGCCACGCAAAGCGCTGTGTGACGAATCCGTACGCAGCAGGCGACAGCCACAGCCGTACCCACCGAAGGGCACAGGTGCAGCAGCAGCAGCAGCAGCAGCAGCACGGCGCAGCGCAAAGCCTCGCCAGGCTGGCCGACACCACCGCCCGCTGCACGGGGCGAGCGCTCAGACTGCTCCGTACCACACAAAGGCTCTTGTTAGTACAAGGCAGGGCTCCTAGGAACATGCTCAGAAGTGATTTTTCAATCACAGTTTAACCGCATTTTCTATTTTCTTTCTCTAACTTAACCTTCTCTGAGGACTATTTCTATGAGTAGTCTCAAATTTCAGCCACTTCTGACGAAGGCCTTTACAAAAAAAGTGTTACTAGAAATGCCTGACAAGGGAAAAGTGATTTTTCCCTACTATGCAATTACTAAAAACATATGGTGGAAAAGATTTTGTGCAAAGTCGGAGTGTGGTCTGTTTTTCACAAAGACAAGGGAGGAAAAGTTGCAGCCCCAAACATGGGATAGGTAAAATAAAGAGCTACTATGGAAACTATTCTGAAAACTTAACTCTATCAGCCAACGCAGTAAAGAGTAACTCCATACACAATTACATGTACACTGAAACAACCCTGCTCTCCGCATTTGTGGGTGTGAGCTGTATACAGAGTGTTTGGTGAAGCCCAATTCATGTTCAAAAGAAAATTAAACCAAAGAGTAAGTTATTAAAAGGAGCCTTTGAAGCAAAATGCAATGATGTGTGAAAGACAGAACCAGAAGAGTTTATTTAAACAAACAGCACAGAAAACAGGGAAAACAGAAATTAGGAAATTAGAAGAACAGTCATGAAGGCACGCAGCAGCCTTTTCCTGGTACTAGAACTTCTTATATCTATGAATATTTTATCCAGATTCGACTATCTTTTTCAAGTCCTTCCTATCAAAATTCCAGACATTTTCTTCAATAAAATCAGAAAAGTGATTCGAAATGTACTGGTAGAAGATATAAAATGAGCTGTGTGTGGATATTACAAAGGATCTGGCAACCTTACACCCTTTAGATCTGCTTATTTAACTATTTAGCAGCACAATTTAAAATTTGCATATGACTGGTTTGATGCCAAACCATAAGAACAAAGCAGGAAGTCTCTCTCCTCCTATGAATTTCAAACTCAGGTTTTTTTAACTTACTCCTCAATTGTGAACTGTGCTCGCCTTCTCAAATTACTATGTAGCCATGATCTGGTTAGAAAAGTATATGCAAGACTTTAAAATAGTCTGCTCTTCTGTCCCCTTCAACTTCTTATCAAAAGTAAATCATTTTTTGAAGATGTTCAGAAATCAGTTATTTCATGCTTGTGCCAACAGAGGAATTTCTCCATTTAGCAAGTTTAAGTCTAAAAACAAGTGTCTAAAGTCAGTGATAAAACCCAATTCCTCATTGCACTGCAGTGCCAAACACCACTCAATGGCTTAGAAGAATTTGGCCCATCTTCCCAAAACAGTTTTCTCATCCTGAAGAAGTTCAGAAAATAATCTCGGTGATAAATCTTTTCTATCAATTCTCTGTAAAAATGCAGATTCTTCCTCCAAAGTTCTCATAACTCCAACAGCAACCCACCTCTACACCGCCTGCCGATCCTTTCTCCGCCCGGCTCTGCAGCGCGCATCCGCCGAGGCTGCAGGACTCGTCCCGTGTCGCCCCGTGCTGCTATCAGGGCGGCACTGCCGGTGCACCATGCTCACCCCAGTGAGGAAGGTGGGAGTGCCATCCTCTTGCCTAACTGAGGCATCTTCAGTCCCAAGTCAGCGTGCTATTGCACGTCTCTTGTTTGTCTGTTCTCTGTTAGATACTCGTTTTATTATGGCAGGATAAATAAAACAGGAATAGCAGGAGAGTGGGAAAGGTGACAGAGGGAAGACAGCCAGAGGAATTACAGAAATTTACAGTCATGTTTTGGCATATATGCCCTGAAATGCAAACTTCTGGGCAGAAGCAATGGTGCAGAGGCACCCCAACTACCGCATCCAGAAAGAACACCCATTTTTAAGGTGAGATTCAGAATGTCGTACCCACATGCTGTGGGAGAGCAGAGACCTTGGTGATAGCTATCTCCGTTACTATCCCTCACAACCATCAGAAGAGGCCAGAGCAGGAGCCATGCTTCTCTCCCTTGGGCAGAGCACCTGAGAAGACAGCTTTCATGTGAAAACTGCAGGACGGGTACGTGCGCTGTGGTGGACTTTGTCACCAAAGTTCCCCTTAATTTCACACACCAAAAATCTGCCTTAGAGAAAAGAAGAATGTCTTTTCTTCATAGGTACGCATTTTGGTCAAAATTGAGGGAAGAAGCTGAAGAAAAATAGTCAGTTTAAGTGTCACAGCGCAGTTAATAGGGGCTGAATCCATTAGTCATGACAGGCAAGCTTGCAATAAATTATGACTGTCTTAATCTCTACCACTAGGCAAAATCCTTATCTGATTTCTCTTCAGTCCTTATTCAAAAGCAATAACCAATATGTATTCCAGTACAATTTGCTGTGTGCTATTGAGCTCAAGAAACAAGGACACTGGAGGGGTGAATGCACCAAATATCTGACTTTGCAGGTTTATCAACCCTACACAGGTACCATAATCCAAGCAGAAACTCTTCCCATATCTACGGACTGCCCCTGCTTCACACAATCTAGGAGAGGGTTCTTATCCTTTAACCTTGTACTGGGACCTTACCGCCAGGTCCAAGTATCACTAATTATCAGTCCTGCACCTAGGACTGCCACCCTTGAAATCCCCAATTTGCTAAGCTCTGTATGAGCAAAGAACAAAGAGAGCCCTCGCCTCAAAGAGCTTACGATTTACCAGGCCTACCAGGAGAGCCGGACACGCACAGCACCTTACTCCACTGCCAGGTGTAAATCTTCAGAGCTCTGGCTTCAACTAGTCATAAATAGGAAAAGGTATAAAGTAGTTCTGTAATTCACTTTGTTTCATTTCAAACCCTTGAAGGAAAGAGTATATTATATGCATCTAAGTCCCAAATATAACTTTAATAAATATATAAACTACAGAAAAATATGATTTAGACTTAAAATACTACCTCAGCTCTAACTGCAATGTCAATAATGCAACATGATAAGGAATGTAGGTTATTGGCCCCATGTTTTAGACATGGGTAATGGAGCACATCTGAAGAGTGCCTAAAACTAACGCTGAGTTTAAAGAACAGCAGAACGAGTAATCGGTGGCTGAATATTTACGTACTCAGCACTGATGGGGTCAAAACCTGCAGCCTGGTTAAGCCTCTCCTGTTCCACAGACTGCCCCGAAGCGATGCTCACGCCTTTCGGACCAGGACGTACCGCCGGCAAGCCACGGTGCTGCCAGCCAGGCTCCTCATTTCAGTGCCTGGGCCGAGGCTGCCATCCCGCAGGGCCGGTGGCCGCGTCCCCCAGCCACGCGCCGGTACGCGCCGCGCCAAAGAGCTGCGGTGTGACGGGAAGGCGCAGGCTGGGAGCTGAGACGTGCCGCGCAGACTGGGGGCGCGTCGGTCCTTGGGGTCGGCTTATGGCAGGAGTGCAGAAAACAACGTACCCTGTGAGCAGCAGCAGCACACGCGCTGACTTCCAGATCAGCTTTTACAAATATTTTCTAATTGATCCAACCGTGATCTTGAAGATGGATTTTTTTTTTATTTTTTGCCGTTAATTTCTTTATGTATTATGTACTTGAGGAGACTTCATTGTCCAACTATCTTATTATTTGTTACATAGAAAAATATGTTTGTGAATGGATCCATTATTTCAGCAGTTAGCCTTCTGCTGCACAGAAAGTTTCCTTTCTGAACAGCCACTCATTCATTCTGCTACACCATTGTACATTTTATGGTTTGCCATACCAAAAAAAAAAAAAAATCTTTTCTTTTTTATTTCTTTCAGTGCTCCAATTATTATAATAGTTTCAAAAGTGGCTTCCACTTTATTTATACCACGTCGCTTGGGTAAAGGATAGCTACCCACAATAAATCTAGTTATTTTCCAAAGTAGATTGCTCATTAAATATTGTATATAAAAGAGCCCTCTGAGATTCTGAATAATCCACAAAATGTTTTTTAGATATCTCTTTCTACTTAAATAAATAATTGCAATCATGAATGTGAACCAAGTACTGTGCTTATAAGGCTGAATTAATAAAAACTGAACTTTATATAAGCCTCAGCTACAGAACATTATGCTGGTGAAGAATTTCAGGTGCAAATAATCAGCGATTACTACACGTGAGGGAATTCACCAGTGGTCATGAATACCCTCAACCTACTTCCGTGAGGTAAGCAATATATTCTCTAATATGATATAGTGCAGGCTCTGTTACTGCATTTTATAAGTTTTTACTGAACTGAAAGTCTTCTTCCTGTTCTACTCGTATTGCTACTTATCTGCAGGTAAAGGAATCATTTCTTTAACTCGTGTATGTACAGAATGGAGAATATACCACGTCCTCTTAAATTTTTCCTGTCTCCTAACTTCTCTACTTCTGAGTTAGAGCTACAGTACCCTGCAAATGCTATAAAAACAACAGGGGGGCCGGGCGAAGGGACTACACTTACGTGATGTCTCTGAGTCTTCCCTGGTCAGGCTAATTCAGTCTAGCTGCTTCGAACAGATCAGTGAGTGAAAAATCCTAATCTAACCCCATGGCAAAGTGGCTTTGCCTCTTAGTTATAATAGGTTCTCCCGGTTATAATTATGTGCTCCATCCCGGAATTTACTTAAACTCTTCTAAACTGTAGTGGTAATTTAAAATGTGGAGTTTTGTGTTACAGATCAGATCCTCAGCTAGATCTGGAATAATTCCATTAAAAACAGTGGAACTAGAGATTTCTATCAGTTGTGGTAACACTATAAACCTCTTGTAAATAAAGCCTGCATTGTTAATGCTGTCACTGGTGAAGCAAATTCTATAACCAATGGCACACAGACAACCTGTGCAAGCTGATGAATTTTACAAATCATCTCTTGACTTTTACTTAGAATTGATTTCAGTCACAATCAGCCAGGCACCACATAAAGTCGAATCTTTACCCGAGTAAAGAACGTCGCATATTTTCTAAAGAAGAAAGGACATAGCTCTTAAAAGAAAATTAAAATTACTAGAAAGCTTCATTAAAAGTAAGAAGGTGTCTGACACAGGGAATGGCAGCAAACTTGTTCCTGACACTGTGCCCAAGGAGGGGGATAAAATCTGTCTCTGGAAATCTCCCTAAGTCACAGATACTCTCTTTTTTTTCCCCTTCCTTTACTCATTTAGTTTTGTGATAGCTGCATCATTACTTGCACAGGACCTTAATAATAGGCAACTATTTAAAGACCTGTAGCTATCTTCTGATGTCGTGTAATGCAGAAAAGAGAATGGCCTAATTGGTTTATTACTAGTTTAACTCGTACTGTAGAACAGAGACCAGTCTCTTCTTTCCAATTAAAATCTGTGTTTGAAACCTGAAAACTGAAAACCCATCCTAAATAAACTTTGGACAGGTGTAGCAAGGTTTCCCTAGGAGGGACCTGGGCTCTGTCTCCAAAGGATGTACAACCTTATCCCTCGCTCTCTAACTGCAGATAGCAAATGACCCAACCCAAACATTCACTACTAATTGGCAATGACAAATGGCTTGGGTGAATAATGTGCTTCCAGGCAGAAGAATTTTGTCTGTGTGGACTCCTGCTAAGTGAACTTTGCTAGGACTTATCATTTTTGCCACTTTCTCTCTTTGAAGACACTTTAGGTAGAGCAAGACACAATGACTTGCTTTCCTGTGCCTGGAGAACAAAACATCAAAAATGAGAAGAGGGAAGAAAGAAGGGTTTGAAATGTAGAGCACAAATACGGATAGTCAAAACAAAATAAAAACAGGCAGCTGGCAAACGGATATATGAAGCAAATAAAGGAGGGATGCACAAGGAGACAAAGGGAGGGGGGACAACAGTACGAAATAAAAAAGCAAACAAACAAACAATGAAGCTGGAGACGTTTAAGAATGAAGGCAAAAATGTTTCCTTGCATGGAGGAGATATAAAATCTATGCATTGATAAGGACGCAGAAAATGTCTGGGACTGAACTGTTTCCTGGGTGAAGTTCAGCTCAAACCAGACTGCCATTTACAGACTTGAACAGGACTGAGGGCTCCACAGCCTTTGTGCTGATCTCCCAAGAAGGGGAGAAGGCAATCAAAGTGAAACGTATAGCAAAAAGACATGGAAAAGGACAAATGAAAACAGTTCTCCTGATTTGGCTCTGAGCCATAACTACACAAAGGACTATGCTGTTTGATAACATTTGTGTTTTTTTTAATGTTCAAAAATATGCACTTAGAAAATTTTTGCGTGATAGCAAATACTGAGGAGCAACAGTAAGCTCTTACATAGATCCTCACTGGAGAAACAGGTGTGCCACTCAAAATCCTGCAGGATCACCTATATATGCCTCTCAGTGTATACAGAGTCACTTACAGGCATGATTTTGGGCAACACAGTGACTAATTCCTTTAGGCCCTTTAAAAGCGAGGTTCAGACGTCAGTACTGAACTATCCAGCTGCCTACCTCAAAGCATAGCATTTTATTGATGAGGAGAAGAAAATCTGTTTGAAAAGCTAATACTGCCGTTACTCTTCAGAGTACCATGTGTTTTTTTCCATTCTAATTTTGTTTAACAGTTAACTGAAATCCCCATATTGCTTTCCTCATTCATACCAAAACCTCACAGCATTAAGAAAGCCACAGATACTGTAATAAGTCATGACTCATATCATCCAACATCACCCGAGTAGGAATTACACATTTTACTGTAAGGATATCTAGGCCATCTCTACATCTAACATTTTATCTAGAATAAGGCCAAAACATACCACTTTAAGTATAGCGGGAAAAAGGAAGTTTTTGTGGTTAAAGCAAAGGCCAATGAGTCAGATGATGTGGGTTCTGTTTCCAGGCCTCACGCAGACTTCCTATGCAACTTTGACTGAATCACTTCACTTCTCTGTGCCTCAGTTTTCACATCTGTATGAAGGATGTCAGAATGTCACATCCATTCATCTTGGTTTCTCAAATTTTTTGAGACATCTGGGTGGGACATGCAAAGTGTTATGATAACTACCATGCATCTGTTATTCTGCTGTGAACAGAATGATTATCTGCTTCTGGATGGAGAAGAAAGTTAATAGAAAGGCCGGCCTCAGACCAAAAAAATTATGATTTACTCTAAAGGAGCAACTCATCTCTGATTTGACCAACACAATCACAAGTGAAATAATTCAAAGGATGCAGTAATACAGAGCCTTGGAGAAGTAAACACTGACAGACCTCTGAAATCCCTTGACCTTACTCTAGGTTATTGCACTGTGCTGTATCAGATGCAGCAGTCTTTTTTATTTATAATTCATAGACATATAATTAAATCTTGCACATTCATTTTGAGAAAGCACAATAGCTAAACCACTAACCCTTAAGCATAGTCTAGCAGTGGCATTTGGAGAGTCAGCCACACTCTCTCACCTATGCTGGCAAACACATTACTCTGGCTGTGAAGGAAACCACAATGTGGGAAGGAAAGCCTACAAAAGAATGAAAACAGAAAGTGTCTAAGGCCTTGGCAGAAGGACACTAAATAAAATAGAGAGTGGTGACTCATTTTGGCAGTGAATCCACCTCAACCCCTTCAAAGGCTTTGGCAAGAGTCCTCGGAGGAGACCCCAGGCTTTTGCCAAGCCACAAAACACCACAATTATTATCGCAGCAGTCATCAACAAAACAGATTTTGTAAACTGACTTGTTGGCACATAGATTAAAGAAGCTATAAAAAGGAATAACAGCTGTTTGGGTTGCCCTATGCAGAAAGTTACTATATAAAAAGTACTTTTACACATATCATATATATGTACACACACACACAGATGCACATGATGTGTACATGAAGAATATACAAACAAGCAAAAGTGCCAAAAGCTTCTGAAGGATTTCATTTCTGTTCATGAAGAATAAACTCTCAGGTCTGAAAAGTTGTAAACTAAAGACCTGATCCTCTTCTCACTCCTACCAGTTTCACAATATTCACTGCATATTTTCATTAGTTTCAACAGAGTTATTTCCATTATACAAGAGTATAATGACATGAGATTCTAGAACTAATAATGGCTACTTAAAGCAAAGCACCGCAGACCTAATTCTTCTCCTACTTACTGGTGTGTAAATCAACAGAAGATTTTTACATCAAGGAATCACACTAATATGAGGGGATAAAATGGCCCAGTGATCCCTTAGTAAAAACTACAACACAGAAGTGTCCTAATGGTTCCCAAATTTTTCACATTCAGAGGTTATGATCAGTTTTCATGAACTATGCATGTTTGAATATTTACATGAATAAAACAAAAACAACTTTAGTAATTTTAAATTAGGTTTGCAGCAGATGAAGAGGGTTTGTCTACCTAGAGCTCTAACACAAATGCAGGCATCATACAGCAGAATAAACTCCTAAACTCAACCAAAAAGGTGGTGGTGCACAATTTCTATGCTGGTATGCACACTGTAGTTAGGTTTAGAATTTCCTAAAAACTCTTTTTTTTTTTTTTTTTAAAGCAGACGAAACAGTCCTTTAAATTAATAGTTTTTGATTAAAGCGGTAGAAGGAAAGAAAGAGAGATGAAACTGAGAACATGACACCAGTATCCTGCTCTAATCTTTCTTTATTCACTAAGGACATCAGTGTCCACTTATAGTTTCCACATTTTTTTTTAAATCACATTGATAAGCAAGACTTTAATTGATTTTTTTTCTTTTACACTTTTCTTGAATTTGAGTTGCTTTAAATTTGATAATGCATAACTTTAAAGCATCCTGAAAACAAATTTCAGAAAATCTGCTATATAACTCAATACATGCATCTGGCTCAATTAAACTCCATGTGCCCTGACCTGACCAGGATCCAATAGTTTTTAATCTCATCTTTTCACCAGAGAATCAAGAGTTCAAATTTCATCATTAAAAATAATACCCCGTTCCATGGAATTACTATGGATATATAGGTTGCCAGTGAAAGACGGTGAATCTGAACTAGCAGGACGTTTATAACCTCTACAAAGACATAAAGGCATAGGTTATGGGAGAAATGTGGGTATAAACAGCAAATATCGCTGAGAAAAACATCTGCATCCCTGTGAATTCCCTCAAGCAAATGGATAAGGGCAAAGTACAGTTGAGATTTCTTGCCATTCCTGCAGAAGAAATGATGTGGCCTATTGACCCGGCAATAGTAGAGGATATGCAGTAGTGGAGATGAAGAATTTGGACTTAGGTGTCGATCATGCGGCTGGTTTAATACCTTCCAAATGACTGACTGAGGGAAGCTGCTGCATCACCTCTGGATGATAATGCTTGCTTTTCCATTGTTTCGTTACAGGGTGAAAATACGCAGAGGTAACTCAAGACACTGAAAACTGCTAACAGATGAAAAATGACAAGTTGTGGGCTGACAGTGAGGCTATGAGAATGCAGTATTTACTAATACAATCCACCTGAATGCAAGTATTTGCATAGAAAGACTCCACTATTGTGTTATTTTAACAACAAATATTTTCCAGCTGCATAAAGAACCATTTAATATTTTCAAAATAACATGTCCTCAGGCAATTTGTTTATTTACAAGTGCAATCCAAAAATTACCTAGGAATATATTTACAGCTTGTATGTGCAGTCAAGCATTTAGCACAAGATGATAAGAACACAAGTAAAAATCCATAAAGTTTTTAGATAAAAATATTTGCCTTTTATTCTTATCCTTTGTTCCCCCCCCCCTTTTTTTTTACAGACACTTTGGACTACGTAATGCATTATACAGACCCCAAATTAGCTAGCACACCAGCAGAAGCAGTAAGTTTCACCTATCCAAGTATTTAAAAAGCTTGCAAGCACACACTGTCTCCTGTGCAGCCCGGAGATCCCTGTTGAGTCTATGCCAAGTCCCTGAAAAGTTGGACACTGCATCCGGTATTTACACTAAGCTAAAATTCTAATCAGCACTAACAGCAGTGTGTTTTAATTCACCCTTATGATTTTATTTCAATCTGCTAAGTAGCACAACTGCCAGAAAGAAACTGCTATAAACTCCAGTAAACAAATGCAAAAAAAGAGAAAAGAAAAGAAAAGAAAAGAAAAGAAAAGAAAAGAAAAGAAAAGAAAAGAAAAGAAAAGAAAAGAAAAGAAAAGAAAAGAAAAGAAAAGAGAAAAATTTAAACCTGTTGGAGATAAAGTTTGCACCACTTCAGACATGCAGCCCAAAAGGAAAGTCTGAAGCTTTGGTCGAAGCTGCTCTCTGCCGCTTTCTTTTAAAATACCCTACCTTCCATTTTTTTATTTTTTTTTTCTCCCAACGTGTTTGGTACTTTTTAGCCAAGGAAGGAAAACGCTAATGTTATTTTACACCGGCTATTTCACCTCACGTCCTCCCCTACGCAGCTTTCTGCCAAGTGCTGTGAAACAAGAACACAGTAACTACTTGAATCTCTGGATGACACTATAAATCGTAGTGCCAAGAGGCTGGTGCCAAGTCCGGCATCTTCCTTATTTTGGGGGGAAAAAAAAAATCAGCAGGAAAATTCTGAGAAGTTGGTCACCATTTTGGACCTGTTCAGTGCAGTCAGACCTTGGCAGCCATCTTACAGCTTGGCAACCATTTTGAGAATGTGCCTGGCAAGCTCTCAGAGCTCGCCGACACTGTTTCAACACAGTGCTGGTTAAATATAGTCCAAATTAAACAATACCGTGTAATATCAGGTAAACTCACCCTTCATAAATCCACTCAGCGCGACGGTTTACAAGTACATCTTTAAAGAGCAGGGGACATTGTGCTTTTCATCGAGGCCGCGCGGTCACCATGCGCCTTAACCCTTTCCCGGGCATGGGGCTGGCAAAGCCTGGCAGAGACCCCCAGAGCCAAGGTCCCCATGAGGCCCGGCTGGGGGCCGTGCTCCCCCAGGGCCAGCAGCGACACAGGGAGACCACGGACGGCACGACACGGAGGATGTTCCCTGTTACTGCTGCTTAATGGAGCCCTGGAAACCCCACCGGGGAGCGAAGGAAACACCGCATCGGGGGATGACACGGATTTTCAAGGAGACTGTACACACCACGTAAACCAGCAGCTGTTGTGTGAGAAAAACTACTTTCACAGCTTTAATTTCCTGATGAACTTTTCCATGTGCTCCTCTCCGAGAAAAAAAAAAAAAAAGTTTGAGGAGAAAAATCCCTTCCAGCAGCCAGACATCTTAACGAAGCCTGGTTTATTAAGAGAGACCAACGCTGGTGCAAGTTGTAAACAAACACTTCCCTTCTCCCCACCCCACAAGATCAGTGTGTTTTTGGACCACGCGCTTTTCACTTCGGCGGTGCCAAAATCCCAAGGAGGACTTTGTGCCAGTTGAAGAAAGGCACGGTTGTTAGAAACCGCGTTGGCCCCGAAGTAGGAAAACCGTTTCACAGACGGAGGCCGGTAGCGCAGGCAGGACAGGCACGCAGGGGAAGCACCTCGGTCCTGTGCCGCGGCGAGGGGTACGGCAAGGTGCTCCGACAGTACTTCTGCCAGTGTTTTAAACAATCCCTGCACTGAAGACGTTCATTTTTCATATTTAATGTAGTGTAAACACATTTAATAACTTCAGGAGGAATGCAGGGTGAGCGTTTTACAGAACAAACAGTGCTATCTCCAGGACTGCTTTACTGAAGTTTAGTCTACACGGGCTCTAACTCTGTCAGACCTATTTGAATAAAACTTAAAAGATAATGTATGGATAAAATTCAATACTTGGAAAAGCAAGTGTGTAAAAAGGCAAATATTTGAAGGTACTAAACAGTATCCAAGTATTAAAATGACATTTTGGGGAAGTATTTAATATCTGAAGACAAATGTCTATTGGAAATGCTTACTACACGCATTATATTCTGCTTCTTATCTTGAAATAATTTACAGTGGAACAGAAAAGATCAAGTTTATGCTCTATTAGCATTAAGTTTAAACTATAAGGGTTTTTTGACCTGAAGTCTGAATTAAATAATGTCTGGGATTTTTATTCTCCCTCTTTTTTTGCCCTTTTTTAAATTTTAATTTGGGGAAAAAAAAATTAAAAGCCCACTAATTAAGTGTAATTTCATAGTGAATGAAATAAATTAATTAAACCATAATTGAAACGACAATATTAAATATGAAAATATTATGCTGGTGTAGTTCAGAATAAAGTCTTGACACTGCTGGATATCTTTTATATTGAAGGACAGTATCTGCAGCCGCATGACGTCAGCTGTGCTAGAATAGTTGGGAATGCATTGATAAATTGCTCCATCGATTCTGTTCTGCTTCACTTACCATAATTATAGCACAGTAATGGATGACATGAGTGATATATTTTTACTTTAGAGAAAAGCCAAGAGTTTGCCTGTTTCTTTATGAGATTAGACCAAATCCTTTCAATTAATACAGCATGATTGATATCTAAAAGTGTACTGGGGTAAGATACTTGCTTCATGTGCACATCTTTAAACGTTATTGGTTAAATATTGAAATAGGATTCAAAGAGCAGTTTCAGTACTTTAAATAACAGTGTCATTTTGGTAATACGAAAGATATATCGTCACAATTTTCAAAGACTTTTCTAGGCCTGTTTTAAGGGTTTTGGTTTTCTTAGATCTAAAAATCACATTTGCAGTTAAGATTCATGTAAGCCAGGACAAGTTTAACACTTCGCCTGAAATCCATGGAACTCACTTAAATAATGCTCTTTAAGGGATCAGGGCCCTCACTGAAGTCCCTGCCAAGGCTACCAACAGTTATGTTGGGAGAAAGGCTGGGAGGCCTGCATTATGCTTTTCAAATATGTATGGTCCAGGCTCAGTTTTCAGTTGCTCTCTGTTGAAGTCAACTCCCACTGAAGCCAGCTGATGAGGTCCATGTGGAGACCAAGGACAGACCCAAGGACTACTGTCCAGCCCTGCAAACAGCTATTCTAGACCATAGAAGTGAATGCTATGAATGCAGAGAAGCTGTGCATGCCCCATCCCTGGAAGTATTTAAGGCCAGGTTGGATGGGGCTTTGAGCAACCTGATCTAGTGGAAGGTGTCCCTGCCAATGGTGGGGGGGTTGGAATTAGATGATCTTTAAGGTCCCTTCCATCCCAAAGCATTCTATGTTTCTGTGATTCTGTGAATAAAGAGTAAGTAGACGGTGAAGTAAATAAAGAGGACTTACAATAATGTCTTATTGTTGCAGAGGAACTGCTACATGGTGCACAGCCATATATCCCTTCTCCACATCTGCCAGCAGTAGAAGAAAGACAGCAGTAACCTGCATGGATTCCTCACCAACAAGATGTGGAGGCATCTGCACTCCCCTGATTGTCTTTGGTCTCTCTTCCAATATTCTGTTAGCACAACTAACTATAATTCTGGGTAATCGTGTCATCCATACAAATTGTAATCCTCTTTTAAAACTTCTTAAAGTATGCCACTGAAGAAAAAGCACCGTAACCCTAATGCTTTAGGAATAAATAACCAAGTTACCTCAAGAAGCAGGAGAGGAAATGTATTCTTGCAGAGGAAATGTGAACAAAGGTGGGAGTAGGTGAGTCAGAGACATAAAACCACTGTCACAAAAGACAAATCTGTATTACACAGATGCACAGGAGAAGACTCTCATACCGATCCTGCTAAGACTGTCTCATTAAATGCACAAAAGACCTGCACATTTCCCACAACTCAAGCTTCCCTCCTCATACAGGTTCTTCAAGTGAGCAGAGAAAATATATGTTGTAAATTACTATGTATGCAATATTATTACTATTTTAGCTGTCCTGGTTTTGAAAGTGGTAACAAAAGAATCCTGAATAGGTGATTTTTAATCAATGAAAACTTTTTTCAGCCAGTCCATGATACCTTCATACTGAATGATTTCTACAGAGAGGTGAGCAAAAAACCCAATAGACATGGAGTTATGAATGAATCCACAAATATCTGTGGGGAAAAAACATTACTGAAATGCAGCCCTATCTCACAAAGCATTTTTTAACATCAGTTCAAAAAAGACCATAACCAATTTCTGTAAAAATTTTAACCTGTCCCCTTCCCCAAAGCAGTAAATGTATGAGATTGATCTGTACTTATAACTGTTGAATTCATTCCCTTCTCATGTTACAAAGGCTGTCATTGGAAATAAAGTGTAACTTGGGATGACTGTGGCAGCTATCAAACCTCCTCTGACACATTAGAACGTCTGAAACCCAGACACCCAAGGTTTACATCAGAAAACTCCAGCATGTAGCGAACAACTCAAAACCAACTATCGACCATCCTATTGATTTCTAGTAGGGAAACCAAGGCGGGAGAAGCACCAGAAGAGATAGGATTTCTTTTCCTCTCCTCTTCTCTAAGTTAGTGGCTGCCAAACTCAGGTCTTCTCAGGCTTAAGCCATCAGAGGTTTGTGTTGCAGCTAGCCAGGATGTCTGCCTAAGATAATTCAAGCTGAAAGCAGACAATGTGCAGTGGGAGCTGATTAGCCAGTGACTTCCAACGTGACCTGTCTCAGTCCCAAAAGAAGCTTCTTGACAGTAAGATATGGAGGCTACAGCACAGCTGAAAAAAAATATGGTTATCTTTTCAGATGGTATTTGAGGACATCTGACTTTCATACTTGGGCAATTAGGAGAGGTGCTTTCTGCAACTGGCAAGTCCCAGCCCTGGCCTTTAAAATATTTGTTCATATACTGTAACAACAGGTTTAAAAAAGATTTTTTTTTCAAAAACTCTCTGCAGCCAATATGAAATATAGTAAGGATTAAATAAACCTTAAAATAATTCACAGTATGGAAAGAAGGTGTTTAAAAGGCCATATATTCTTCATTTCTTTTTCTTCATCAACAAAATCAGTCTGCTGTGTTGCAGTAACTTTGCTGAAAGTGTTCCAGATTTGCATCAGTGTAGCTGAAGGCACTTTTGACCTTATGTGGAGACTGGGAAAATAATAACTATAGGTGTGATTTTGATCGTTTATAATTTAAAAAGAAATATCTCGTGTTTGCTGCAGATCATCTGTTTCACTCATTATATTCATATCTTAGCTATTATTTTCCTATTTAATTTGGATATTGCATGACCCCACTTCAAAATGAAAGCTTGATTCTGAATCCTGTGGATTTTGCAGCTGAATCTCAGCCACAGGAACACCCTTTTCCAATTATAATGTGTATGGCTGGGGTGTAAATCCTAGTGCATATTTTATACTGAAAGTTGCAATGTTAGCAAAGCACTAAAGAAACCTCTGAAGATATCCTGTAAAAACCTGATGAGTTTGTTGTCAAAAATCAGAAACATTTTCTGCCTTTGAAAATGTGACAGTGCTATAGTATCAGAGTAAGACCATCATCTGTTATTTTTAATTTGTTACATTAATGGGCTGCAAGGTCCAAAGTATTTGACATATATGAACTGTTCTGCTGCTCCCCTTTGTAAGGCTCCAGCATTTTTTACACAGCTCTGCAGGAACACAGACCATAACGTCTGGAATGTTTTGATCTTATCTAAAGTTTTTAATAACTTTCTTTTTTATATACTACATATTTTACATTTTTTATTTCAAAACTCACTTTGCAGCTGTTTATTTCCTCCTAGCTTAAGAGGATTCTGCTCATCTGCAGGTCCCCGAAGGACAGAAATGGAGGTGCCGGTCCCCGGCAGCCGCCATCCTGCCCCAAGGGGGTGCTGCAGAAGTGCAAGGCACCCCAGCTTCCTTGGCGGAGGAAGAGGAGGCAGAGGAGGCAGAGCTGCTGGGCTGTGGCAGGGCCATGGCCAGGACACCCGGGAAGCAGCTGCTCACTGGGCAGCCCTGCAGACACTTTACAGCTGCTTTCTTCATGGCATTCCCAAGAAAGTGATGTGCCTCTCCCCGGGCGATGAATCCACCTTCTGAGATACAGAGATCAAATTGCACTGCACTTGAACGGCCAGGCTGAGTCAAGTCCTCAGGAAGATTTTTTTTTTCTTTTCTTCTTTACAGCAAAGAGAAAATACCAGTGTATGCTTTTATAAAGCTACACCAAACTATTATGTAAATACTGGATGTTAGAGTGGGTATTTTAGTTTTTGGTGGGACAGCAGGAATAAGCTTATAAATCTAAGGCCTGGGGTCAGTGCTTAAGAAGAGATTACCTCTAAGCTTTACTTACACATCTATTTTGGCCCAACAATTTACAACGTATTTCTGGAAAAGAGACTAGTCCCCACTCATTCCCGCTGCCACAGGGCACGTGGCAAGATGCATCTTCCTGAGAAGTCAGGGGCTAACACATAAGAAGGGATGGTAAATTCCGATTGAAGCTGTAGAGAAGGCAATCTGACTTGAGCTGCAGTGAGGATAAAATAAGTCTACTCGGCTTCAGGCCGGCACTTTTTCTGGCTCATGATACAGGCTTTCATGAAGTCTTGACGCCTATCGTACAGCTCATCATGACCCTCACCCTAACAGCTTTGCCTCAAGCCAAGATCTGAGAGGGCTCCTTCCAAAACAAACCACGACAAAGTTTCTCTGAAGCAATGTTTTTCTGAAACGAGCAAGATGCACCTCCACTTCCACCCGTGTTGTAACCTATGCACATGCCCAGAGGCATGTGACCAAAGCACATGGAAATGCACACACCAAGCACTCCAGACATCAAACGGGAGTCCAGAAACTTACATCAAGAAGTTTCAATGTAACTCGCAAACT
Organism: Anseranas semipalmata; assembly: GCA_013399115.1. Taxonomy (NCBI): domain Eukaryota; kingdom Metazoa; phylum Chordata; class Aves; order Anseriformes; family Anseranatidae; genus Anseranas; species Anseranas semipalmata. The sequence goes on from VXAA01003088.1 coordinate 732,030, forward strand.
ATGTCTGCACCTCCACCTGTTTTCGAGGATGTAAGTTGCAGGTGCCACCGCAGAGGCTGCTGTCCAAAATGGGGCCCATGCACTTCCAGCTATGTCATCAAGTGCACAAAATGAGGCTGTAATGTAAGAACAACCTTACAGCAAGGCAGTGTTACTTGTGGAAGGAGATTCGTAGTACACAGAAAATATCAGAAGGGATCATCAAAACATTACGATAGATACTAAAATGAAATTCCTGTTAAAATGTTCGCTTACATTATACATAAAAGCAATATATTTTAAGTGTGCTTGTAAACATGTGAGAAGTTATTTTACTGACAGAGGCATTCTGAGAGCATAATAAGGAAGTTACATTGGTAACATTGGAAGGTACATAGCTAACAAAGTAGCTATTTGAAATAATAATAAATGCATTATTTAGTAGAAGTTAATAGTACAGATTAATAAGCAGTACATGTTTGATTTTGTACTCTAGTGGCAAAGGAAGATATAACAGTGTGTTTGGACAGAGGAACCTGAATGTTTGAAGTCTGCAGCTGCAGAGTTTCAGAGCAGAGTTACTGAGCGCAGGCCAGAGATGACCCGAACCCGGTTAGCCGAAAAAAAACGTGGGAGGGAGGTTTCCATCCTGCCTCACAGGGTTTGCTGGGAGGGCCTCTCACAAATAGCAAGTAACTGCTTGTGATCAAAACGATATGCGTCATGCTAAAACAAATGTTTAGCACCAAATCGGCATGCTTTCTAGATCTGCAAATCGCAGGCCATTTCCTAGAAGGTAAGAAAATAGCGAGCTTCTGTCAGGAAACCATTCCTCCCTGTAAAAAGGAGGGTGAATGCACCTATAAAAAGAAGGGTGAATGCACCTATAAAAAGAAGGGTGAATAGATGTATTTGCTCTTTTTTCTCCTCGGACTGAAAGGCACACGACAGAAAACGGAGCGGGATCAAGTCCAAAGAACTATCCTCCTTAAGGATATGCTACGCGGTATCATCAGCAAGTCTCAGCCAATATTGGCTAACAGTCGCTGTCTGTTTGCCAAGCAGAAGTTTGCCATGTTAAACTGTCACTATAATGCCACCTTGAAGAGGCGTTATCATCACTCTTGCGATGATACACGGCAACCGTGAACGGAAACGGAGGCCGGAGCTCACACATCTGAACAACAGACGATCCTGGTGCCGCGGATAAGTAACCCAGCAGACAGCGCTGCTGCTTATCGCAGCGGTGATCCGGAAGCCCTCCGCCACAGGGACTGCTCCTTCGGATGGGCATTCCCCGCAGTAAAAATTACACCATTAGATGGCTTTGTAGTATGCCAATTACTGAATTTATTAAAAATACTGAGAATACAGAAACCCATTTTGTTATTTCTCTACGTTTACTGCTTCCCTGCCCTGAATACAGTATAAAAGCACAACAGACAGCCACAAAATCCCTTAAGCATCTCATCGAATTGATACTGACCTGAAACACCATCAACAAATTCATTTCCAAGGCATCTTGCCCTAAGACCTTCACAGGTAAAGGACAGAGAGACAGCCACAAAGCACAGGCTGGATTTCCCCTTTCACTAGACTTCTCTTGATATTGAATTACGTGTAGAAAACCTGGGTAGAGGAGAGCGTTACACCAGACAAAAGTGCTATATGCAGACAAGGCTCACCGTATGGGAGAACATACATAATATAGCTGCACAGCTTAGCCGGGGGTACTGCACAAACCCCTCGTTAATACCGCAAAGTTATAATCTGGACTTACAGAACACAGGAACCGAAATTTGGTTTGATACAGGGTGGGAATTTTTTTTTATGTAGTAACGACTGTATAATATTGACCTTAGTAATTACAGACTGGAAAAGCGAACTTTGCATTAACGGCACCATATTGATTTTGCAAATGTAAAACTACAAAAGTACTTTTACACATCTAAGGAAGGTTCCAGTTACCACATTTGAAAGGCCCTGGGAGAACAGTAACTTGGAGAACTTTAGTCTTCATTCAGTAACGGTCCTAAGCATACACCTAACTGCCTTACAGGCCCTAATATTTACCAGCCTGATAAGGCCTCCTCTGCAGTGCCCTCACCGCCCTTCCGCTCAAGGTGGTTCTCCACACTTTGTGGAGTTGGAGTCAACTCTAATGGGCCAAATGCAATTTAACTCATTAAAATACTTTCTTCAATATGTAATACATCAGCGAATTAATATATTATTCACTGATACATTCTGAACTATTTAGCCAGCTGTATGAAATGTTTCTAATACATTAGCTGACATTTTTTTAATTACACAAATACTTTGTGTAGCAAATAACTGTTCATTATTTGGCATGCCCTGAGAATTATATACAGTTAATTATATTCAGGTTGGTGTATTGGTTATAAATAACCGTGATAAAACTGTGATATCAATGCTGACAGAATTTTAGAGGAAATCGACATTTTCCTGTACTGAAGTAACTGAGAGCTATGAACAGAAACACTGCTTCTAAAAATGCAATTGTAAATGAATAAAATGTGTATGTGCACAAAACGACTATATTATTTTATCCCACTATGTATTCTTGCCTTCGATTCTTATTAGCTTCATGTTTTGTGTTAATTTATTATTGCAAAATGTTTAAGAAAACTAAACATCTGAGAGTTTTTTCATTCCTATACTTTTATAAAATATATTCTACAAGTTATTGGCTTTCAGAAGTTTGTAAAGGATTTTTAGAACTATCAAGGCAACATACTCAAATTTATAAAGGCCTTGAAATAAAGGCAGATGACACAACATTGCTTGTGTATTCTGATTTTAAACAGCATCCTCTTTCCCATAATCAGAAGAGTTGGAACTCATGAAAATGCTACATTGGACGTGATGGCCAAACACTGCTTTTCAGCACCAGATCCTCTGCAGATTTATTTGCAGAGATGTGAATCTCAAACTTTAAAGATTGACTCTTGATCCTCCTTAAAGATCTGTGTGAACAGTCACGTATGGCTAAACTGGATACCAAGCACTAAGCCGAGCACGGGGACTGTGGGGGGTGGAAAACCTCAGCACCCACAACAGTTGAACCACAACAGTGCTGTCTAACACACTGCAGTCATTTGCATTCATTCAGACAGAGGTGATCAGCTTTATAATGAAATAAAAGTTGAACATAAAATTCTAACAAATTACGGAGCTCATGGTGTTCTCCGCTATGTCATCCTAAACCAGTCTGTGCAGTCAGTCCTGGTTTGCCTCAGTATAACCAAGTCAAGATTTGTTTCAGTCTGTGCCTCATGCAAAGGCATACCCTACCATCTGCCTGGGGTTCAGTTAACCAGCCTCCTTTTCCGAGACTCCCTGAAGTAGCAACCTGAATATCACACCTGTTTATCATGACAACTCCCTTTAACAGATCCTTCTGTTTCCCTGTCCTGACTATTATATCTGTTAGCATCCTGTAGCAGGCAAGGGGAGCATGACCTCTTCCCATACACAAGGGAAGAGGCTGAAATTTTGAGCCACGGTGATGTAGCCTGTCACCAGGTGTGGATTAGCTGTTCCAAGTCAGTGCATGTCACAGGGCTTTGAGGACGTGTGGAGGCGTGATGAAATTCAACACAACAACATATATCCTCAACTTACCGCATCCTTGTCTGAAACAGTCATGCCTGGAGGGACCATTTCCCATATTATGGTATGTAGTAAAATACAAAAACAAAACCAAACTAAAAACCAACAGAACAAAATGAAGCAACAAAAAATAAATAAATAAATAAATAAAAGGAGACTGGATACCTTTTGCAAGAGAAGTATCGCTAGACGTAAAGCTGGTGAAAAAAAAAGGGAAAAAGAAAAAGAAAAAAAAGGAGAGTATTTTCTTCAGTACGGAAAGTTTCTCCTGCAAATTGGCAGTGAATCAGTTACTAAATAACATGCCTAAAATCAGGTGGTGAATTATTGGAAATGAAATCTTTGTCCCAGGAAAGCCAATGGCAAAAATCCTATTGATTTCAATGGGACAGGGTTGTCTCTCTGGACTTAACAGTCAATCACGCAGAATTGGCAACAGAGTCCAAACGTTCCTGTTTGTTATTAGACCACGGAAATCCGTATTAGTTTGCTTCATCTGCACTTGCGACCAGCACACCAGTACTTTTTTTTTGGCATGGAGGTGCAAATAAGCTGAGTGGGTTCAATTTTTCAACCCAAGCCACACAAATGAGAGCTCTGCTATTTCTCCCAAGCATTTCAGAGTCCATTTTCCTCCTGAAATGCATGGCCAGCCTCACCACTAATGGGAGCGCTGTGTTTACAAGCAGAGGGGAACTAAGCCTTTAGTGTTTTTGCATATTTGCAATACAGTGTGTGGTTGGGATGGGAGGAAGGTTTATTGGAAGAGGAAGACGGTGAAAAATGGTGGAAGAAAAAATATGGTCCTTAGAGGCTAGTAATGCTATTAAGTATATACAGTCTTCATTTTTCTCAGTCCTTTTTGTAGAAAAGCTTTGGTGAGGAACAAGCTAAACTGCAGAAGCTCAATATTATAAATACTATATGGTGGTATAATGCTGCTATTTAAGCAACTTTTCATGAACAACATTTCAAAATTTAAGTTCTTGGAAATTCTTGGATTACAAACCTGCTATTTATGACTAATCTTTTTTTATCTGAAAGCAAAACCAGATCCAAACAAATAAGAGGACAATAACAGGGTAACAATGTAGAAAGAGTGTGCACATGTGCAGTGCACACCCACGCTGAAAAACAATAAATGGATTTACAATAGTGAAGTGTGTGATAGGCGAGGTACTATTAATATGGTACCCGAAGTCTCTCACTTAGATTAAATATTGTATGGAAATCACCACAGATTGATACAAGGCTGAGTAAACAAACGATACAAACTGTAGCGGGTGTATTTGTCCAGACAGGTATTAGTGCAATACACAAAATGGGACCAGGGAACACTGAAAGTGAAAATTTGTGACCTGTGAGTATCCCCAGAATGCCCGTAGAACATTATTCCCGCTTTTAACCTTAATTTTTATTCCCTGTCTCAATTTCTGCTCTGCTTCTCCCGTCATAGCCCGGGCTACCTAGGCTGACAGCCGTCGCGGGCCGAGGTAGCACAGATGGGGCGGCTGCAGCTGCCTCTCACCTGACAGACTGCGAAGCCCACCGGGACACTTTCCCACTCCCTTTATGTCTGTCTGCCCGCATTTGCAACAGCGCCTTTCTCTGGGCCTTTATTGAACGTGTCACCGATGCCGCATGGCCGCAGCTAGAACATGGGGCTCGTAACTGACAGATCTGCACGGTGCTCCTCAGCGGAGGAAACCCTGGGCAGGCCTGCCCAAAAGCATACCTTGAGTGGTCCAGCGTGGGTTCTGATTTAATGCAGTTCAACATGCCTGGCTCCCCAAAGGGACGACGAACCCCTCAGTGCAACTCCGCAGCAGATCCTGTCGGACAGATCCACGGTGCCCGGGGGCTCTGCATGGGGCCTGTGCTGCAGCAGGCGCGGGTGGCGGTGCAGGAGCGGCCCGTCCCGTCAGGGCTGTGGGCACGACATGGGCCCTCGTAAAGCTGCTCCTGTGTGGCTTCACCACCAACTCCGCAAAGTTCCCCCACACCCGGGACCTGATTTTTTTCAGAAGTGCCAACCTCCCTTCATTTCACCTTCGATTTTGTGTCTAAAAATAAGGGGGGGTTAGTTTTTCCATGCCCTGCTTTGCCAAAAGAAAAAAAAAAAAAAAAAAGTCCGGCTGCCACCTGACCAGGCGCTGGGGCCGCAGGACATTGAAGTGCTCTCATTTACTTCCACAAATAATCCCACCTGCGTGCAGAGCAGTCGAATTTCAAATATCAGGCCCTTAGGTCTGAGGACCTTGGAAATGAGGCCGTGTCGGATTTACAGTGCTAGTGTGCGAGCAGGGGCGAGCGTGGCCATTTTGAGTGAGCTCGGCAGGCAGCGTGCGGAGCTGAGCCACGGGCCCCGCGCCCCGACCATGGAAAGTTTTTTGCAGCGCACGTTCGCCGAAAACTATGCGTACCTCTGCAAAGTGAAGCAGACACGCTGCACATGGCTCCAAGAAGCATGCCGGCCTTCCCCAGCCTGCCAACGCAGTCATCACTGCTGTATTTATTAAAAGCTATAAAGCGAGGGAAAGGCCCCCCGTTATATTGTCCCTGGCCTGCTTTCCATTAAAGCAGAAGACAATTAATGCAGACTGCATGCCCTTTACTTTGGATGGAGTTAAGATTTTGCTGGCTGCTACACCAAAACTTCCCATGCTGTGTTTACTGAATTGAATATAATCTTTTTTTTTCCTTCCTACCTTAATTTCAATATTTAGAATAGTTTAATTATATCTGATATCTCCTAAATGTTAAATTGCTGCCATGGATACTGTACTTGTTTTAAGCTTTGCCCATAACCCGAAATGTAACTAAAGATTAATAGAACGCTGAGATATTTTTGGCTGCAAGTGAAATTTAATGAATAAACATTTAAATAAATTACCCCAATAATGAAACAATATGCTATTAATGCCTGAGCTATGCTAAATGCTTCACTTCTTTCACAATTCATGCAAATACTGGGGGAAAGAAATTATAGTGGTGAACTACATTAAACAAAATCCTTCCTAAACCACACCCACCAAACAGTGTCTCCACAGTATTGGGAACAAAAACTGTGGCTTGTCAGTCAAAGTGTCTAACTATGGCATATGGGTAAAGGTTTCAGTCTGCTATCTCCAGACTCATCTTATGGCCCTGGTTCAACACTACTGAACTGCTCTCTAGACAAAAGATGAAACTCATTGAAAATGGGTGCTGCGAGCTGTCTGGTCAGCGCGACCGTGCCGCCTGCGTCTGGATGCACACAAACTACTGGCATGGGGAAAACGCAGCGCACTTCAGAGGGCTTTAGAGTTTCCTAAGAGCTGAAAAAGAAGCAGCCTGAAGGTTAAAGCTGGCTAGTCAGAATGGCATACTTGGCTGCATATATAGCCAGGTGGCCTGGGCATATTGGCAAACAACTGGCAAACTGCCCAATACATATGGCTTAGATTGCTTTGCTCTTCCCATGAAGCCTTCTTAGACTCTTGAGCAAGCATTCATTTTAGAGCAAAATGCATCCAAGTGTTAAATAAAAGCTTCTCCCAAATACGTCGCATGTAACCTTTTTCTTTAAATAATAAAGAGGTAACTATATTAAAATAAACTAATTGTATTTTTAAAGTATTCTTACATAAAAGTGACCCCCTCCCCTCTGGTCTTTTTCTAAGCGGATCTGCCGTTACTTTTATTAACTCCTGAAGTACCAAATATGCTACTTTTTCCACACGTACTCCTTTTGAGTAAGTACTCATTACAGTGTTTGAGCTCTTAGTACACCATAACTTGCATTTGCACTGGAAAGTCGGGCACTTGAGATGCATGTTAGCAGTGCCCTGTGCTGCTGCCACCGCACAGAAGCTACGGCAGATGTTCAGGGTTTCTCCCAGTTACTCTAAGCTTTAGGAAGAGAATTGCCTTTATTGTATGTTAAATGACATTTTATTTTTGAAAAGTGCTTGCTCTTACAAACTTAAAGTGAAGTCCCAGTAGAAATGTAAAAATGCAGAAAATTTAAGTGAAACACTTGACACATACTCCAGAGCAAGTATATGTTTAAGCATCAATCCTACAGCACAAGTCCTTGTGCTAAGGCTAGTGTAAATACTGCATTAAACATTCACAACAGCTTTGGGGAAAGGGCTAAACATATTTAAACAATTAACACATGCCGAACTCTAAGCCAGTGCTTACACGCCACTGACTCTAAGCAGAGGTTGTGACAAAGGTAAATTCTTCTAAATTAAAAGCAATGGGACTCCTGTTGAAAGCTCAGTAAATGCTTAAGTGTTTTGCTGAACTGAAGCCTCAGTTAATGAGAACCAAGAAATAATTCTCCTCCGTTCTAGAAAAAATGTGCTAGCTCACCCTCATTCCCCTAAAAACCCTTTCTGTTTCAAAAACAGGGCACTGAAGTATGGGAATGCTGTGAGCGAAATTAAGACAATAACCTTAGTTTCATTTTAATAGACTCTTAACTACAGTTCTTCAGCAGTAAAAAAAAAAGTCCAAAAAGAGAAAGCTAAAAACTTTTCAAAAAGCTGCTTAACAACTAAGACCAAGTTACTATTACTGTGTCTCCCATAGGTAATTCTGCATTCCTAATAAATATAAACCTTGATGTTAATATGTTTTAATTAAAATCAAGGTCTTGTTAACATTTAAAGGCAAGTGTGTCACCTGCTAGTAAAAGCAACTTCTAATAATCTAAGCTTTACAATCCCCATCTCTGAAAGGATAAATATACACAGCATATATGGATTTGGATCTGACTTTAGCCAAAATCTGCAGACATTACCTCTGCTCAATCATTTAATCTCCTTGTCATTTTGGGTTTTTGATAGGGCTCCCTTTCCTCTATTCTTTGCTTGTTTTGTATATTTGAATTATGAAATCATCAGGTCAGGGAGTAATTTACTTATATAGATTCTTATTTATATAATGTCTACATACAAGGAGGACCTGACCTTCACCAGAACCCCTATAAGCCATCATAATATAAATAGCGTACATTATTTACTTAACTTCCTTGCTTCAGTTTCTTTAAGGGGGGAATAATATTTACAGGGATGTTGTGAGGATTAGCTCATTACTTCAAGAGCCTTGAAGATGAAACATGCAATGTAAATGAGAAATATCAAGTATCAGTGACACTGATGAAATTATCATCACCATTGTTAAGAGCAGTGTTCAAGAGTAAAATTGGGAGAGAAATGTGTCTTTCTGCAAAAGCATCTTGCTATAGGCCGAAACACGATGACCTTGGCGCCATCTTTTCCTTCACCTTCCTCATCCCCCTCCTCACTGGCAAAGAGCATCGTTTGGAGCTTTATGAGAACGTCTCCACGCCAAGTTGGACATGCTCCAGGCAGAGCCGTCCTCGTCCAAGGGCAACACGTGAAGTGCTCTCAGGCAACTCGGATGGCCTGGATGGAGGAAGAAAGAGGGCGGAACAAACAATGGGGAATTGTTGTTTGTCCTGCACAGGCTTAGTTGCAGGGGACTGGACAATTACGAATTTCTCTTGAACTGGAGGCTCCAAGACAGCAGCAACGGGGGAATTTGTGCCTTGAAGTCCCTGCTGCAGCGTGCTGTTAGTACGAGTTCTATCTGCTACTGCAATTTGTACTGTAGCCGCAACGCGGCTCCCAAATTTTAAGATGGACCAACGCTAATCTGTTCTTTTTTATCCTGGGTAAGAAAGATCAAAAGAAACTCAAACACTAGGGATATTGAAACTCTGCATCCAGGTCTGACTACATTTGGCAAAGGATCTGTGGGCCAGATCTTTGCTGAATTTAGTAGTGCTGCTTCATTTAATAATTCAGACCTCGTTATATAGGCAAACCAAACCTCTGGATCCCGCTACTGCCGGGGCTGAGAGGGCTGAAATCTGAGGATGCATTTCCACACCGTGTGGTGAATGCATGCCCAGTACGTATGTGCAAGATGCAGGGAGACTGCTGAGTTTTGCAAGGCAAATGAAAGAAAGCCTTTAGGAGAAGAGTAGAGTTACCAGCCCTTAGATGTAACCCAAGTACACCGAATAAAATCAGTGCTTCAGACCGAAATTTGCTTTTTACCTGGGGAATTGCAGCAAACCGAGAAGTCAAGGGGAAAGGGAAGGGGGCAACACCATACAAGCCAGAGGAAAAGCCTTGCCCAAGCTGCTCTGGGCTTCGTCCACCCAGCCAAGGGCATGGGGGACCGGGGCAGTGCTGGCGGCGCTGGTTTGGTGGCGGGAGCAGCAGCCACCCTGCCCTGCCCTGCAGCGGCACACGCGAGTGCTGCGGGTGATCTCATTTCCAGTAGTTGAGTGAAGTAAGTGCGTAAGTATGCAGGATTGGGGCCCTGGAAACCATGGAGAAACTGGGTTTCTCTTTTTATTGCAGACAACTGCAGCGCCTGTGGACTGGTGCAGCAACGTTCGTTTTCCCTGGAGAAAGACCCTATCCCGTGATTTTACTTTTTTTCATATATAAATGACTCTGTGAGGAACTTTTGATTAAAAATAGAGACTTGAAAAAAAAGTTAAAAATATTGTCTGGCTAAGTAAATATGCAGATTTAAAGCACATGGGTAAAAATGAGTGTTTACCATAAACACTAAGCATGTTTTTAAAAGGAATTTTGCTCAAAAGATAAACTTTTTCTAACTGTATTTTGATTAAAGTTTTGAAGCTGTTTATTAGAAGTAATTGCTTTTCCTCAAGGAAAAACAGATGTGTAGATGCAGGAGTTTGTTTCTTTTTCTCCTTTGTGTGAAAGTGCACATGAAAAGTGTTTCTATAAAAGAAATACAAGAGCTGGAATAGTTTATGTCACTGTAAAGATAATAATAAATTAGTGCTTACTGTGCCTGTAAAAGTGAATGAGACAGCTTCCCCTGCCCGTCCTCACGCAGGCAAACTTAGTGAATTCTCTGAGATTTAAAGAGGAAGAAATTATGGAGAGTATAACTTGCCCTAAGAGCTTCAGAAGTTTTTTTTTTTTAATAATTTTGCACTTTTCCTTAAAAAGATTTAAAAAAAAACTTTTAAAGTCTACATACAGAGGTCCAGGGCTGAAATATTCTTTGTCCCTACCACTGCTGCTCTTTGCATTTTTAGAAAACTTATCTGGCTCCTACTGAGCCCAACAGTGCTGCTGGCTGTTGGCTTGAGCAGAATCCGGCCCCAGAGCTCATCCACCTTTTTCTCTGAGACAAAAGGTTGTAAAGGAGGCCAAAAGCTCTGCGCTTTGATAACGTTCCCAAACATATGGGAACGTACGGCTTCATGAAACTGCATTTAACAGATGTTTAAAGAAAGACAACTAACAGATCCAGAATGTAGTAATGAGGAAAAAAGACAATGTACATAAATTCAGCTGCATGTCTCTTTATAGCGCTACCAATGCCCTGGAGACAAAATGCAAATGAGTCTACTTATTTGCAATATGACACTCTCCATTTTATATTTAATATTTTAGGTCATTACTAAAACTGATTTTCTTTAGAAGTGCTTTCTTCTGGCACCTAAATGGAAGAAGATTTACACAGTCTGCAGCGTATTATACTTTGTCAGTTCACAGAGTCAGGAAAAAAATCTCAACTATCAATTTCAGATTAAAAAAAGTAAATGAAGAGGCCCTGTGCGGGCTGCACACAGAGCCCCTCTGCCATGTGAGGGTCCTGGAAATAGCTTTCTTTTTTAATTTTGAAACTTCTGAGCCCAAAATTTGAGTTGAGATAGTTCGGGAGCCCAAAGACCAACTGTTCGGTTTAGCAAACCAACAATGTCTGCTCATTTTGTCCCAATCTTTTCAGCTTAAATATTCACAATGTGCCATTATTACTGAATCATTATCTGCCTTTAGCTCTGACAACAGCATCATAAGGGCTATGAAAGGCTCCTTTCTTCTCATGATTAGTCTCTAAAACATTTCCTCATCTTACAGTGCTTTTCAGCTTCCCAGAATGCACCGCTCAATTACAGTGCTGAAATTAACTGTATGCCACTCTTATTTATTGATAAAAGAATAATCAAGTGCTCCAGCCCATAGCCTGCTTTGGCCACAGGTTTTATATCAAGTTTCAAGTAATGCATTTTTTAACTCTTTGAATTCTTTTATAAATGGACGGCATTGTCTGCGGCACGGTGACAACACCGTGCCGCTCGCTGTGTCACACGAGATAAAGCACCCTTCATTTGTTTGGTGTAATCTTGTTGAAAATAGTCTTGTACGGCTGACACTTTAAAAATTAATCTTGAAAGGGAAGAGTTTGTTTGTTTTTTTGTCACTAGGACTGATTAGGATCCAAGGAAATCAGAAGTAAACAGAAGAGAAATACAGAACTTGTTAAACTCCGGTCTGAAAGTGCCCGAATTCCACATACGCATGGTAAAAGGCATTACAATGCACACGGAGTGAGGTTATTTTAGCCTGTGAGTACAATTAGAAGACTTCTTACATCTCTGCCTGTGGTGTGTTCCTAGTGTACAAAATATTAATTGCAAAAAAAATCCAAATGCAGGACTATGGCTTTTATAAGCGGGCTATTTTGACTTTGACATTAAATTGTGATTAACAGATAACACGCACAAAGCAAACGGCTTTATGAACAATGGGCTTGCTTCTGTGGAAGCTGGCGGTGAAATTCCTATCAACTTCAAAGGGAGCAGACTCGGGCTCCAAGTTCGTATCACTTCTACTGAAGCAAAAAGATTTTCTATCCAATACCAAAGAATAACATGTAATTGTGCTATAGCTTAGTCCAGTACAAGAATGAAAATAAAAACACTTTCTAAACCTCAAAGATACTTGCTAAGCCATGTATACATTAATCATTTATACCACATGATTATTGTTCATTATTTGGGCAATAACAAATGGAAGGGTGTGGGGGTTAGTGTGGGTTTTAACAAACCACATTCTATTTAAGCAAAGCCAACTATTAAAGAAAGACCTAACTTGCCAAACCAAGATAAATATATGCCATTATTATGATCACATAAAAGCTACTACTCTCAGCATTACAATTTCTCTTATAATTGGTACTATTATAATTAAATGAATGCATATGTTTACAGTTCTTCTTTGAATGGTAAAGTGATTTAGCAATGATGGTGTCTCTAATTTCTTTTAACTGTACTGGCAAACTTCACTTAAACAGTGGTCTAAATACCACACTGCCACAGTAAATTAGCAAAGCATCTAGTAAAGTCTATATATGTTGTTATTGAGTATAAATGCATCAGGATAGAACAGCTAGTCACCCTTCAGTTATGCCCAGGTAAGAAAAATATATATTCCTCATACAGAATAAAATATGGTAAAATTCTTATGTAAAATAAAATATAAATTTAAAATATGTATATACGAGTGGGCACATCACAGATCAAATGTAGAATACTGTTCCCCAGGAGGATCTGCGCAAGTTTAAGAAATACAGCTCAATAAGATGTTTGTAAACTATCAGCGTACGTGAAAAGCTGCCAATACACTGGATATATGTGTATCTTATATACTCGAAGCCTTTGTTTCCACCAACAGTCTAGTCATTATTATAAACTAGTGCCAGAAAAGTTAACAACATGCTATTTTCAGATAATCACTTTTTTTTTCCTATCTACCGTAACAATTCGTACGATATCCGTCAGCACAGCATCCCAGCACTTTATCACAGAGTGAGACTGGACCTGGAGTCCCATGAACTGCAGAACTGTTTTCCATCGTACGGCACCAGGGCAAGTCTCACTCGTGCCCAGGGCAAGTGCAAGGGCTTCCCACCTCCTTCGTTATGATCAGACTCAGCTGGGAACCTGGAGTGGCTCTTGTTTCCCAACCACAGCGAGTATGGTCAGGATTCCTCGTTACCGCTGGAGTTGTTAAGGAACCTACCTGGAGGAAAGGCTTTTGAGTACATGTTTCTCAAGGTTTGGCCAAACACACTGTACACATTTGGAAAAATTTGGATTAAGTTTGGACTGCCTCCTCTCCGTTTTATAATTCCTGCAAGTCAAGCCGTGCAGTTGTTTTAATTTGGGTTCGAGATGTTGATTTGGACACTGAAGTTGCCAGGAAAACCAGAATTTGTCGACCCAGAATGAGAGATGGTTGAAAGACAAAAGAAAAAGACCTGCAGGCTGAAATGCAGGCTGTACTCAAACCGAGTGAGTTTTATGGCTGCATTTAAGCACACGGGTAAACAGATCAGTGGAAAAATCTGTTAGGGTTCCCTCCAAACCAGGTGAATATAACCAGCAGCCCTTGTAAAAGCTGCTGAGGTTTGGGGCCGGTACGTACGGGTCATTACTTGAGAGGCTTTGGAGAAGGTTAACAGAATGAGGATTTTTTAAAAAAAATCTTTCTACTAAGCTTGATCAGTAATTCTATTAAGAAAAATAAGGCAAGCTGTAATGTTCAAGTTTAATAAGCGAAACACAGCAAATATGTGAACAGAACTTCTGACTTAATATTCTTTAACAGATGTTTTATAAAGTACAGATTTAAAAGATTTGCCTGTCTTATTGTTCTGGCTGTTGCCATATTATATGGCTACATTTTCAGTCCCAGATTTTCCCAGCTGTAACAGTTAAATAGCGAGGGGTACAAGCCTGGATACTGTAGGCAAAATGCCCAAAATTATTCTCTCCCATGGAAAAACACCCTGGTCTAAAGGCAGTGATGAGAAGGTAGAGTTAATCCTTTTGGCAAAGGAATAATCTACATACACTTAAAAATGGATATGGTCATTTTAATGCACACTATTTTATGAATGATGCTTTAACTGTGCTGCCAATTAGCAGAGCCTTAAAAATACCTCACTTACAGAGGCCTGATAACTGTCTTTCCTAACCTTTAACTGACCTTTTTTGTTTTTGCCATGCTCATAAACCAGCATATGAACTATCAAAGAGAACGGTACCGAACATCCATTCAAATGTTATATATTAAAAAAAAAAGGGGGGGAAAAAAACGGAAAAAAAAAAAAAAAAAAAAAAAAAAAAAAAAAAGAGAGAAAGGAATGAAACCCAGCTGGCCAGCCAACTTTTAAAAACCATAAGCAGAAAACATGCTCTTTTAATTGGACAGAGAAGACAAGATCTGGAGTAGGTGCAATTTTATTACTGCAACAGCGATTCACATAGCCCACGCTATTTTCAAAGTACGAGCCCCGTGGAGTTTTATCGGACATCTGGAGCGGTGCTCTGGCAAGATGCTGCGGGACTCGGGCTCCCATTGATCTCTGCACTGGCAACAGGCGCTCGAGCCTTGCAGAGGCAAGCTCTCTCCAAGCGGTAATGGATGAAGTATTTCGCTCAAAAGTGCACAGAGAAGGATATTTTTACTTTTACCCCAGAGGTATAAACTGTGTTTCAGATATTTGGTCTCGAGACCCTGTGACTCCACAGAAAATCAGAAATGAGACAGCTTTCAAGAGCAGGCTATGGCAGCGAATCTGAGGCTATTGAGTTTTTCAAACACACCTAAAATAGACTCGGCAATATTTCATCTGAAACTGTGTATTCAAACATATGGCTAAGGGAAGAGATACATGCAAAGGCTTATGCGCACGCAATGTTTAGCATCTACTTTCAAAATATATGTTATAAGAATTTCAGAAGGCCTCAAAATAGCAAATATTATTCACTTGATTATTAACATCTTCTCCTTTTATACCAGTCAGTTGAAAACTATGCAATCGCTGGGTATTTTTGGTGGCCTCTCAATCATGTCAAAGATCATAAGACAAGCAGATGGTGTACATCTGGGCTTACCCAGCAGTAAGGAAAATATTCTCCAGCACAGGTAGAATAATAGAGACGGGATTAAACATACACCATTCATTTTGGACCCGTGGAACGGGATTAGTCCGGTGTTTCTATTTACCTGTCTGGAGCAGAATGACCCGGAGAGGCAAAACAGCAAACAGCACTGATGACGTGAAGCAAAAAGTAGCCTTGCAACATCTCCTGCATCATGCTGCCCCGGCTCATTTCATGCCGGGTCGAGAAGGAAGAAGCTAACAAAGCAGATTTGCGGGGAGGCGACGGGGCTGAGCCTCATGGGGCTTTCAGTGGGAGACGTGACGTGGGGCTGAGCCACCCCCCAGCACAGATCACCGGCAGAGCTGTTTATCCCTATGGACCTGCAGCAGTTTGCACTGTGAACCTGCCCCAACCCCCTGAACATAATTTAAGTTTGTTTTGGCCGTATTGTCAGAGTTCATATGAGCAACAAGTTTACAGCCAAAGTCTGCCCCAAAGCGCCGCTTTGCCCACTTACGTAAGAGCAAAAAATCGCTCCTTGCTCGGACGGTCCTCATGCTGTTGAGGCTTTGGGTGGGTTTTCAGAAGCAGTCTCAAAATCCAAAAGAAATTTAGGAAGATTATTAGGAAGGGCCTCTTGCTATTCTGCTGTGAAGAGGGCTTATCTGGGTTTAATAGATGAAATTAGCGGTATTTATTATTCATAAGCTCTGTGCGCAGAAGCTCCTAACAAAGCTTTGACCTTTTCTTCCATACAACTCTGTCTTGAAGGAGACCACCTTCCTGCCTGAGACACTCAGGCTAGAAGTCTGAAAAGTTATAGGAGTGTTAATTTCCATCATTAAAACAGTGCTATCACAGAGGCATGGCAGCCTCTACCATAAACACCAAGATGTAACGAACTTTGCATATAGACTGACTTAGACACCGTGCAGCTTACAGAGCATTTGCTTCATTGTACCCAGGATCTAGATGCCATGCATACTTAGTTTGTTCTTTTTTTTCTTTTCTTTTCTTCTTCCCCCCCCCCGAAATACCAAAATATCAGATAGCTGATGACAGGGAAGAAATGTTAACACTGTAGTTTGAAAGTTTTTAACCCTTGCCTTTCATCATCTAACACTTATTCAATCTCATGCCCCTTGCTTCACTGCTTCAAAAACTCCCGTACATACCAAGGCGATGACCACAATGTAAGCTTGTGCACTGACTGATTAGATTTAATTAGATGGATACTTTGTTCGACTGATCTTTCAGCTATAGAGAGTATTGGGTTACTTAACCATATCGGTGAAAACATTGCTTGCATGTTTGAATGCGATGGATGTGTGACACTGTTCCGCATTAAAAAGTGCAATAGCTGGCTAAGTTTTAATGGCTGAAGTGAGATATATAGATGTATTTTAATTGAATTTGTGTCCCCATTATACCAGGCAGTTTAGGGAGGTACGATGCCTCTATGCATAATCCCTGTCCCGACTATGTCCTTAAACTATCACGACTATAGTACAGCACCATTTTTGTTTAAGCTTTCTTTTTCAAATCTCGCTTCTTTCTGATTTCGCCACTGCATGTTCCTGCTGTGCACGTCCCACTGCCAGCCCTCGGTGCAGCACCGCAGTGCAAAGCAGGCTGACGTCTGTGACTGGGACCAGTTCCAGTGGCAAAGCACCGGTGCGCGGCTCAGCCGCCCTGGCACCACGGGCAGCACTCGGCTGCGTTACCCGACGGGGCTCCGGCAAAGCGGGAGGGAAGGATCAAATGCAGCTCTTTGGCATCGTTGGCTTTCCACGGTTGAAGTACAATAATCGCCCTCAGCGCCCAACGCTCTCTGCAAACACAAGGAGCTCTGCTGTTAATAAGAGCAAAGCAAACCCTACGTACAAGCAATTACTTTGAAAAAGTCTTTGGGCTCGGTCAGCCTGGCAAAGAAATTCCTCGCACAGTTATGCTGGCAAACTCTTCTACTGTAACTGTACCTTATACAAATAAAAAATGCTTTTGCCAATAAAGTTCATACTAGGTCCCCCAAAGCAACGGGTTGTTTTGACAGAAATGCCTTTAACACTAAGCCTTTTGCCAGTACACAAATGCTGTACACAAAATGACAAATTTAGAAGTAATACATACTGCTATTACTTGAACTAAAGTTTTTTGCTGTAGACACGGTCCGGATTAAATGATAATTTGAAAGATTATGCTTATTTCACTTCTCCTTTGGATTTATCTTTTTTATCTTTTATTACTTTTTAATTTATTGTTTGTTCTTCACCCAGACCTTACAACTAGCAACTGAGATGAAGTCTATTATAAAACTTTCACTTTAATTCAATACTCAGAGACACGCAGGACAGTGCTTTTAAAAAACAGCTCCATATAATTATTATAATCTCGGTGATACCCAGAGCTCAGCTCCCCCCGGTCAATAATTAGTGCGATTGTGGCTTAATACAATTTTCTTTTTCCCCTGAAGCAAATATAATCTTTTTAGATCAATTTGTAGATTGTTACCCTAGAGGAAGACAACAATGTAAACACAAGCTTTTTTTTAATACCGTATTAACTCATTTAATTTGCACACAGATAGAAGCGTGACAACATTTCGTTTCCCCCGCAGAGGGACAGCCTCTTCCCAGGCAGGCTGCACTGGACACCCGAGTGAGCAACCACGTGAAGTCTCCGTGCTGGAAATCAAACCCGCCCGCAGCCTGCCTTCTTTATGAGCCAAAAGGCTCCTTCTTTGCCGCTCCCTCCTGCCCCAGCGGAGCCCAGCTGCATTCACCAGGCAGCCCCAGGGCATGGGAATCCCCATGCAGTATAAGCCACCGCTGCTCCGCCGGAGGGGGACGGTGGTCACGGCGCGGGAAGGTCCCGGGGTGCCAGCAGCCCCGTGGGCAGCATCACACAAGTGCATCCCCACCCTGCACACGCTGCTTGACGTAGGAAAACGTCTGCACGCAGGCGGTGCCACCCAGCCTCCTTCGCTCTCATCCTGAGCTCCTGCTGCCCATGCACCCACACCGCTCCCTGAGCGGGCGGCAGAGCCACAGGAGGTGGACGAGGCCAGCCATGCCTCGGATGAACTGCCACCCAAGAAGCGACGCACAAAACCTGCTTTTACACCCAAACCTGGTAGCCCCTCACAGATGGGTTGTGTAGCTGAAGTCACCCAGCTGCTTTTCGGTCAGGTAGCTGCACTCTTACACCAGCACTGTGGGAGAAAGGGGACAAAATCCAGGCAAAAGCAACTTTGCCTCGTTTGAAGGCTCCTTCAGACAACTGCAGGGGAGCCCAAGAGTTGTTTGCAGTCCTGTTCCCTACGTCTGCATATGCTGCCATGGTACGAATAAAAGCAGTAACTTAATGAAAATCCAATGTTACAAAAGCATTGTATCTATATGAAGAAGACGGGGCATTATTGTACTTAAACACAATGAGGAATGTGTAGCACAGACACATTTTTCCATTGCTCTTCCCCTATTCTTCTAAGTATACATTTCTAGTGGTGGTTCTTAGTTTAATGATTTTTCAGGGACAAAATAAAAATTTGATTATTCAGCATATGTAAGAAAACAGCATTGTGATGGACAAGGTAGAAACGAGGGGACCTCTGGAAACAGACAGGAACTCTGAATATAAGGGACAGCTAAGTGAGACATACTAACAAGTTGGTGCTGCAAAAGAATCACTTAATTGAAGAGGGATTTGTAAGAATACCATCTGGGAACACCTAAGAAGCCCTTCTGCAGGCTGAAATAAGAGTTTGCGAACACATTTTTGCCTAGACACCTTGCATATGACAGCACTTTGACTTACAGCATAGGTGAGCTGTAGGAGAATAAATTTGTTTACAACAAAATTATGGGGCTGCCTGCATACAGATATTTTTATATATCCTGTTTTAAAAGTATACTTGGTATTCAATGGTTTTTTCGGAAGACAATATTCATCAGTCAACTGAAGCACACTGATTTAAATCATGACTATCTCTGCAGCCAGTGAACAATTTAAAATCTTGAAGGAGTCTCCCTGCTACAGCCATGTGCCCAGATGGGTCTGTAAGTCCTGGGACAGTGGTTACCTCAGAGCAGTAGAACCATTCCCAAATGCATGTCTGAAATGCAATTTTGCCACAGGGAGGGTCCATGTCAGTCATATGCATGTGCACACACACTCGTACCAGTATAACCACTATCAGATCTGGACACCTCACTGCAGAAATTAATATAATTCCCCGAGACCACCCTGCAGGAAACTGGTGCTATGATCTACTCCCAGTTTGCAGGGAGGGAAACTGAGGCATGCACGTCCGGGATCAGGCTCTCAGGAGACCTCTGACCCCGTGAGCAGTGAGCGGGGCTTCCCGCACGCCCAGAACCCATCCGTGCCATCCAGTGCCACGTCACCCACCCGAGTCCTGGCGTCCTCCCCATGCAAGGCAGCTTGGTGGTGTCCCCAGCCTCTGCCTCTGCCACAAGGCCAAGCTTCCACCACAGGTTATGCTCAGGCCATTAATCTCCAGAAGAGCAGAATTTGCCGCTAATGCAATCGGAAATGACAGCAAAAAAGGCTCCCATTAATGAGAGCCAGCTTAATACAACAACTGACTTGCACATTTCTTATCTGAAAATACCTCCCCCTGGAAGCTGTGGATACATTACGGGCTTAAAAAGAATTACTAATACATTAATTCTTGTCAGATTTGTAGTGTCCTAACTCACAGCTGCTTCACCCACTGACCTGGTAACGTTAGTGAGAGCTATGTAATTTAGTAAATGAGGGCCCAACTGTGCACTGTGCACTTGGGCTGTTATTTGGTCCCGGTGTGAGCAAGGGATACACACTCAGGCACTGAGATTATCATTAAACAAATTTCTAGGATCTTTGGTCTGAAAATTAAACCATTTTTCTTCTTTGCTATTTTGGGTTTATATTATTGCAGGCTTAAGTGTGTTTATCCTGTGTGAGTCCAGGTGGGCTGATGTTAAAGTGGCGAGGGTGGAACTGAGGAAAAGTGCAGTTGGGGTTTGGGGATTAACTGCTGACCGAGAAAACACTGCGAGTTGTCCTGTGCCATGGCAAGGCGATGGGGTGGGTATTTGCAAATGCATCGGCTCTCAGAGAGCCAGCGGCTGGGGATGGGGGCAGCTCGCACAGGCACTCCTGCAGGACGCCGGCACAGCACACGCGTCTGAGAGCATATGTCTGGCCAAATCTGGGAATCTTTGCATGAACACTCTGCCATCCCGGTCCTGGTGCGGATATTCTGCTGCCTGTTCCCTAAAATAACCATCACCTGCGGCTTGTTGCATGGCCAACGTGAGGTGCCTGGTCAGGGTCTGTGCATGCGAAGGCCACGAAAGCCCAACTCCTTCCCTGCCGCAAGGCAGAAACGGAGCCTCTTCCATCACAGGAAAGGAGAGAACATCCTGACAAATGCCTGCGTTTTGGACGGGTGACAAAGCTGTCATGGGAAAGAGGCGGCAGCTCCCCTCGGAGACGGGAGGTGGGGAGCGGGATCAGGAAACTTCTGAGCTCTTCTGGCAGCCCAGGTCTGGCGCCGGGCCACCAATCCCCCACTCCTCGCGGCACATCGGCGCTTAAACACAAGCAGATTGGCACCCGAGGCTCGGTGGCTGCTCCGTGGTTTCTATGGAACGCATTTGGTATTCGGAGACCTGAGCCCGGCGCAGAGGTTGCACAACTCATGTTCACCTCCGTAATTAGCACAGCCCGGTACCTCGCGGGCCGCTTGCGCACAGAGTGGGCCACAGCACGGCTGGAAAGCCACCTCACCTCCCGCCAGCTGCCAGAGGTCCCTGCACAGGCCGCAGAACGCCTCACAGGGACGCCGCGACGCCTGCTGAGGGCTGCCTGGGCTGGCCCCGCAGGGGCCTACTCAGCCGTCCTCATGCATAATTTTCCTTTCTTCGCAGAGAGATCATGTGGGAAAGGGGTTGTGTGCGTAGTAGGGTGATGGCCAAGCAAGCTGGGAGGAAATTAAAACTGGAACGGGGACAAAGAGCTTTGTGTTGTGTGCCCTGCTCTTGGGTTTCGTAAGTCGTGATGTGCCACCTGAACCCGAAACAGTCCTTCACGTGCACCTCCCCGCTCCCAGAGTCAAACCGCTACCGCGTGGGGAGATGACCAACTTCCCGCGTTCCCAGCTAATTCTTGCATTTCATCCGTGCTTCACTCTCCATAAAAATTGTCAGAATTTCATCTTATTTATTATCCTCTACTTCAAGCTCCACCAGGTGCCTGGCCCCCATGCCTACATTTAGGAGTCTCAATACCAAAGCTAACCATGGGAGAGGGGCGAGTGCCTCCACAGCAAAAGCAAGAGCACCCAAATTCATTGCCTCCAGGTAGACAGCCTGCATTGGCTTGTAGAAGTAGTAATGCATCTGCCTGGACAGTAATTTTAACCCTGGCTTATTGATTAAGAATTAGACTGCTTCTCTTAATTCCATGAGTTTTTAGTACGTTTTTTAATAGTGCAGTTTGATTTATGGAGTTAATTGCATTCCTGTGCAGACAGTGGAATTCCAGTTTTTAAATACGCATATGAAAACATTCTAAGAAGAAATATTTTCATAAATGTTAACATTACCAAAGTCACTGTTACTACTAAGTAATGAACTTCATATGCATGATTTCATGGATATTTCCTTCTTAATCATTTCTAAAACTTCAGCATACCCTGCTGCTGCAGGCCTGATGCATGACTCCTTCACTCCTGTATTGCACCATGCAAATTCCCAAGTTTTGCTGGTGTAAAACTGGAGTAACACAGTGATGAATCAGGCCCTAGCACAAAGAGTACACTGTATACATTTTTATTGTATAATTTATTGTTTTTTTCCACTGAGCTGGCTATATTGTTTTATCCATTTGCGTGACAGGATGTCTAGGAAACAGCTGAAAGAATTATTTGCAGTGAATTTAAAACACACTGGATTAGAAAGACACAGACACAAAAATCTTTTAAAGCAAATAACAGGGTGCTACCCCTGTGTCAGGTTGGGAAACTTAACTCCTTCATGTCATAAACTACATGCATGATAGGTACAACAGCTCTGCCTCCTTTATGATGTGTGCTGGTGTCCCTGACCTCACTTTACCTATATAAAAGTCAAGCGCTTTGTCAGAGCCAGTTACCCAGGCTTTCCCAGGACACTGGTGGACAGAGAGCAGACAAACAGCCTTCCTCTCCCAAACACGACTCCCGGCATAGGTTGGAAACCTCTACAGCTGCATCCGTCTCTCTCCATCGATGAAAAACACACCCATGTGACTCGTTTTGACTAAACACCTAACTCTGAGAAAACTAAAGGAGGATTTCCCTTTCAAACCTGGAGAATAAATCTCATTAAATTAAAGAAAACAATCCAGTAAGAACGAAACCACAAATATTGTGGTTGAAAAAAATGGAAGAGATGAGCCTAAAGCCTGCAAAAAGGTAGGAATTTCAGAGAGAAGCTACTTAATTCTGATGCCAGGACTGCAAGTGCAGTTGTCCTGTGCAAGTAGAAGGTACAAATAATGCGATTTTTCACCTGTCACTGTGGACGTGCAAGGAACAAGTCCCCAGGGGCTAGCTTGAGGGTGGGGTGGCCTTTCCCTCAGGTTTACAAGATTTTGTGAGCTTAAGCAGGACAATGGATATTATTTATACATCGCTTCTGGATGTTAATCTTAAGGAAGTGAGTGCTCAAACCAGTTTCAGGCTGTCTTACCACTTATGGTTGAGACCGAAAGCCACAGCTACTCTCCATTTACTGCTCCTGAGAACCCTTCTCTGTGGCCAGCAACAACCCACCAAAGGACGTTGGCACTCGAGTGGCATTCGCCAGGGCGTCATCATCCGCGTCCAACTCTGAGATCTTCAGAGCCAGTAGGTGCTTGCACTTCAGATGGGAACACTCCTCACATGCTTAATTACAGCAGGACTTTCGTGTACTCAAGTGCCCTGGTCTGGGACACAGGGAACAAAACCCCGCCTGAGCCCATTTTGATTGTGCAGCACCTGAACACTGGATACTGGAGGGACCCACCCTGCAGCACGCTCTTTGGTGGTGAATATAGACATACATTGGAGATGCGGACAAACAATAAGCCAAGGGTTACAGTGTACTTGTCTCTAAGAAGGTTTCTCCAAAGTTAATGCTTAATCAAATTTGTTTTAACCACTGCTTGTTACTGGCCAGCAATTTTATTTACTATTGACGTCCATTTCGAACTTTTTAAAAACGATATCTGTATTTGCGTCACTGAAAAAACATCCAACAACATTGCTTAAGACTTCAATAATCCTTAGGCTTGTTTCCTTTTAACCCAGAAAAGGAAGTTTTTGAAACAGTAACACTAGCGTTTACAAAATCCAGGGTTTGACATTCACTGACTAATTAATCTTCACACCGCTCCTCTGAGTGGCATTATTGCCATTTCATGGAAGAGGAAACTGAGACACAGGCAAGCCCCCAAATCCCTGAGCAGGTCAAAGGCAAAATGTAAACACTGATTTCTCCTCTAGGCATAGCCTCCACATCTAACTTTACAAAAGGCCTTTAAATTGTGTATTTATTTTATGTATCAAATTAGAGCAGACTTCAGAAAGTGGAAGGAAAGTCATCGCAACAGCTACTTCATTTCCTCCACTGCTATTGATGGCAGCACTGCAAAGAATCACCAGTGTATTAGACAACGGCAAAGGTTTAGTGGCAAGGGTTTTAATAGGCTCGACAGTCAATATACATTGAAAATAAAACATATGCCAGACTCTGAACTATGGGAATCACAGAAGCCAACGGAGCTGTGCTGTTTTACGCTAGCCAGGAATCTAACTCAATAGCTGGTACAAATATATACTAAATAAAAAACAGCAATGAGCTCTGCTACATAAATAGCATCTCTCTACACTGGCATACTACCCACCAACAATCGGTCACTGGAAGAGAACTGAAAACACGCTTTTGGCATTGTCCTGGAAAAATGTGACTGCCCAGAAAAATGAGATCCGAATGCATCGCTTTCCGTGTGCAGGTGGTCGTGCACAGCAGATTAGAGTTCTGTCTGTTCGTTTTTTTTTTCTTTCAGGTACCTCATCAATTCTGCAGATAGGGGCGACAACACGAGAACAAAGACTGAGGGCTGTATGTTATAGCTCCACCACTTACAATAAAAAACAGAAAATACCATTGCGGGTGCCCGCTCTAGAAACACAAACAAACATGCAATAGTAGGTAGGAGACGAAATTCACTCCCTACATGTTCCTGTCCAAAATCCTACCTCCAGTCCACGTGCTGCCTTTGGGCTCCTCTTTGGAGCAGGGATAGTGCTTTTGTTTGTGTGATGGAGGGACTCAAGCTTGGAAGTGAGAGCTGCACGTGGTCCCAGACCTTACAGCAGCTCAGCACTTCACCATCCTTGGCTTCCAAAAGATCCTTCCCCACTCCCCTCCAAAGGAAATTAGGAAGTTAATTCCTACAAAATTAATAATATACCCTTTAAGTAACTTGCTGGGATTTAGGAGATCGATCACACAAGCTGTGCCTCTCTTTATCTGGAGGTGAACACTCCAGATTCCCCTTGGGGACAGGAGCAATGCGGTTTTTAAACCAACTCTCCCAAACCACACAGTCTGCAAAGAAGTTCAGATATGGACAACTGATGTCTACCACCAATTTATCCTGGTTTCTGCAAGCTATGGGCCAGACACTTTAGTGCTATGTTTGCATGCCTTACTGGAAGATAGCGCAAGAAGGATGTAAATCCACTGCACTACAAAGAGGTGGAAAAAAAAATATATAAGAAAATATTTAATCATCAAAAGCCATCTTAGCTTCTTTCCCCTCCTCTGTCGCTCCATTTCTTCTCAGAAAGACAAGTTGTTCCACAACCATCAGAGCAAACAAAGCCTCGTTTCCTGTGGATTTGTATCGCATGTCTTCATTCCTCCCTGGACAACATCCTGCGCTTCTCCCCCAACTCCTTTATGATTCATCTTCCCCTTCCCTGCGATTCCTCCCGTCCCGACCTATGGCCCTTACATCTGGAGGAGCGGGAGGCAGCTTGCGTGTGGCTGCTCCCAAGCTCCGCGTGCTGACGGACGCGCCGGACAGACAAAGGTGAGGCTCACCCTGCAAACGTTCCTGCTGGGAGGATACGGACGGGGGTGTCCCTTCCCCCCTCAGCCACCATTTTCAACAAAAGAAAGTAGAAACTTGGCGTCTTTGAGAGCTTTTATCTGCCTGTCATGTTGGAATGAAATTCACCAAACGGATAAAAGTTACATGAGCATTACCTACAGACAGCGGGGGAAGATGTTGAAGAAACCCAGCTAAAATATGAAAGAGGCACAACTAGGGAAACCACTTCCATTTCACAAACTATCTAAGTCCCCAAACCATTGCCTGCACTAGATTTAGCAGCCTGTGGCATGCTCTGTCCCTGCAGCCTACTGGTACCCGACTCTTCGAACAAAGGGAAAAGCACAGGAGGTTTTTAACGCAGAATTCCTTGAAGGACGTTTCCTGCCAGCCAGAGGCAACGCCTGCCTCGGGAGGTGCGGGGATTCACGTTCCCAGCTCAGAAAGAGCTACATTTTCGAGCTCAGAAATAAAGGTAAGCCGAGCTGCATGCACCCCATGTACAGCTTGTCTTCAACAGATCGGCAACTTCAGCCTTTCAGTGGCAATCTGACAAGGTTGTGTTTCAACAGGAATATGTTATCTCTCTTTCCAAGGCTGGGCAGGACACTTCCTAACAGTCGACTCAACAGGCCCTAACAAGTGATTAAAATAAGTTAGGTTGGGATGTTATTTTTTTTTCCATTTCTGTTCCAACATTTAAAGCCCATACTCCAGAATCAGTTGAAGCAGAGAGCTCGTTCCAGCAGTCCCGATAAGGACAGTGGGCCACCACAGGTGGAGCGGGGACGCACCGAGCTGGACGGGAAGGCAGATACCACCGCAGAAGTAATGGCTTCGCCCGCACTGACGCCAGCAGCGCGGTTCTGCTGGAGGAACGGGATCAGCGTGGAAGGAGCCTTTGCCATGCAGTGGGCCGAGGATGGTTTATGGGGATGGCAGAATGGATGTGGTTAAAATTTTAATCAGGATGACATGTGTTGTTGACATATGGCAACGCACCACCATCTGGATTCAGAAACAGACCTGGGTTTTCAAGCTGTTGCTGGCCAAAGCCAAGAACATTGCTGAGGTGCTAGGTCAGACTGGCTGGGAAGGGTTCTGCCAGCAATCCCTCTTGACACAGTATTGCTTTCATTAAAGCAGCCTGCCTGCCTACCCATCTGAGGTGAAAGAGGGATCAAGTCCATGAAAGGTGGAAGAAGCAGTGAGAGGAAAGGTCAGAAAAGGAGCTGAGCTCATGCACCCACTTTCTGCCATACTTCAGCCTCTGCAGCGTGCTTGGGTTACTCAGCTGCAGCCACTTATTTTGTGGTCTTGTAGGGCAAGCAACGTCTTGGGCTCTCGGCAGGAGCACTGCGGTTCAGTGCGGGTAGTTTCTGCCTGCCTCCCAGCAGCAGGCATCCAGCACAAGAACAAAGCACCTGAGGTTCAACTCGCTTAACCATTTCACTCCCTGCCAGCCCGCTGCGTGCTACGTTACCTTCAGCCCAGAGGGAAGAGAAAGGCAGAGGGAGCAAAATGTAAGCCACATTGCTGTAGATGGATCTAACAAAATAACAAAAGCAAATGAAATAGAAAATTTCAAGACAACTCTTAAAGGCTTAAAATGTCAAAGCAGCTAACATTTTATCCTAGCAGAATTCCTCTGAGATTAGCTTGGCTTTCCAGGCATAATAAAGTGTTTTACAGTTCCTTTATTTTACCCATCCCATTTCTCTTTTTTATTTGCATAACACTCTCATCAATTAGTGCGTCTCTGTTTGCTCTCAAACAAATCCAGTGCTCATGGCTAAAACTACAGCGCAAGAGAGACACTCAATAAACTCCTGCGCGTTGTGAGCCGTTGCCTCATCCCCATCTGATACGATGCTTATTTGGAAGGGTTTGACTCAGCTTCACTGACCTGAATGCAAGCTGCAGGGGCGGGGGGGCCTCAGCATCTCTGAAATTTGGCTCCAAATCATTATGTTGCCATGAAACGTGCCTTAGCCTAACAAAAGCCACGGATTTGGGTATACTGGGAAGCACTGCGCTGCATAACATCTTACTCCACAGACAGAACAGGGAAGCGACCTGCTAGCCAGCTTGAGATCAACAGCAGAAATTCCTCTTTCCTTCAGTGAAGCCAGGCTTTCATACTCTGTCTTCAAAGGGATTACCTACAAAATTCTCAACTACGAGGCATGTGGAATTTCGGTCTAACTCCACAGAAACAATAAAAATCAAAATCTACAGTTCTCATTTGTGTCTTAGTAAGACACTATTCCCCAAAATGCCGCTCTCCAAGAAGAAACTGAGATGGCACCATCACTTTAACCTTTCTTTTGTTTGGCTTAATGTTTTAAAACTACAAACTTCAAAGCACAAGAGGATGAATTTATGATACGTGAAGCACCTAAGTGCAAGCTCTGAGAACAGCAATGCAATTAACAGATAGCATATGTGCATATTCCTCCTTTTGCAATACAAGAATACAGTACATTTTAAAGTTTTTTTCTTAAATTATTATATAGGACAGAACCCACACAGCACTTTCTATTATAAATTTAAATAAGAATGGGAATTACATCACATTTTACTTTACTTCAAGTTCATTTTTGGAAAGCCACAAACAAGTTGGAGATTAACATCAGTCATCCCAGACTTCAGACAACACTGCTACAAGCTGGGAAATATAGATATTAAAATTTATGTTCACCAGTTGCAAAACTATTAGCTAGTTTGGAATGCACATATATATTTTGCGCAAAAAAAAAAAAAAAGCCATAACGTTACATTCTGCATGTCAATATAAAATTTGCAATGACTCCCTTTTAGATATTAATTTCAGTGAAATAGTTAGCCCCAGTGCCTGGAGAACGCAATATTAAAAGACGTATTTTATTTCTCAATCTATATAAAGAAGAGAACTATTCCCTTGAAAAATGTCCCCTTGATATGTTTCGTAAATAGGTTAATACAATTTGAAATTAAACTTGATTCTGTGGCATGATATTATAATGTCAGCAATGCATTCCAGAAGAAAAGCTGGCATTAATCATTGATCCCAGTGCACAGTTACTATTTCACCATAAAGCAGCAGTGCCCGCAGAACGCTGCACACAGTCCACACGAGCAGGAAGATGCTCACCCACCCCATAAGCCTTACGAGCACCCTTAGCTTCAGGTTGTGCGAGTGGTGCCACCGACTTCCATCAAAGTGCTGGATCGGAGCCGTGCAATACTCACCAATTCTCTGGCTGTGCACACTCAGAGTATGAAAACAAACGAAACATTTTCAAAGCCTCAAATGTAGATGAGTTGAAAGGGGCTATTTAAAAAACAAACAAACAAACAAACAAAAACCAACACCTATCTCTTGATGTTGCACTCCATCTCGGATTTTGTTCAAAGCTAGGGAGAGAGAACACCTCTTTGAAAATTTAGAAAGGGATTAGATTCTCTTTTGGCTTTTACTGTAACAATCACAGGTTTCCCCAAAGTTGCATTTTACTTGTATTATTTTGCAAACAAAAATCTCAAGGAAAGTAGAACTGGATGCATTATTTACTCAGCCACCAGCTCTATCACAGCCCTTAAATATCACTTACCAATGCGAAGCCACCTCACCTTTCTCTTCAGACATCCACACCCCTACTTATCCACTTTCCTCCATCTTAACCTTGTGTCAATGTTTTCTATCTTCTTTTTCTTTTCTCTTGTTCTCTCTGCTTTCCCCTCATTCTTACTATAGTTATTACTTAACCTTCAGGTACCCACTTAAGCAACCCACCAAATAGCAATAATGATCACATGGAGTCAATAGTGTGGTACGTAATCACCTTGCCTACTGTGTTAATGTCAGTTATCTTTTGCTAATGTACATGACATGCTTTATCTTTGTGGAGCAGTAAGAGCACATTACTGTTTATTTGGGATCAGCTATTGTTATTGCACCTGCACTCTTTTTCCATTCTTAAAAGTTTTTTTTAATATAAAAACGAACATATTAACACATTTAAAAAAGAGAGATAGAAACAGTACAAGATTCTCCTCTCACAGCCACGTAAACTCATCCCTGAAGTTAATGGAGTTACACTGGTCCAATGATACTCCTGTGATCCACACTGCATAGCAGCTTTAACTGTGCCACAGTACTGCCATGCTGCTCAGAGGCAGGGCACACCACCTATAGCTGTGTGTTTCCCTGCAAGTTACTTTTTTTCACCCCTGACTTATTGCCTTTTGGTTTGGGTTGGGTTTTTTGATAGCTTACTAATTTTCTTCAAGTACCGAAAGCCAGGTCCTTCCTGGGGAAGAACACACCACGCAGAGGGATGTGCTGCAAAGCTGGATGCAGGACAGAGAGGATACATTGCAGAGCTGGATGTTCCCTGAGCCCTATGTGCCAAAATGGTAACCCAAGGCAAGTTAGGTCTCTGGGTGTAAAGCTCATGCAATTTGTATTAACTTCTAATGCTTTCCTGGCCACAAAGCTGCAGCTCCAGAGCAGGCATACAGAAGTCCCAGGTATTTCCCTGCCCACGGGGAAAAGTTTGCTCTGCAAAGCAAACTGTGGGGCAGCCCACAACCCTCAGCTGTGCTGCAATTACCTGTGGATGTGGAGTGGGTTGGTCAGGCTAGATATACTCAGTTTACAGCATGGTTACAGCCAGCATGCAGTTCTAACTATGTCCACCTTGGGGTCCGATTCCATCTTTGTACATCGGCTTCACACTGCAGTCACTTGCACTGTCACCTGCATAAACAGGCTCAGAAATGTAATCTCTGCAGCTTGGTTCACTTCTACTATAGCATGGGAATATCAGCCAGCTCCAGAGAGAAACAACCCAAACACAGTGAGGGGAGAAGAACTCACTTTACATTTCTAAATCCTGTAATAGCATTTGCACTGAAGGTCTCCTATTCCCTCTACCCGAGACAGAGAGAGAAAGAGAAAGAGAAAGGGAGCGAGTGTGTGTGGATACACGTACACAGACACACTTGCATTTAACATGATGTCAAACCCTTATCTGGCCTTAAAAAACTGGCAGAAGGGTTGACTTCTTTATAGTATTAGACTATTAAAGCTACAAAACCTCAATTAAAAAACTGCCAGAAGATTTTTTTACTTTGTTCCAGAAGGATATAAAACCAGTTATGAGGAAAAAAATCTGCTTTTTACATGGAAAGTCCAAAGCATAATTACTGCCACACTTAATGTTACTGCACACCAGGATGACTCTAACTCCCATATCATTATTTTTTATTTATTATTTATTTTGCATTTTCTATTCTGCACTTGATAAGGCATAAAAAATCCAAATTAAATAATATAACATATCATTAATACAGTTTATTTTCCCCAAGGCCACAAACATATTGAACCAGTTTGCTTACTCTTGGCTTATTCTTGCCTGTAAGCAACTCGGAGCAGGGACAATAGGAAGGAGCAGTGCACAGCACAGCAGGGATTCAACCCAAAATGGCACCTTCTGTGACTACCTGCATTTCTCACAAAAAAAAATCTATCAACCAAACCATATTCCTCAAAAAATAATGGCATGCTTCTTTTAACACAGGAGCAAGATGACACAGACTCTTTACTTCTCTTTGGCAGGTCAAATTTGAGATACAGCGTGGCAACTGTGCATGATCTTGTTTTATTTGTCCTCTTTAGACAGATTGCAAGATGCAATCCCAACTAGGTCTCTGTTTTAGATCTTGGTGTTTATCTGTCGCAGCAGTATCTGTCTTAGGAATATACAGGATTGATAAGAGGGATAAACCCAAGGGGAGCACTAAGAGGATAAGAATCAGCCCATGCTCCAATGGATTTTGATCCATTTTGGGGGAAATCAACCTGCCTGTATGAGATGTAGAGAGTAAGGGAAAAAATGAGGGTAGAAAAGGTCTCTAGATTTTGTGCTCTGGGAAGAGGCTGAGGAGAGTCATTTCTCATTCTTTGCAAGCATGTCCACCACCGCTCAGCAAGAAACTGCAGCCAACCCCTGGACCACCATGGTCTCCCCAGGAGAGCGGTCTGCCCTTGCTTCCTGCATGGTCACTCCAACAATGCTCTCCCGGCCAGGGTTCCCCAAGGGCAGGAGGACCAGGAGATGTTCAGGAACTGCTCTGAAACCAGAAAGTTCTCAACAGGTGTGGGAACATGGTGTTTCTCTGACACGATGGCCATACTTGTCCTGGCCAACTTCCAACTCTTGTAATTACATGCTGCTGACCCAATGACCCCTTGCAGTTTCCATAGGCTGTGTTGGTTTTCACTTCCTATTGTGTTGCTTTGCACTTTCCAAGAGTTGCCATGTGCAGTCCCGGAGACACCTGCATTTTGCAGATGAAGCTACTGAATGCTGCTTACCCTCTCAGAGAAGCTTAATTAATTTATTACTGTAAAGTTGGTTTGGTGCTAGGAGGTGCTACTAAAGTAGAAGATAAGTAACGGCAAACCCAGGTAACGCTAGTTATTTCAAGAGGAAAACCAGTATTTCTACATATGTTCCCTTTCTTTTAGAGACGCAACATGTAAAAAAAAAAAAAAGTGTTCTCCAAAAAGGCTTTCTTGCACTGTTTCCAACCCTTCTGATTGCCTCAGTGCAGCTCTGGGTGCTGCATGTAACATGTGT
The DNA here is from genome assembly GCA_013399115.1 of Anseranas semipalmata. Lineage (NCBI taxonomy): Eukaryota > Metazoa > Chordata > Aves > Anseriformes > Anseranatidae > Anseranas > Anseranas semipalmata. The sequence goes on from VXAA01003088.1 coordinate 764,163, forward strand.
GTGTTTGTCTTCTGAGAGGAGAGGAGTTAAATGAGAAACCGGGATGTGTGGGGCAGGTTGGGGATCTGCTGCAGGGAAGACAGGGTTAAACCAGCCCTGAGCACTATGGAGCATGTTTGAAGGAAGTCTCACAAAAGTAATTTTAACTCTCTCCGTCTCGCTCGCTTGCTCCCTCCCTCGCTCTCTCCTCCCTTTCTTCTTCCCCCCTTCGTCTTCCCGATTCTACGTTATTCCTCATTCTTTACGTTGCAGTTATATTTATTCCTTGTTCCATTGAAGCCGAGTATTAAAAGTGCCAGTTCCGAGCTTCTGCTGTACAAGGGGAAAAAAAAAGTGCTGGTATTCAGTTCCTGTGAGCTCTTGCTCACTTTGAGCACTGTTCCTATTACACAATAATGTGTTATTTTGTTGAATTTTGGCATCCATCTAGCTTGTCTGGTCAGGAGCCAAAAAATTAGAGTGTGTCAGTCCACCAGTTCCTCTGCAGAGAAGCGCTCCCCTCGCCCAGCGCGTGCTCCGCGCTCCTGGCCCCAGGCCAGCAAGGGAAATCCATTTTACATAAAGAACGCGCAGAGCTCAAGTGCTCAGAGACTTTTTACCTACTAAAATAACTTTATGGACAAATGCCAGTCTGCGAGACACATGCGGCAGAGAACATTTGGCACCAAAAACAAGGTAAAGCGCTCCGCTGAGGTACCAAAGTTTTCAGAAACGAGGAAATGGCTGTCAGTGCCGTCGTGGCATGTCACGTGACTTGGCACCGCCCGCCCCATTGGCCGGCCCCGCAGCCGAGGCAGCCGCCATGTAAGGAGCGGAGAGCTTCGCCCCTCGCTGCATTCTTAAAATGGCGGACCTGCCGCGCGCCCAGTGAGGCGAGCCCAGCCCCAGCCCCAGCCTCAGCCCCAGCCCCAGCCGCAGGGCTTTTTTTTTCCCTTTTTTTTCCCCCCTCCTTCCCCCTCTGCTGAAGTTTTTATAAACCTTTACAGATTTGAGTAGAAACAGATTTCTCACAACTTGCTCTGCGTCTCAATTTCACAGCTCAGCATACACTCAGGCACTGTCAAAAGCTTGACAGCGTTCCAGGGAAAATATTAACTGTAAACTTTCCAACAGGAATTGAAGGCGCGCAGCTCCCGTCAGGATGTCCCCTCCACCAAGCGCGGAGAGGGCAATGTTTTCACGGGATTTCAAAGCCCGTGCCGCTGCAACGACCCCCAAGACAGTCCCGCTTCACCATGCCGCGGGCGCAATTAAAAGGGACGCCTCCTCTCTGGCGACGAAGCACGCTGCACGCCTCGCGCTCACAGGCCGGACCCGTTGAACACTGCATGCTCTGATGTATAAATATTTGCCTCTGGCTAAAGTTCAAGCAGCCCTCTGTGGCTGCCAGACACAACAGAAAACCAACATCCAAGGGAAAGTGTTTACTGCAGCACTGGCCAACGCAGCGACTGCCAGCGAGCAAGGCGCTCGCCTCAGCCCGGCCCTCGGGCGCTTATCACAGAGTACCTGGCCAGCTGCCACCTGTGCTGCCACCCTTCCCAGGAAATGGTGAAGCTATTTAACGTGCCCGCTCGTCTTGGTGAAGCTATTTAACACGCCCGCTCATCCTTGCCCAAAAGCTGGCGGCCTGCATGCACGTCCTGTCCAGCCAGTGTGGTGGTGCAGGGCAACCGCGGCCTCCCTGCGGGCTGGCCCCAGACATTAACCCTTCGTTAAGTAAGCCTCACTACTGCCACCAGCTAGTGCAGGCACCTTCTGCCCGGCCCCGTTTCCGAAGTCGAAATGTTATCTTGGACTGAAACACATGCACGCACACAAAAGCTTGCAAACAGCTACTCCTCTGCAGAGCCAACTGCCTGCGCACGCTGGAAAGATATAACAGAAAAGCAGTCGCATATGGGATGTCTTTCAGCAGCAAAAATTAATAGATTTTGAAATATACAGAGCTAGTTGGTGATGCAACACTGTTTAAAGGATACAAAAATAAATTTTCTCACCAAACCAAACATTACTTAGAGTCTTCACCAAATAAGGGTACATCCAACTAATTCAACTTATGAATCAGCAGCTTCAGATACTCAAAAAATCACTACAGAAAGGTAAGAAAAAAGAGAAAAAAAATCTTGGAGAAACACTGCATTGTTTAGCCATTGCTAAGCTACAGGAGGAACATAACGGCAAGTGCATTGCTAGAGGTGAACTGACACAATCTACAGAAATGTCCAGGAAAAATCAGGGGGACCCTACAGGAGGCATGACTACCATCAGGTTTGTTAACACTGCGGTCATCCTTGAAACAGCTTCCCAGTATACCAATAATCATAGTGTTAAAATGCAGTAAATGGACACAGCAAGCCCTTGCATACCTGACTTGTTCATGCTGAAACTCAAGCAGACTTTACTATGACCAAACAGGAAGAAGTATATTTTGGGAAAAATGTCTCTAAGAAAGAGAGAAAGTGGAGTTAATAAGGAAGGATGAAAAGAAGGAAGGAATGAAAAAAAGGAAAGCATGTCCTACTCCTATAATTTAACTAAAATGCAAAGTCAGTTATACTAATAGTTATTCTGATGTTGTCTTTAATATTTGCATTTAAGCCACTGAAATATCTGACTTTTGTCACACAGTATACACAGTAAAGTAGATTTTATGTAGCAAGTTACGTAGTTTGCTATAGCTCTCATCTGGAAAAAATCTTTACTCCTTACTCCTTTCTTAACCTAGGTTTAAAAAGTTGCAAATTTGCTGTAAACTCCCACGGATAATCTATCAACTAATCACATTTTCTATTCTGCTTTCTTAACAGAAGTCTTAACAACTCTGCTTGCCCTGTCCAGTCTGACGCAACCCACAAGCAGTCGGTGATGTCAGTACCTTCGATCTCCTTTAGACCTAAGAAGCCCAGCACTAATAGTATCAGGACTGGCTTCCAGGAGGCCCAGGCGAATCATGTGAAAGAGGATCACAGAGGAATGTACTGTTCCCACTGCGAACAAGACAGAATTAACTCTGAGATGCTTCCTTCTGCTGCCCTGTTTGTCTGAAAGGTCAAGACGATTAGCTCTTGTATACTCGGAACCGACCGTCAAAACAAAATATATGTTAAACCTTGATCTATTTTAAACAGACAAGGAGACACACTTAGGGAGGATCATTGAAGATGCGTTTAAGGTGTAGTGAGTTACGATTTTTCGTTCTGCTTGTTAGCCACTTTATAACAACAGCTGCCTGTTAACTTTCTGTTATTTCAAGAAGATTCAAGGAGGTTTTTTTAAAGCACATTTACCTTTTTTTTCTGGTAAATATAAAGAAAGAAAGAATGTGGACAGAAGAAAGAATGCCTGATGTTTAAGTAATCATGCATTTAAAAAAAAAAAGAAAACAAAAAAAAACACTAAACTCACAAGCGTAATTCATTACAACAATTATTCTATCAGGCAGATTTCTATGGAAATATATACATTGTTTACCACAGTGAGGATTTCTTTACCAGTCATATCTTTGAAGTCCACAGATTAAAAAGCAGATACACTGAAAGCATTAAAATTGTCCAAGTGCTTTGATACGGTGTTTGTCTACATTATGCAGAAGAAAAGGTACTTACCAGATCTTAATTGACTATATATTTAAGAATGATCATAGCAACATATTCAGCATATTACCAACGGGTATGAAATGTTACACCCAATAAATGTTGTGTGACACGTACCTAATGGGTATTCTATCATGTTCAAAGACTATAAAACAAATACAGAAAAAATTTTCATCCAATTGTATCTTTTTCATTGAGCATCAATGTAAATATAGACTGAAGCAATCAAAATGCTGGAAATATAAATATTCCTTTTAAAGCCACTGAATCCATCACTTTACTAGGAAAGGCTTAGCTATGTTATTTGCAATTCCCTCATTGCACAACAATGTACATTACTGTCTGTAAGCTCTAATTTGGCATGGCGCATCATTAATGACCTGAATGGTGGCTGTTTCACACATACATATTTAATTACAACAGCTGAACAAATTACATATTTATGCTTTATAAAGGGGATTGCCAGTCTAATTCATTTGCTATGCATGCAGGTACAGGGCTCCATCTGCAACAGCATCTGCACAACAAGAGCTAACAATTATCCATTGTAAGTGAGTGAGTGTATCTGGTGAAACCTGTAAGAGATGCAATCGTATTAACCACTTCACTGCCTACAAACTAGTATTTTCTCAATGGACCACAATATTTTAAATAATTTATCAACAATAATACTACTTTGCATTTTCACAACATCCCTCATCCAAACATCTCTAAGCACTTTATATGCTATAAAAAATTAAGCCTTAAACACTCCTGTGAGGAAAGTAGTTCTTCTCCCAACAGCATATATGGGGACAGGAAGGCACCTAACCCTCAGGGGCTGGTTTCTCAAAAGGCACAATGGCCTTCAATGGACCTGTGATGATTTATATTATTTTAACCTATGATCCCAAGTTAAAGGTGCATGCCCTATGTGAAAGGTGAGACAAAAAATCAGTGGCAGAGAAAGAAAGTCAGCTCTCCATTAAATTAATACAGTAGTTTAAGCCCTAGAAGTCTTGGCTTCCATGGGCCTTTGATCAAGCTTAAAATTATTATCCACAACCTACCGTCCTTAATTGTACAAAAACTCTTACTGCATTATCTAACAAGTCTTCCAAAACGTGAATAATTATCTCCAAAAATTCATGGAAAAATGGCAAGAGATCAGAATACTGGAAAAATATAAATGTGATATAAATCTTCCAGGAAAGAGGGAAGAGTAATCCTGGCAATAACAGTCCAAACTGATGTTTACAAGTAAAAAATTAACAGAAAAAATCAAAGCACGTAAGGGAGACAACTGAGCTGCCTGCATCAATTAGTATTACTGTTTTAGCAAGGATATTTTCTGACAAACTCGATATATCTATGGTGTATATTAAGTAGAATTACAGTATTAATAGAACAATAGAAGCTATATATTTAGATTCTGGCAAAGTACTTTGTGCAAACTCTTATAAAATTCTATACACACAGCATTATTTTTTCTTGCTTCTGAAGTTATCATATGGATTGAAAACTACTTGTTACATGTGAAAATTATGAACGATCACCTCCTGAGCTGAACCTGCTCATTTAGTGAAATGCTCCCAGGAAAGGAAACAGTCAGAAGGTAAGCCCCATCTTATTTAAAATCTTTGCTAGAAGAAAAATAGTACGGGAATGAAAATCGTGCATAGCCACGAAACAGATGTTTGATGTACTTCCAGAAGAACAGAGAAACAAAGAAAGGTGCTAGAAATTTGGAAGCAGCCTGAGCACAAAATGAATTTAATTCCAGAAAAATGGACAAACACGGTAAGAAAACCAATTAATTATCAGGACAGAAAAAAATGATGAAACATAATGTCAAAATAAGCATATGAGTGAAAGCAAAGAGACAATTATACAAGAGTTTGCAAAGTTACATGGCTGTAGCAAAAGTCAGTGAAACTTCTGGAGTGCAACAGTTTAGAGAAGTGGAAGATTTTTCATTACTTGGAACATTTAGAAGCAAAGTAGATAATCAGTGCTCTATAGGAAAGGCTGTGTACTGACAAGATAAGATCAAACGAGCCTTTTCCATCTCTGATTTCTTTGGCTTTACAGGAATGTTAAATAGCTTGAGAATTTTTACATAACAAATATAAAATAAATCTAAGGATCAGACTAAGTATAGGATTATGGAAAATTATTTCAACTTCAGTACCTGAAAGAGGAAGCATTTAGGAGTAAATGAATCAATAGTGAAGTTTCCCATTATCATTTACAGGCTCTATTTAGAAATAAATAGGTCTAAATAGGCTACTTGGCATGGGGCAGCTGTAGGTCAACATTCTACATCAGACACTGTAATTTGCCATAAGTGCAGAGGTGCTCATTAATTACAGGGAAATTTGAAAGTATCCCTCAGGCCTCTGCTGTAGCTGCCAAACTGTTCAGTGAAGTGCAGGCACCCTCCAGGAAGTTCTGGTGCTGCTGCTGCTTTAAAGACATGATTGGGCTGCGCAGTACAAAAGATCAGCTGTCCCAGGATGGATATCTCAATTGGAAAAGCTATTTTATCGAATTAACAGCTATGGTGTTCTGTGAGTGCACCAAGTGCCACAGCTGCTTCCATGTCAGCATCCAACATCATCTGGATCTTGCTGGCCCTACCGGCTTCCCTGAAACACGCTTCTCTGGCTCTCCCTCAGGTGACAGAGCAAAAATATGGGACAGAGCACCATTAGAAAAAATACAAAAAAAATCTCCCTTTTTAGGGCGGTGAAGGGTGGAATAGGAATTCCAGACGTCTCCCTCCCTCAGCAGTGCAGCTCCGACTTCCTCTTGGCCCAACCTGCCCGATATTTCTGGATCCTGGCACCAGCGAGCGACGGAGGGAACTCCGCACAGCGCCGACATCCCGGGCAAGCCAGCATGTTAACTCTGCACATCTTCCCTGATGCAGGCGGCTGGCATGTGCACGAGCAGTGGAGTTGTTCAAAGGCTTAAACTGCTCAAAAAGGAACTAAAATATTTAAAAAGAAGGGGGAGGGAGGTGGAATTGCTTAGTGGACACATGCCAGACAACATCTCTTTAATTACATTTGGTTATGTTGCAATGCCTGCTTTTTCTACACCCTTAATTAGGCAAGAAAAATCAGGAGAAAGATCATCCCAATTTCTCCCCGGCTTCCTGGGTTAACATTACACAGGATCAACTACTGTACCTACATGCCCTGTCACAGTACCTCAAGTGACCCTATCAACTCTGAAAGCTGGTCAACAATCCTCTTAATGCTGAGGAGCACAAGCCACAGTCTTAACAGCACTGCCAGGGAAAGATGCTAGCAAGAACGTAAGATTCATTTATTGTTTATATTCCCCTATTCCCCTTCTAGACGTAGAAGAGTCCAAACCCATCATTAAACCTACACTTAAAAACAAGGGGAAAAAAAGTCTCAAAATGAGGTTGCCTACTGGTTGGAATGCTTACAGGGCTGGCAGAGAGACTCCAGGATAAGGCCAGCTTGACTGCACGGCAGCTTTGTAAGAATACGACATGACAACATTCTGTAGTTCAACACGGTAGTTACCCCTGAGGATCAAACATTTTAGATGCGGACTATGATAATCTTGATTTTTTTAGGTTTTTACTTTTCCAAAGGAATCTCAACCAAGAAAGTAGGTATCTATGTTAGGTTTCACTTTTTATTTAATAATGCTGCGCACTCAAAAACTGAAGTTGATGATTCTGTTTTCTAAAATTGTCTTTACACAATAAATAACGAAAATGCTTAGACTACTGCATGTACTGCTTCTAAAGAAGCAGTTTTCTGCTCTGAAGCCACAGAAGAACTATTCTATTTATAGGAGTAAATCTATTTTTATAATATATTTTCTGGGACAGCTTGTTTTTGTTTTCTTTTCTTTTGTTTGTTTTGTTTCAGCTAGTTGGAGCATTTATATAAAAAAGCTGGGGTCAGTTTGCAAGTTGGTATAAATCTGAATACTTCAACAGCAAAGCAAAGTGCTGTTTTTTTCACCTGTTATGGGACTGAACCATCATCATGCTTAACTTGCTCCATTTGCATATCCGATTTTTCCATGCCTCATGCCATAATCACTCCTCTACGTAATGCTGCAATTTGCAACTGGAGAGATAATAACGATTTCATAAACAAGATTATAACTCCAGGTATTTAATAAAGCAACAGGAATGCAGGATTACAAAGGAACACTAAGGTACTGCACTGAAATTCCTCCGGAGAAATTAAAGCTGAACAAAAAAAATACAATAATTGAAAACAGATTTTTGCAAATTTTCCAGCCTTGTTCTGTAGACAACTATAACTCTTTAAACTGTCATTGGTAAAATTCCACTCCGATACTCCCCAGTCTGTTGCAGTGGGTGCCTCTAGCTTCAGCAGCTGCTTGCACGACTGCAGTGCTACTGCAGTTGTGCTCCTGCAACACAGAACACTTTTATCGTCCCTGAAATATTAATAAATTACTTATATACAGGGGTCTAATCTAAAAGCTACTAATTAATCAGGTTTTGTTGAATTGCCTGGAAATGGGAAGCTATTGAAGCATTTAGCATCTTGCTGCGTACACGTAGAGCTGACAAATGTGTTAAGAGCATCAAGTTCAAATGTCAGACGCAGATCCAGACTGGCGGAGGCCTGCTAGGTGCAATGAACTCTCCCCCGAAGAAGTTTACTGTAAAGAGGCCAAGTTGTACTCTTAAAATAGACTGCGTTAGCTGGATCCAAGAATTACAGTCCCCTTGGCCAAAGGTGTACAGTTGGGATGACTTCTGCTCCCTCTTGTCAGACCTTCTTGAGCCCAGAACAGTCAAGGCTCTCTTAAATTAAAAGAAACTGCTTACAGATCTAGAAATTTAATGCCAAACAGGAACAGCTCTGAAAACAAGTTACCGTGGGTCAGGCAATGGACTATACTGGGGAAGACATGAACTTTTAGCATTTGCCAAGCCTAAGTGGTAGATAAATGAATCAAAACGTTCCAGGACTCCAAATTATCTTGGAACTTCACGTTTCGTTGACACACTTCATCTCCTGCCCAGGATGGAGCAGGGCTAAGCCCAGCCCCAGCCCATTGCTGCTATGCTGGAGGAGTAACGAGGGCTTCCAGGGAATACTCTGAATGAGCCCAGCAACCACTCCAGAAAGGTCAAGATGGAGAAAAAAAAAACGAAAATCCCTCCCATTTCCCATCTGGAAAGCACAACCCACCCTAGGTGACAGACGTTACGATACCAGTGGTATTTCCTAACATAACGACTGATCTATTAAACTGATTTGCAGGTAGTATTTCTACCCTGCAGCCTCTTGCTAAAAGCAGCAAAAAGAGTCTTTTAGAAACCATTATGGTTTGTTTAGAGAGTAACAGTTATATTACATTTTTTTATCTTGAATAGGTCATATTAAAAAAAAAAAAAAACAACTATATTTGCATTAACCTCCTGGTATTTCACTCCTCCAAAACAAACTTCCCTTTAGTTCACGTGTATTTTGGGTTCTGCCACTTTCTGACTAGAATCAAGTTGGATGGTAAACTATTAGTTTTAGTAAGTTATAAACGTTCCTCCCTTCCTAAGAAGCAGAAATTTGCTGCCAACACACAGCTCCAATTCACAAGAATATTTATTGTGCTGATAATTGAACTCCAGTCATATGACTGAAAGAGGCTAACAAAAAAAAAAAAAAAGCAAAAAGCTCAACAGTAATTTCTAGACATCTATAAATTTCTTATTCTTTCTGCAGAGAGGAAGCTCCCTGGGGCTTTCTGGATAGCCTCAGTTTTATTTATCACCCACTCTCTTCCAATCTATGAATGTCATAATTCTTCCTCTTGCAAAGAGATGAACATGGCCTCAATCACACACTATCCTTGTATCAACTAGACATTGCTAAACAGCAGTTATGGTAATGGAAAATGCTGTGGTCTTGATATCAATTTTAGTTCTTGTTGGGCAGAAAGCTCAAATCTGCGGTCTGAACCAGTCTGTGGCCGGCTATAACCATTGCTGCCCTTTAACTGGGTGTTTGGAAGAGGGGCAGGAGCAAAGGCATTCTCAAAATGACGTTCCTCTAGCAGGGCTGCTGGCAGGGGAGGGCACTGGAGTGGCAGGACACAGGTCTGGTCACACATCAGTATGGATCTTAAACTGTTCATGGCATTGTAAAGCTAGTGAGTTTGATCACACTAGTTTTTGCACTAACAAAACATAAATACTGTATTACTACAGCTCACATTAATATTAAAAACCAACAGGTTCTGCCTAATCAAAGGTACCTGTGTTTCTTAACAAACAAGTGAAGATGTGCTTTGTAGCTCATTTCTTGCAAGGCACAAGAATATCTACTTCCAGGCTCTTAAATGGCTTTTTCAACTAAATGAGCTCCAATTGGAAGAAGGTCATACATTTTCAAGAAGACCTCCAAATAATTTTAAATATACTTTATTATTTTCACTTTACTTTGTCAATGATATTTTTATTACAAACTTAAAATACTTTTGCAGATTGATTTTATCCTTAACAGTTTGGAAAATGCAGATTTTTTTAGTGCCTTAAGCAGACCTTAATTTAATACCACTATTTTTGGTTCAATCACAATCAAATCTATGTTTATAAAGCTTTCCTGTGTCCAAATAGCTTTCTGTGCTCCAGCACACATTGTTTAATATTTCTGCATTAAACGAAGCTTCTTATTTTGCTCAATCTAGGTGACTCTGCCAAGAAATATTTCTGAGCATGAATAAGCCATAAAACGTACATTCAAATTCAGATTAAAAATATGCATCTTTGAGCTTGGAATCAAGAATAAACACTTGGAATCAAACCTTGGCCCTATTAAGGTCAATGGGAAGAGTTTAAAAGCGAATTGGTTGCGATTACGGAGATGTGGCCTCTAGCATCAGCCTTGTGCACGATCCACATTCCAGCTATCACTGCCCTTTCTTCACTGGTAAAATGGCAATAATGCCACCCCCCATTGTGGCAGATCGTTTTGGAGAAAATCAATTCAAATGTTCATTTTAAATATACAAGAGCCACATGAACAATCACTAATTTTGGTAGTTTTAAAAAAAGAATTCTTTATGCACCAGGTAGTATAATTGAATCCAAGTTGCATGGCAGGTTGTGAACCTTAAGGTTGCTACTTTGAGAAAAACGATGTGTATGTTAGTTTTTACGCTGAGCAAGGCTGTGGTTTTTTTAAATGCCCAAGCAAACTAGTTTTTGTTTTTAAAACATTTCTGAGGAGTAAAACTGCCTTGCATCTCCCTGAGTCACTGGTCAGACTGGGTCTCTGCGTAACGATCCTGCACATGCCTTTGATGCAAACGAGACCTGGACACTCATTTGCCTACTTCAGTGCAGCCGTGCCAGTTCCCACTGACAGTAACTTTTCCTGAAAGTTAACTTTTCCTTTTACTTGCTCTTGGGCTTTAGGGGGGTTGCATTTCTGCTTTCTTCTCTTCTGCCAAACAATATGATAAGTCAAGCCTTGTTTTCCAAACAAATGGAGAACTTAGTATTAACAAACATGCCAAGTCCTGCTGCAAACGGAAAACATTGATAAGAGAGTACAAAGAAATAGTCTCGACTACTGGCCACAATTAAACTTCTTTTCTAATGAATCATTACAGCTGAGTGCACACGCTGGAAAATATTGTTGTGGCAGATACCACCAGACCTTCACTTGTCAGTGGCCTGGGGTAAGCTTGCCTATTCAGGTCTCTTCCAATCTTCCGGAAAAATTTCCGGGATATTCTAGCTTTGGGCAGTGGTTTCTATCTAAATGACAGCCTCAAAGAACTACAGCTGAAGAACATTTCTCACAACTCCTTGTATGCTTTTTAAAGCCCAGCCTGCAGGTTTTGCTGTTGCCCAAAGCCAGCTCTGGCCAGGTCTTTACAGCAGCTTAGACTGGAATAGAGCAAAAAAACTCTTTATGTTTTTGCATGGGATTGTCTTGGACATTTCAGCAATATCCAGCTCATGTTATGTTATTTCTGCATATGTGTGCACTTATTAGTAGTGAACATATCATATGGCTGGGCACAAAAACCAAACCTCAGGCTGTTGCTTTATAAGCTTCCCTGTATTAAGACACGATCAAAAGGTCGGTGAGGTAGAAAAGCAGAGTCTAGGATGAGAAAGTTGGTTTGCAAAGTAATCTTGAAACCACTTTGAGTCCCACTTAGGCCCTGTTTCCCTTGGTCTTGCCCTTGTGGTATTTTCATATTGCCACTTAAATGCCAATTTTGCTATGGTTATTTTTGGGATGTGGATGGATGGCGGCACATTCCAACCAACAGCCTCTCAAATGCAGTTAGGAGTCATGCATGAATCTAACTCCCTCTGGGATGCTGCAAGGTCTCAGGAGCTAAGGGCATGCCTTGTTTTGTGCTAGTTCAGTACCATGCTAGAGCACCACTAATACTGAAATCATCCATACAATAAACTGAATCAAAAATAGTAAAGTCCACGGTAGTATGTACTAAGGCACAGTATGGAAACATTAAAACAGCATCACTGGTGCAGTATGTTGTGCATTATGTAGATCAATGATTGCCCAAATCAAATATGAATCAAAGCACTGCAGAAAACACAGAGGTGGAAAAAGCCCTGGAAGATCATCCAGCCCACGTCTGTGCCCCCAGGATGATCCCTGCAAAGACAGTTGTAGTCCTTTCTCCTGCTTTCAAATGACTCAAACTGAAGGGCATTTAACTTTACCCCTGGGGAGTACTCCACATCTAGTACGTTTCTTTGATGGTATGTTTTTTAGTTGTACTCCCAAGTCCCAACCTAAATTATCCTTCACTCTCCTTAGTGTTCACACCCTTCATATCATCAAAGATCTTTCACATCTTCTCCCTAAGGTGAGCTATACATATTTAGTGCACTAGACTACGATAACATTATCCTCAATAAATAGCACATACATAAGGAACCCATTGACTTAGAGGAAGTCTATCTATGGACCAGGTTGTTAAAGGAATAAGGACAGGGCAATCTGGCCTTAATCTTCATCCATAAATCAGTAATACCAGATACCCTCTGCAATTTCTCTTTGTTCTGACTTTCCCTGAGTATGGTCATTAGAGGTTTCAGTAACTGCAAATGCAGTATTTTTTCTGCAGAGAAACAAGTCAAATGAGAGGACTGACAAACCCCTTTAAGACAACAGGATGCTGCCATACAAGCGACCCAGCTGGGAGGACTTCAGTGGATTCACTGTAGAACATTTGCTCGTGTTCTTGTTTGTGCAAGGCTGTCTCCATGGCCCTGGGAGGAACCTGGAGGAAGTCACTGAGACAGCAGAGCGCCAGCCAGCGGGTGCACGCTAGAGCAGGTAACCATGGAGGGAGAATTTTCATTATTGTTCATGGGATAAAAGACAGGAAAAAAAAAAAAAACATTTCTGACCCCTAAATGAGGATTGTCGAGCAGGCTAGCATTTAATGGTTTGTAAACACAAACACAGAGCTATAAATGCATTGCTTATTCCCACTGTAATTCCTTTTCGAACTGGTTCCCCTAATGAAAATAAGGAGTATTGATTTTTAAACCCATGTAGGTTCTCAGAGACAATGCAGACTGACTTAATTATAATCAATAAAATTTACAGACAGTGATGCAACCCAGCAGAAATATTCCTACCAAAAAGTATGGCATAAGAATACTCCTGCTTCCCTACCGCACTGCTATAATATGACCTTAATACATATTTTATTATGTATAGAAGCCCGTCCCTGCATCCATCAGAGGATCACCTGCATCTCCACACTTACAACTAAGTTGGTAGTGTCTACAGTTACCTTTATGTATCTTTAACAAGCAAAGGAAGAGGAGAGTTCCAGCAGTCTTTGTAAGAGCTACTGCGAGCATCCCTCTCCTTTTGGATATTCTCCCATCTTTTAATCTGCTTACTCTCACCGTCTTTATCTGAAGCTATTTCTATTGCACTGATAAAACACTAAAGGGCAGAGAGACTGAAGGCGAGATTTGTCTCACCTAAATGTGGCTGTCTGCTGGTTGGGCACTTCCCAGTGAGGTGCCTCCGCTCTTTCTGAAGTCAACAGTGAAAGCCAGGCAGTTGCGAAAGCATTTTGCTGGGCTGAACTGCCCTCGGGGAGTGCCTCTCCCATTTAACCAAACAACAAAACCAGCCTAGACAACCTCCTTAGACCAAACACCTAAGTTTTGACAGATAAACTTAGATCAAGTGAACCTAAGCACAAAATATTTGGATCACAGATTCTGGGCAAAGCAGAAGTGGAATGAGAATATGATGTAGTAGAGACTAGGATGCAAATTCCCAGAACATCTTTCTTGAAGAGACAGTGAAAATAGATGGCAGAAGGAGGAATGGGGCAGAAATCTGAATTCTAGACTGGCTTCCGAACCTGCTTTGTTCTGTTTGTCTCTCTGTTACCTTGCATCTGCCTGGAGGTTTGACCCACCATTCCCGATTTAAGGTCACCTTATGGCATGTCTACACTATGCAATGAAGAGGTCTGTGCAGTGCCAAAATGTCTTCAGTAGTGGCAACCACATTCACCAAAATCCAGAAGCCCTACCGACCTGGGTCTAGCACTGTAGCAGGACTATTCAGACCTGCTGCAATGGTTACTAGACATAAAAGGATACCAGCTCATGTGCAGCATTTAGCTAATAAGCTTTCAAAACCCATGCTTTGCAATGTCCTGCCCTGTTGGTAAGTCCTACCTTGTTGATACACCACTTTGCACCTTAAAAGTTAGGTGCTGCAAGGTAATAAATCTTATCTCGGCCTCAACTATGTAGTATCATCAACCAGACCAACCTCCTGAGATGATGACAACCATCTGGTCAACATGGGACTGCACAGTTACTTCACTGAGGGTATAGCGCCCAAATGAAAGCTTGAATACCATGAAGGATGTGGGCTGGGAGGACACAGCCATTATTGCGCTCAATAGTTCTACAAGAAAATAGTCTGCCTGCTGTCTCCCACTAACTAATCTCTGCAAAATTGCTGTACTACTAATTACCAGTATTAAATTTGAGAGGAAACAATGAGTATAAAACCGTTTGACCACTCATGTGGCCCAAAGCCCACCTTTCTCTTTTATACGTGCTTTTGAAACAGCTCTGTATTAATGGCTGTGACTTTCTCTCCATGACAAATGAGTTGGTGTTGACAGTATAGGCTATCCATAAGTGTTGAATAAAATCTAAGTAAAAAAACAACAAGAAGATACCTTCTTTTGTAAATATCTTTCAGCTGGCACAGTAAATTACATTGATTCAGAAGTGACTCATTTCCAACGCTGCACACATTAGCAGCCAGTATTATTCAATTTGAGATTTTAATTTATAACATACTCTTGGTAATGTACTCCCAATACATTCCTCACTTCCCTACCCTGTGACTGACAAAAGATGAAAGACCTTTACTGTATAAATATTTTATATTAAACCCTTCACTCTGCCGTATTTCTTCCATTGTCAGTTCCCATTTGCGAATACTATACATTGTCCCCAAAAGTGCTGATCTAGGCAAAGGGCATGTGCTTGCGCGCAGCCCTGCAGCATCCGTATCCGCCGCTCTGCTGCCGGGGGGCCTGGGGACGCCCGCCTGGGGAGCGAGCTCTGCTGGCCGGGGCCTCGGTCACCTCGGAGGCAGGCGGCACCCAGCCCCGGGGCTGCGCTCGGGAGTCAGCGCTGGAAGCAGCCGTCCCTCGGCCCGGCTCCTGCCCCTCGGGGCGCGCACCGGTGGCCTTGCAAGCGGAAGATGCCGGCTCCTGCTTTCAGCCCTCGACCTCGGGGAGAACGCGAGTAGAAATGCCCCTTTGTTAAGCAAACGCTTTACGAACTCTCCTGTCACCTCGTCTCGGGGTGAAACTGTCAGCAGGCAAGATTAGATAACTTGACCTAAATCGTACTGGAAATCTGTGGCAGACCTCAGCTCAGATCTCCTGACATCCTGTCTCGCGTATTACTGACGAGACCAACCCTAATCTAGTATGAGAATCCTTTTCCAAACGGTTACTTAGTAAGGGCTAAGTGCCACCACCAGACATCCACAGTAAAACCCTCCTGGCTGAGGCCAGATTTGGCTCCTATTTCTGAATTAAATCATAGGAGAGTTCTAGCCATCAGCTACATACGTTGCTTCTCCTGACACTTACTGCTATTCTTGCTTGTTAAGCACTTGCTATCTAATCCAAAAATACTCTCTGCCCCATGAAGTACACAAAACAGTAGTTATTTAGCCTGCTCCAGGCCAGTTCTTTGATCAAATTAAAGTTGCTGTTTATTGTCCAGTCATTATCACACTGCAAAACGTCTCTCAGTTGGCTACTCCGACTGTCCGTGGTCATCAAGAAGAGTTATGCAGGGATTCTGCAGTCCAGATCATGCAGGTATTTCATTGCTAGATTTAAGGCAGCATGTGTGAATGCGTTACCCTACTTAGATACATAAAAAATAATTTCAACAGGGCTAAATTACCTTTATTATCAACCCTGGTAATTCCACTGCAGCCATTTTCTTGACTGATGTATGGAACACTATGAAATGAATCCTCTGAGAAGAAGATGGAAAAAAACAAGACAGTGATCAATGGGTTCAATTAGTTACAGTATAATTCCACCAAGATGAAAGAGACCAAGACACAGCGCAACTTCTCCAGTTCAGCTAACACAAGTTACAGAGAACCTTCCACTAGTTGTTTTTTAAACTCCCTGCAACTACTAATCCATATAATGCATGGGGAGAGGAACTACCAACAGTCCTCAGCAAAATACTGGCAGTGCAGAGAGGCTGTGCCACAGGTGGAGGCTCCTAAAGAGTGTTTTAATGGACTAGATACACATTATGTCTGTATTTCTTCACACATAGAAAGCGTTATAACAACAGAGAGATTTCTCTAATGACAACAAAATAAAACCTCCCCAACAGCACATCCACGCAAGAAATAACAATGCTGTCGCTATGCTGTGGAGGAACAAATTTCTCTTCCAGCGATTCCGCAGACATTTCAAAACTCATGCTTTCAGCATCTCTGGCGCAGAACGCCAAGAAAGTGGGTTCCCTTAATGTGCAGGTCATCGGAGTTACACTTTGCCGTCCCTGCTCTGTGCTATGTGACACCTCCCTGTCACCGGGTCACCAGGCGCAGGCACGTCCCGGCAGCTGATGCCATTTGTGGTAAGTGAGCCGGCCGGGAGGCTGCGGCGGGGAAGGGAGGCTCTGGGAGAGCGCGGAGGCTCGGGCTAGTTAATCACGTTATTAAGATCTTCATCGCCGAGAGTACTTAGCACATGGAAATGGTCGGTTTACAATATCGGAACGGAGCAATCTGTATATTACGCCCGGGACATTACCGCACCAGGAAATATGTAAATGTCATCATCTTAAAAGATAAAGGCATGTATGGAGCAGGGCTTTTTGCATGTAAAGGAAATAAGATGAATGAATAAAGCTGATCAAATGATTAATAGAATCCATAATCTTAATCTTATTATTTCTAAAGAAGAAAAGGCTGTTCAGTTAAGAGCTAGTCGTCTCCATTTCATTAAGAACAATTATATTCCAACTGATCAAGATCTACGCCATACAGCCCTCGCAGCAGACGCATTTTTATATTTCCTGTCACTTCAGCAAGACGAACAAAGTCGCTGGCGATCTGCGACGCGGGAGCTCGGGAGGTGGGTGCGAGCGGCTCCGAAGCGACGGCTCTGGCCGCGGTGACTTACAGCCCCCTCCGAAGGCGACAATGAAAGGCAAACGCGCGCGTGTCTCAGGATGCCTAAATGCTGGCCGCGCTATCAATCCGAAAAGGAAAAAAGAGCTTATAAAATGTTTTCACACCCTGTTGGGTTAAGAGACAGTGGGTATTAATCCTACTGCTGCTACACCAAGCTTCCTCTTTGTGGTCAGCAGAGAAGCTGTGTGGTTGGGCGGAAGGAGTCCAAAGGCGTTTTTTTCTTTCTCTCTCTTTTTTTTTTTTTTAAATCTGTGTTAAAACAAGAGAAAGTGGACCAGTTACACAGCAAAGCAAAAACCACAGCCAGCCCTCTCTGCTGTTGCTTTCCCCCTCAATGTGGCCTACAGCGATTCTGCTTTCCAAAAAAAGGTTTAATTTAAACCATACAGTGCTACAAGCTGCCACGTTTCCAAATTCCACATTCCTTTCTAATCTGTGCACTTCAGAACTGACAAATTCTGCTTCCAACGGTACCCAGACAAACTGCGACGAAGAAATTGCTGCAAACCAGCCGTTCCCTGGTGGGGTGACGAACGCCGATCCCCCCGGCCGGCCCCGAGCTTGGGCCTTCTGCTCAACTTTTAAAAAATCTTTGTATTTAAGGGGCCGGATGCAATTTTTGTACAACCCAAGCTCTCTGGGGAGACTTCTCACACAGTGAGGAAAGCATTTCCAGGACTCGGGGGGAATTCCCAGTCTGGTATAAACCCACAAAACTCCACCGACGGCGCTGCAAGAGCGATTTGTGCCCGCGGAGCCCCTGCCCTGCTTGCAGGAGCCCACGTGTGCAGCAGCGGTAGCTGCTCTGCATGACGCTGCCCCGAAACGTGCGGTGCGGGGAGCGTTCCCTTGCTTGAAGTTAAATCGGTAACGCTCTCGGAGGGGAGCAAAGAAGATGTCCTGCTTTGCCCTTGAGCAGGAACGGCCCTTGGTGACACCAGGACAGCGCAAGAGGCGCCCAACACCCCTGCAGAAGGTGTGGAGGAGCGGGACTGGCCTGGTCCCAGGCTCCCAGGGCCTCGCTGTGTGGCCCTCCAGCCTGGGGACAGCCGGCGGGAGGGCGACACCGGCGTACCCGCGCTGCCATGCTGCCCCAGCCCCGGGCTGGAGAAGGAAGAGCCCTGCAGTGGCTGCCACGGCCCCTTTGGGGACGCAGGTCCCCACCCAACGCCACTCTGTGCCAGCCCGGAGGAGCCCCCCGGGCCACCATCCTGCAAACTGCTCACCCACGCTTTTTGGCACACAACGCAGGCAAGCAAGTGCTTCGGCTTGCCCAGCGGATGTGTTTGTCTCTGCCCCAGCGTTTTCTGGCCCTCCTGCAGCTACGCGGCACGTACCCGTACGTGCGAATTGTCAACACAGGCTGACAGCTCTCGCCCTTCAGTAGCCTCAGGGCTCTCATCTTCACCGCCACGCTAGCAACGTTATAATTTTAGGGCACACACACAACTATTTATTACATCTCCTGCAAACAAACCGTAGCAATCTGCTGCACAATGAGGCGCAGGAGTAGCGAAAAGGCGCTGAACTGATCTGATGCCATTGAAAGGGAGGAAGCGCAGCCCGCTCGGGCTCCCGCACCTGCTTTCTGGCGGGGCTGCATGCACCATGCCGCTCCTCCTGCCAACCCGGAGCACAGGAAAAGCATATGTCACATCTCAGAAATCGTGGCATTTTCAAACTTAGTTTTTTCTCTTTGCCTTCTGCTTTCTGATCCAGTGAAGTGCAGGCAAGGAACATTTTCAGGCTTTTCTCAAGAGTCAGAAACTCAGCCTTTTTTCTTTTTTCTTCCCTTTTTTTATGACAGCTGAGATGCACATGTAAATCTTGGATACCTGCAACCTTAAGGAAACCATCAAATGTTGTGAGACTCACCGTAAGAGCAACGGCATGGTAACAGCACGCATCTTAAACCACCGTTTAAATCACTGAATAGTTCAGCTCAATGTTTACTTTCAAGTAATGTCAGAAGTCGAGTGTAGAAGGCCAGGTTCTTAGCCAGTGTAAATCCATTTAAGTCGCGGGCTCTTTCTCTGCTCCAGAATCGTTGTGTTTATATTCAGGCAATGCACTCGACAGGCACCAGATGAACGTTCTTAGCCTCAGCTCAATGATTTTTCTGGAAATGGAAAGAGCTTATACGTGGGATCGCTGCCAGGGTAGGAACTCTGGTTTTCTGAGGTTGTGATTTCCAGTAGGAGCTGGGTCTGTATTTCCCTCGTGCTCCTTTGAAAATCCAGGGCTATGTTAATAAACTCGATAAGGTCCTTTTAAAAAAACAGAAATAATATAAAACTGGCACAGAATAAAGAACTATATTGATGCAATGCATGCCTTAACAAGTCGGCAAAACATTCAGATTTAATACTAGCATAAACCTGAATTTTTATCACAAGTGCCAGGGCAGTCCAATAAGGCCTTAAGTTTGAGTAAATGTCAGTCATTCTCAGTTGTCCCACTGGTAGTCCCATAATGGGATGTGCTAGCCAAAAATGGAAAGGAGGCACAGCATCTGCTTATGTTTAATTTATTTTTGCATTTTGGCGTGTTGTCCCAGGAGAATCAATGTTTTTAAGTGGCTGCATCTTTTTGAGCCAACTTGCTGTCCTTTACTAACACATCAAGGACATGTTTCTGGATATGGAACATGCACCCTTTGAAACCAGAGCTGTACAGGTATGGCAACCTTACGTTTTAAAAATTTAATATGTGTTTTTAGCATGAAATTCCCTCAGTTTCACTCAAACAGAACTCCAGATCCCCCCCTTCGACAAAGCCGTAATTCTCATTAGCAGGAGTTAACGTGCACGGGGAGAATAAAAAATCCCTAGGTGGATAACTCAACCCAACAGAAAGCATGGCAGCTCAGCGCCCCGGCTAAAACAAAGCGCACCGGGCACCGAAGTCCACGCAGCTCCTCCGGATTCACACAGAATAACGAGCTGCTGAAATCAGCCCACTGGCATTAATTCCTGCTGCTTCGGCGCAATCTGGGTGCTCCGAGCACGTGTCTGCGGGGAGCGGAGCCTCGCGCCCTCCCGGCCCGCGGAGTGAGGACGGCCGAAGCGTCTTGTCCCGGTGGAACCGCGGAGCAGCGACTCAACACCACGAGAAGCGAATGGCGTGTTCGTTTTAAGGTGGTGGAAATAAAGAGCAGAGGGGCTTGGTGCACACTTTTGGTTTTCGAATGCTAATTTCGTTTTAATAAGAAGCTGCTTGTTTAAGAAGTAAAAATGGTTCTGGAAACACAAAGGTGCATGGGTGTTGTTACAAGTAAAATAGGGCTGATTGGTAGTTTTTTTAACAATTTGGTAACAAGAAAAACTGGTCACATGCTGGGACTTTTTATGCCAAGTCTCAGCCAGAGCAAAATTTTATGGCCGAGTTATAAACCCTTGAAAATAAGGGTTTATAATAGAAATGCTGCAGACCCTTAATTATAGCAGCACTAGCGGGCACTGTTGTAACAAGGCCCACATATTTTCCTCTTTGATCATTATTTATAGGATGCATTGGAAATCATCCCATTTACAACCGTAGGTGGAGTTTCATCCATTAAGAAAGGGGAACACAAAGTCCGCGGCCGAAGAAAGCCGGGGCTTTGCCTCCCGGTGCTGCTGCCGCTCTCCAGCCCGGGGCTGCCGGCAGTGACGGATGCCTGCGCTCCGCCGGTTTGTATAAGGGGTTGAAGTTCAGGCTGGTGCAGTGCAGCATTCCCCGGGACCTGCTGCCTCTTTAGGCAGGCGATTAATCACATGATCGATAGACCATATGATTAGGCACTAATAGCTGATAGGAGGAGAGAATAAACAACCATAAATTTGCTTTGTACCGAGTAATCCAAGTGTAAGAGAGGTCAGATAATGGCCACATAAGGTCATGTTGCCTAAGGAGCCCATATGGGAAAGATGGAAGATACATACATTTTTAAATATCTTCAATTATTATTGCCTTGCCGGGCAGGCTTCGGGCTGCCGGCGCGCCCCTCTCTTTGAGCACGGCGTACGGGCAGGCTGCAGTGCTCCCAGGCAGGCTGATAGCAAAAAGCAGCAGCCTTTTCCGCATCGTGAAAAAGAAACAGCCCAGAAACCTCAGTTCGTGCGATGATTTCAAACTAAACATCCGCGTTGGCTCGGTATAATTTAATTGACACCGGGAGGTCCAGGTCATCGGCTCCGAAGCGGTGCCTTTGCAAGGGACCGGGCGGACGCGGAGGGAATCGCGCCTCCCGCTGCGCCGCGTCTCGCCTCCCCGCTGCGCGCGGGGCGCAGCACCCGGGCAGGATGCTCGGCGGGAGCGCTCGCCTTCGAGGGGCCATAAATCTCCGGCTCCCCACCCCTCGCCCTCCCTCCGGCCTTCTCTTAGGCTCTCCTCTTCCCCTGCATAAAAAATGGTCTTTTCAGGACTCAAGATGCAAACCAGGTTTGCAGCCTTTTTTTTTTCTTTTATTTTCTTTTCCCTTTTTTTTTTTTTTTACAGTAAACGTACCCTTTGTCTCTGGCAACGGATTTGAGAAGAAACAAAAATGGCTGGGTAAAAGGAAGAAAAAATACTTCAGTCACCCCAACAAAGGCAAGGAGTTTACAAACCTTCCCCGTCAGCGCCTGGACACAGGAAAGTACTTACTTCATTAAGCTGAAACAAAACTCGACCAGTAAAACCGTCAGCTCCGTCGGAGACAACCAGCAGGCCCCTTGCCGCATGCTCCTGATTGACCATCAGCAGACTATGGAAATCGCTTTTTCTGCCAAACAATCATGGGGATAAATGCCCTCCTTTATCTTTGGGGCTATTTCTAAACTCCCCTTTCTCAACGCCGGGACATTCATGGGCCGCAATCTCATTTTGTTGCTTCTCAGCAGCAGTGGGAAAGCGCGCTGGCGGCCGCAGGCTCCCCTGCCCGCGCTGACTTCCCTGCCGTCCCCCCTCCCTCTGTGCTGAACGCGTGTGTAGCAACACATCCTCGTGCCTGAGACCAGGAGATGAGGATGCTGTTTGCCTCCGTTCTAAAACGGAGCTGTGCTTCAGATACTGCATAGGCTCTTGAGTTTCAAAGCGACTGAGATTTGAGTGCTCCCACAATGTCGAGCAATTCAAAATCACTGGAGTGCTGCAAGAACCGTACGTGCACTTGACTTAGCGAGTGAGCGCATGTGGTGCAGACCTGGGCAACATCCCCGCCGTACTCCCAGCTCCCTGTTACTGCACCCCACCGTGTACGGCAGCGTGGGCCGCCCCAGCCGCCCGCTGCACCCGCCCGAGGAGAAGCTCCCGGTCCCCCCGCCTGCAGCGAGGGGTCTGGGTGCAGGCGCGAGGTCTTCAGGTCCTGCCCTCCCCTGATTTGCTTTGGAAGAAAGGCTTCTACCACTTAGCAAAAACACACTTTTACTTTGAAGGCCCTGCATAGACGTATTAAATTAGAGAAGGCTCCTCAATAATTCAGAGAATAATGTAAACACTGAGCATGAACGCAGCCGAGTGCTTAGACCCTGAGCTCTGTGATCTCCATCACAGGCACGGCCACTTTCTCCAGTCTGTAAAACAGCACGGACTTTTGAAAACAACTACAGTAATAATAATAAAGTGCTAATTTGACATAACAAGCAATTTTTTATTTCTTTGCACCCTTTTTAACTTGAAAGCATTTTCTCCTGCAGTACCTGCTCTTTCTTCTTCCCATGCCGGATGATGCTGTAGGAGCGCTCGGCGCAGGGAAGCGTCCCCGGCCAGTCCTGCCATTACTCCCAGCCTGGGAGGCTGCAGCCTCCAGCTTCAAAGCTAAAGACAAGTCCTGCCCAGAAACACCTACAAGACTGACTTAAAAAATATATTTCTTTTTTGCATTTAGTCCTCTTGGCATTGTTTGTTCAATTGTACCCTGCGTTCACTGTGTGCTGAAGAAGAAACACAACTTTGATAACTATCTCTTACTCTTGCAAATAATATTCATGGGTGTAATTACATTTCACTCCGCCGGTGCAGTTGTCTGGTTTATCCAGTGCATCCTTAGCCATCTGCTCTCTGGTTTAATTTTAAACGTTAACCTAAGAGTAAAAGGGTGTTTCCCGTGATGAATTCATTCAGAACCACATTTATTTGTGCCATA
This sequence comes from Anseranas semipalmata, assembly GCA_013399115.1. Classification (NCBI taxonomy): domain Eukaryota; kingdom Metazoa; phylum Chordata; class Aves; order Anseriformes; family Anseranatidae; genus Anseranas; species Anseranas semipalmata. Next base: position 787,601 of record VXAA01003088.1, read on the forward strand.
AATAAAGAGCGGGAGAACAAGCTACAATTATTAACAAAAATATGAAATATTACCGATCTGTATGGCTGGACTCATTTCTGTCTAACTAATCTTTTCAGTTTTCATCAGGAATTCAGTTACGCATGAGGGAAAGGATATACATGTGAGCGCATACCTTCCCACCCTCTGCTCCCCTCGGTGGTTAAAGCCGCCGGAGCTGTTCTGCGACGTGAAGTCTCACGTGCTCCTCCAGGATGCTGACATTTATTTAATTAATTTCCCCCCCCAGCTCACACAGTGGGCCTGTATTCAGAAGCCCGCATGAATAATGCAGATTTTAGAACCGCATTATTACAAAGGATGTCAAGTTCACACACTGTCAACACTAATAAACCCCCCAAAGTGCTAAAATCTGGGACGTCCCCCCACTGCCCCTCCGTGCCCCCTCGCAGGCAGGGCCAGCCCCAGCCGCGCGCCCCAAGGGCCGGCACAGGGCAAACCCCAGAGAGCCGAAGCGGGGACCAACCCCAGCGCCCCGAGGGAAACCACGGCAGCTCGGGTTGCACACCCCGCCGGCTGCCCCGGCCCCACGCCGCGGCTTCCTCGCTCTCTGTCCTTGCCGCGGTCGTGTCCCGCCAGCCCCGGGAAGCCGCAGGGCCGGGCAGGGCAAGGGCGGCCCCGGCCCCTTCCCCGACCACTTGCAAGCTAATTTAAGATATGGAAAAACAAGTGAGCGAGACAAACACTCGGAGGAATGGGGTAAGAGTAACAAGGTCACATTGTTACGCTGGCAGCCATTGCCAAACTTGCAAACTATCTGAAAGTTATTTATATATAAAATAATTAAAATCAGCTGTCCCCTCCTGCCATACCATCTCGCCAGCACAGGTTTGCTCATGCCTAGCACGCCATGCAGCGGGGAAATTTTGGAGCCTTAGCGGAGGCGGCTGTAGGGTGCAGCTGGACCACAGCGGGGAGCAGGGCACACGGAGCCACCTTCTCCCCGGCACGGCCCCAGCACGCGGGGCAGCTTTGCCACGAGGAGCGTAACGAGCGGCGGTGCTGGGAGGGTGTCCCCCGGTCTGGTGACGACTTGCGCCGCTCGTTAGCGTTTCCAGACGGAGCAGTGAAATCCATCAAAACAAGCCCGTGAACGGGATCCCGGAGCGAGCTCCATCCCGAAGGCTGCTCCCTGACGCTCAAGGAAAGAAACGTGCCGGTGCCTCGCAGAACCAAGCCCTGCCGTGCCCTTTTCCTAGCTCCGTGAAATACCTTCACCCCAGGCATCGTTGTGAATAAGAGCAAAACGCAGAGAGAAGCACAAGTGCTTCCTAAGGTGTGTGCTAAGGCATTAGTAACGCTTGAGACTTTACCTTCTACCAGCACGTCTGAGATGTACGAACTACCCAAAGGACAGTTTTTCTTGGCCCAGCATTACGGTTACACCACCTGAAAATATTTGACCCCCCTACATTTACTACAGATGAGAAATAGCACAAAATCCCTGGGTAAAATCGGAGTAGATCCATGTAACTGCACTCAGACTGGCAAGGGCTGTTCTGCCAGACACAGCCGACCCACCTCTCCCTATCCGAAAATTTCTAAAGTACCCACAACAGTGAAATCACATATTTGGAGTCATAGGGTTAGGAGGGGGGTGAGACCCCGACCATGCTAGAGACTAGAAGTCAGAAGGATTATTCAAGGCTCCCCAAACCCTCTGAGGTGCTTACATGAAGAGCATCACCAATGCTCAGCACTTTCCAGCATCATCCTTAGCACATTTAAGGAGGAGAGAACGAATAGTCTGGATGCCCTCGAGCAGACACCTCCCTGGACAAGAGCAGGATACATGCTTTGACAAGGGAACACTGACTGTCGGGAAGCTTTTCCTTTCTCCAGCTCACACAGGCAGATGGGCGCTCCCAGAGGAACACGGGGAAAAGCCTCTGGCACAGCTCAGGTCAGTCTGTCCTGCTGGGGCATCCCACTCTCATTCCCCTGCCAACAGCAAGTAGCAGAGCCTGCTTCGCAGGTAGGAGACAGCCGAGGAGCTGCACTTGGCCTGGGCAGATAAGAGGAGATCAGGTCGGCAGGAGGTCACGCTCGGAGACACCCCTGATCTGTGCCCCGGGCACGAGGTCCCCGGTCCTGCTGCTGCTCTCTCACCTCACCTGACACGCGGTCGGAGCAGCAGGCGCTGCGGGCAGGCACACCCCGTGTCCAGCCAGCTCTTCTCGACCCCGACACGTCCCCGCCAGCGGGCCATGCCCTCTGCCTTCCACGTCCCCCCCAGACCCGGCCCAGCCTCGTGCCTCGTGCTAGCGAAAGGGGATCGGGCCGCTCTCCAGAAGCAGCGGGAGCAAAGGGCTTTGCTCAGCCGACGTTTGAAAATACTCATTGTGCTGGACGTACTCGATTTTTCTACAATGCGCCAGAGCACCGGGTGGTGAAAGAAAGTTTGCGGGCGACAGCCCGGCCCTTCGTGCCCCAGGAACGGCAGGCGGCCCCGCGCGAGACGCGCGTGATGCAGACGCGCTGAGACAGGATGTCTTCCCGCAGAAAGCCCAAGTAAATAGTGGATAATGACAGGATTTCTATTATTGATGCTTCAGCAAATCATCTTGGATCCTCGGAGGATCAATTAATCATCGGGATTGTCAACACCCAACTCCATGTTCTAAGTTTTTGCCATCCAGCTCTCTCATCCTCCCCTACACACAAATGATTCCGGGGGCACGGTGCCAAACGAAGCGGAAAAGAAAGAAGGGGAAAGAAAGCACCGAACAGAGAGGCTGTTGTCAGGGCCGGACCCTCGCGTTGGCGAGGAAGATCAAATGCAGCTGCCCCCGTGGCTGCATGCGGTTAAGCCCGCCGCGCCTGAGGGCAGGCGGGACGGGGAGCAGCCAGTCAGCCTGCAACGGGCACAGATAATTAAATCATCCGATTGCCGGGCAGGCCACATTAAGAAGCTCATCGGTCCGCATGTGGCCCCTTGCTGTGGCCACCCGTGAGCTAAGTCTTGCCTAGATGCTAGTAGACAATTAAGACAAATTGTATGGCTGAAGATCAGACTCGAGCACTGCCAATGCCCTTGCCTGGAAGCTCCGCTGAAGAATGAGGGCACATGTGTGTGGGAACCAAAGCTCGGAAGAGAGCTTTTAATGAACAACGTGCCAGCACTTGTTGCCAGAACACACTCTTCATTTCAGCTCTTGGAGAAAACAAAACCCTTAAAACCAGAGTTTACTACATTTCACTGATCTTCAATATGGCTAGAACTTCAGGATGCTTCTCCTCAAGCTAAGTTTGTATCAGTGAAAATATGCTTCTTGTTAAAGAAACTATTTAAAATGTGGAATCTAAAATCAAGCAAAAATAGCAGACAGTATGTTCAGCTTCAAAATTGGCTTGCACTCAACCAAGTATACCATAAACAGAAGGCAGAACTGACTATTTTTATCTTAACAGCCCTTGGGTGATTAAAATTTGGGGCCAGAATAAACAATTTTTTTCCCCATTCCTTGCAAGAGAATATGTGACATGGGCTTGGAGTCCTTTCTAATTTTTTAACTCCCTTCCTAACTATGAGTTGTTTGCATTAGAAATGTTCCCATATACCCAACAGCATAAAGGCTGCGTTGCACCAGGCACGGTATGAATTATAGGAACACACAGACCACTGTGCCCTGCAGAGATTACCGTGCAAGATAAGCCAAAGACAACAACAAAGTGCTAAGAGGGAGCAGGTGAAAAGTTAACGGGGGAAGGAACACACAGACACGCAGCGTATGTGGTTTTCCTCTACAAGGAGCGTGTGGTGTCACGGCCAACCCCTGTGGCCTGAAGACACACGGGAGGTGAGCATCCCTAGGATGCGCCTGGGACAGAAAGGACCAGATGGGGTCAGGTGAGGTGATGGGTGAGGAGGACACAGCTTCGTGACCAAGGGGCAACGAAGGCTGGAGGAGAGAGAAGGGAGAGGGGGCAAAGGAGATGTGCAAGTGCTGAGGGAGAATGTGGGAGTCAGAGACGAGACGCTTCAATGGAGCAAGAAGTAAATGGATGGGTCCGTAACACAGGATGGCATAGCCAGGGTCCAAGGCCAGGGATAAAATCGGGTATCCACATTAGAGGGCTCGAGAAGGCCTGGATGGAAGAGATTGAGAAAATCCAGGCCACAGAATTTACAGCTTTGTTGCAGCCGGGACGAGTGAAAAAGAGCAATCATATGTTGAGGGATGGGCAAGGCAAGAGAGAGACGGGGAGGTACAAATTGTTTGCACGTTTGCGGAACAAGAAGTTGAAGATGGAGCCCAGGTTTTGGCCATCAGTTGGCAGTGGTTCCAGCAACAGGAGGAAGGAGAAGCAGTGATGGGAAGAGGAGGAAGCAAAAAAGTCGGTTTTGATGGTGTTAAATAATGCTGATGGCTTAACTGCTTCTGGATAAGTAGCTATGGAAAGGCACCGAGCCGTGGGACAAATGGAGGGAGGCAGAGCAGGACAGGAGCAATGGACTGGGAATCACAGGAGCTGAAGCCATCGGAGCAGAAGCAGCTGATTTGAAAGAAGATGTACAGGAGGAAGCCTACGTGGGGATTCTGGGATACCTCCAACACAACGGGATGAGAGGTTTTGACATTTATTGAGCTAAGGCATACATTTGGGTTTCTTCGCAGCAGCTGGCAGATTTGTTGGGACACAAACCAGTGTCAACCCTCAGAACTTCCTGCAGACCTTCACAAACATGACTCCCCATCTCTTCATTACAAACTACACATTTTAGTACCTAAATGTGGACAGTACTGTCCACACTTCACAGTGTAGGAACCTCCGAGTCCTGATGTGAGGACCACCCTAGCAATATTTATTTATAAATAACTAAAAAGAAAGATTTTCTGAAAACACCCCTTAAAAGCTGCACAGATGTTCAAAATGATAGCAAAGGTGCGATATACAGCAGGCCCAAAGACTTCACAGTGAAGGCACCTGACACAGAAGACATTTGTGCTTCTGAATAGCATTACTCTTGGGAGCTAAAAAGACAGCAAAGAAGTGGGGAGGAAATGGGGATCACAAAGGACGTGCTGATTTAAAGGCTGGGGAGCGAGCGCCTTATCGCTGCCTCCAAAAAGGATGCTAACAGTTTCTGCCCCGCAGTTAGTAAATTTATTTTTAGCCATCATCTGGCTTCACTGATCACCAAAGATCAGCTTACTTTATAGGAAATAACAATAATCATGGGTGGGGGGAAATTATCTGACAAACTCTTTTTTCTTCATCCCCTTCTTCCTTTCTTCAGACACTGATTACCTTTAGTCAAACCCGTTCGAATCTGTGGCATTATCTTCTCTTCTTTTAAGTACAATCATTATTCATAACTTCCACATCCGGCTCAGGGCTATTCCTCCAGTTTAGCGTGTTCCCATTCGCACTGTGTCAGCAGAAAGGGTTTCTTACTACAGAAAAGCCGTTGCATGTGCAATAAACAAATAGCCTTTGACATACTGGTTAATTATATCAGTTAGCGACAATCTCGCATGCATGAATGCTGTGCTAATGAAAACACTCTGGCATGCAAAGCAGGATGGATCAAGACATGAAGTGTCCAAACCTGCAAACTGTAACAGTGCAGCCCATGAAACAACAGGACTTTGTAGTTGCGCTGAGGAAGAGCGCAGATGGATGGGAACACCGTAAGGTCAGACTCTAAACCAAGTACAGTGTAAGTTTTCAGTGCTGTATAGCTTGATCTCATGTAAGGGAAGCTATACATTAAGAATCTAATCCTGCACTGCTGGTGACAATGACAACACAGATTTCCATTAGCGTGTAGCCAGCGATGAAGACATCTGTTCAATGCAGCGTCTGTATCTTCTACAGAGCAGCAGCTCAGCGCCGTGCTGAAGAGCACGGACACAAGCACGCCTCTCAAACTCTCCAAACCAAGAGCTCTCCTAAATCACATTTCCCATTCTCCTGCGCTCCACCCAAGCTACACCCAAAGCAGAGCCTCCATCCCAGAGACTTCTTCTGCATCCCACTTACCTTCATGGTGGGACGCCAAGCAGATGAGGCTTGGGCCTCCCCCATGGCCAGGGCAGGGTCCCCCCGCTAAGGGACCCTCACGTGACAATCTCCCGTCACGTTTAAACCCGCTGCAGCCGCGCCGCCGGGCGGCCGGGCTCCATCTCCCACCCCAGGGGCCAGCTGGGTGCCGCAGCCCCCGCGCACATGTGCTGCGCAGATGGACACACGGCCGGCCCGCTGCGAGCTCCCTGCACGCTCGCTGTGCAGCCGATTGGTGTGTTTACCGCAGCCCTTTGTCCAGGACTTCCGAACGTCTGCAGCCAAAAATGTATTCATTCACATGGCCAAGAGCCCTTTGCAGCTGGGTGAGGACCTCTGCACAGACACAGGAACAAGGTGCACCCTTGCTGGCGTGCCTCAGGTCTCCGTCACTTTGGCCAAACCAACACGGAGGGAATCCCCTTCCTCCTCTTTACCTACCGTCTCCTCTTTCAGCTACCCGGGCTCCTCACTCTCGCGTAGCCCTACCGTGGTACATGACCATCTAAAATAAACAACGCCAGTCCTCAGAGACCCGGTCTCCTTCCATCCAGTTACACTATGCAGAGCTAACCACAGCCTTAATGTACTGACAGTTAAACTGCTTTTATCTCTTTTATTTTCCACAAAGTTCTCACACAATAATCCCCTTGTCATATTTTTTTACCAATAAAATATATGAATAGCTAATCTAGTGGCTAACTTTACAGTGATATGAGATCTCCCCTTGTAATGACTTCCACAGTGAAATAACAAAATCCCTATCAAAGGCAATCTTTTTATGACTGCTAGCAAGACCGTCTCTATCCAGACACTTGCCATCAAATTGGTTTTAACTCCCTTCTCCCCTTGCATGACTGAGAAAATGGCCTAGCCCTAAATTTAGGATAAACACACGATTACTAGGCATTTAGCAACAGAAAACTTTCCCTGCTTTGTTTAGCCTAGAAACGTCCAAGTGGAAAAGCCAAGGAACACTCTTCCCCACCTTCTTTAAGCCATGGATACAACCCACATGCTGCAAGAGAGAAGTTTTTAATTAAAATTGGCACTTCTGAGCGTGCAGTTGGTGGCAGACCCCTTGTTCAGTAAATTACGTCACTTTGGACCGTGGCAGCATGGGAGTGCGACACGAGGCTGCGAGCAAGCGTGTGTTCGGTTTTGGCACCGGCGGAGCGATCATAAAAAAGCACTTTAATGTTTACAAATGGAGCCTGAGCCGAGCCCGACGCCCCGGCGAGGAGGGAGGTAGGGATGCTCCCAGCCGTGCGCCGGTGGGCGAGCACCCGGCAGCCACCCCGCTCCCCCCGGCAGGGCTGGTGGGGTTTGGGGAAGCGCCCAAACCATCCAGCGGCATCTGCTAGGCTGGGTATTTCAGCCCCGCTCACCTGCCCCTTTGTTTCCTTCACCGTTCCCACTAGCTAACACCTTCTGAAAAAGCTCCCTGGCTGGTCAGGGCAATCCCCAAATCCTGGTGCTCCTCTTGCTCTGCTCCGGACCTGTAGCTGTCCTCCCTGCCTGCTCTAGCCAATGCAAGGTCTCGGGGCAGGGACTGCCCATCTGCATCCTGCACCCGGTGAAATAGCGCCTCGTTCTCCACTGGCCTTTGGGAACGACTGCGACGTGCAAATGGGTATGTCAGTAATCTCTCACATTTACTTGTTATCCTCATAAAGGCAAATTGCAACTGATTGCCCCTTACTTCCACCTAAACCCCTCCCTACCAAATGAGACCTCAGGAGCCAAGCGCAGCTCTGCAAAGCACTGTGTTTAACTACAATTTACTGATTAGCTGCCAGGCAGTGCGTATCACAGGGGGATCAAATTTCACCATTTTGATAGTTTTTAATCCCTGAATAAGTAATCAGATGCTCCAAGCACTAACACACCGTGTACTCCCTACAGCCTGCTGTAAGGGGGGGCTGAAGTCTCAATGAAATGCCCCTCTATTCAGTCAGAGGGACGTGGAAGACCACAGCCCCAAAACCACAGCCAGGAGTGGACCTGGTGCTGCTGGGGGGTTTCCTGAGGACGGAGACGGCTGCAGGGCTGGGGCAGGAGGACGCGGGGCGGACACCGAGGCCGCACACCAAGGGGCCCCATGGAAAGCAAACCCCAGCGGAGCTGCGGGGCCCAGAGGAGAGTGCAAGGGGCTGGGAGAGGCGAGCAAGGACACATTCCAGTTCATGGAAAGAAACTTTTGCGCAATCCCCTTAATAAAAAGCACTGCAGGAAACCCACGCTTGCTGACGGGTTGTGGGAAGTGGAAGGCTGAGGATGTGCACTCAGCGCAACGCCGGCATCTCAAGGAGAGGTCATCTGCACAATGAGCAGAGGGAATTTCTACTGATGGTAAATAAATAAGGACAACGGGAGCCCTGCAGACCTGGCCAGCCTCACCCCAGATGCACACAGGTTTGCAGGACTTCACTCCGCCTACGCAGAAGGGGGTTTTTGTGGGTTTGCCAATATTGCAAAACCACTGCGTAAGTTGGCTGAGAAACCGAAACCATTTCAGTGGTCAGCAAAGCGCGACGCCGCGTGTGCAGAGCTGAAGTAGGCTGTTGTGCCTTTTTCTGTTTCGGGACGCATCTCTCCAACCCCCTTTCACATGAGACAGAGGCTTCTGCTTATGGTTTTGGGGGCAGCACAAGAACCTAAAGCACTTGGGAGGATTGTGGCTCATTACAGCATGAACCTGGGCTTTCCAGACGCAATTTAGGGCAGAGAAGGACTTCCCGGCAGTGGCCAGACCAGGAGGACTTTGAAACTACTTTTTTTATGTACCAAACTCTGGGGACAGGACTGATCACGCATCATTGCAACAGCTCTTTAGAGTCAGGAATCGTCAGGTCATCTTGCCAGGTGGCTGGAAATGCTGCGCTGCTATCTCAACAGGGGAACACTTAAAGAAAGTTCATCCTAATTAATTAAAATTGTGAATTTAAAGTGGATTAATTAAACTGCATTAAATCCCTGTGTAAACTCCTCACTCAGACTTAAAGTGTCTTTATTAAATTGCTAAAGCAAATTAAACTAAACCAAATTAAGGCAGTTTTATTTCTAAATGACAGTGTCTACACAAGGACGTAATGCAGTTTAGCTAATCCACTTTAAAGTTATTTCACATTAATTTCAATTGTCCCTGTGTAGACAAGCCCTAGGAATCCAGTTGTACATGAGCCTGTGTACAAATATGGGTAACAACAGTGCCATTTTTAGATTGCCTTTTTAGGAAATTATTTGCAAATATCATCTTAGACAAGCGAGCAAAGAACTGATTTTCACTGGGACCGGCATGGGGAAGGACGGCACTCTCCTTTCGGCTCGCGGCTTGCAGACGAACAAATGTTTCTGGCTTATTCCTGCAGGCAGGGAGATGTGGAGGAAAGGGAGGGACGTATCCAGCCAGGAAATCACTTTGCAAATGCAACTGTGCTCAAAAAGTGGCTCTGAGACTAGCAGAGCAAGAAGTTTCTGTTCCCAAGAGGAAAACTTGGACTTTAAGGACGAAATAGTGGAGATGAGGAAAACAGAGGGTGCTGGGTGCGATGCCTGTAGTGGGTGTGCGGACAGCAGGTTCCTGGCCGCGCAGAAAGGAGCCGTCGAAGTGCAAAAATACATTTTGGTGGAGCTGGGAGAAAGCACCGGGGGCTCAGGTTGGGGAAGGGGCCCCACGGAAAGCAACTGAGGCTGCTCCCCGCTGTGCCGCTGGAGCTGGGCTTTGCACAGCCCTTCTAAACAAGCAGATCTGCACCAAAGCACCGCTGCGCTTCATAAGCAATTTCTCCTCTAATGGAAACAGCCTGTAACACCCAAAATTTGGGGAGCTGTGCAGAAGGAAAAGGGTTAAGGCAGCCCTGCGGTTTACAATTTAGTAGCAGTCAAGCCCTCAGCAGTGCAGACCTTCGCAGGGAGGCTGGAGACGCTGAAATAACTGCTGGCTGGAGCTGCGGCACGTCCAGAGGCAAAGGCAATAAAAACAGAGCGGATTACATCCTTTAGAAACCCTCAGAAAAAAAAAAAAAGGAAAACAAGAGTAAAAAAAAAAAGAGAACGAAAGAAAGCGTAAACCACAGATTATGTCTGTTGGCTGTTTTTTGATAAGCTCTGTTACAAACACAATGCTAATGAGTGCAAGGGACATCCTCTGTGTGGGGCGGCTGCTTGACCGCATTTTGTCTGCATGTGGCTGATTTCCTCACCCACTGCCAAGCCCCGTGGCATCACTCACTGCCGGGGCTTTTCCTTCGCCTCCTCGCCTCGCTGCCTGGCCGGCCACGGCCGTCAATATTTCACCCAACCTGCGTGAGTCAGCAGTAACCGAAGGAAAGGACTGCAGGGAGAATAAACATGCCAAGCTTTCCCTCTGAAGCATGTCAGGGTCGCCGTGCATCAGCCCCGGACCGGGGCCGGGTGGCTCAGCAGCTCTTTTCTTTCTATATTAACACCGTACGGGTTTTTTCCCACTTGATCCCAAAGTCCATCCGGCTCCTGGTGTTAATTTACTCCTTGCTAAAGCCTTAGCTGCCCCCTTTTATACTGCCGGGCTCTTTATTAACCCAATGGTGATTGCCCTCCCAAGGCATCTACTGGGTTGAGTATAATTCCTCTAATTAAATGTAAAGGAGGGATGGTTTGGTGGAGCACCATTTCATCATTTCCCCTCTTACTTCATGCTGTGGACTTTAATGAGGACCTAAAACACCATCTTGACTTGGCTTTAGTTTCAGGCCAGATGAGCTTTGCTTGTTAAGACAGTCTTCACTTGTCAGGAAAAATAGCTTTATTAAGGTCATGTAACGCGGAGGGTTTGATTAAAGCTAATCAAGGAAGAAAACCAGACTGAAGCATTGCGAATCAAACTTAGTACAACATGTTTAACATAACTTAACCTCGCCTATCTGTTAAAAGCAGACAGAAATAAGATCATGTTACCAAGAGGAATGCCTGAGCAGGGGGCGTGCGGACAGCAACGCTCGCGCCGCAGCCATCGCTTTCCTTTAACCCCAGCAAGGTCTGCAGGAGCCGGCACGCTTCCCTTTCCACTCGGGTTGAACCCTCGGAGCCGATGTCCCCAGGGCACGCTGGGCAGAGGCTCCTCGCTGCGCTGTGCAGCACGGCGGCGGTCACCAGGAATGCACGCGCTGCCGACCTGCTAATCTGAAGGGTTTTCTAAACCTAAATAAAAACGGATTGCTGGGGGTGTCACGTTCCCGAGAAACTTCGCGTCGAGCAGTTGGCATTCGCACCGGTTTACAGACCCCTTCCGACTTTCTTGCTGCTGTTTTACCAAGTTAGTGGAAGTTTTAGAGAAAATGCAGCATTTTCAAATCCAAATTCTGTCCTGCTCGTTACAGCAGGGTCCTATATTTCACAGGTATTTTTCTGTATTTCACAGATACATTTTTTTGTATTTTACTCCACTGCTCGGTCTGAAGAGTGCAGCTGGAGCTTGCCCTGCTTCCTCTGTGCGAGCTAACCACCGTGCCCCTGGTTTTAGTTTTACTTTAGTTTTACTGCGTGATGTCAACAAATGCAGACGGGGCCATCCGAGGAGATCATTTGGGAGAGCCAGAAAAAAAAAAGTAATTATAAAAAATAGCTGCTGGCCCGTGAGCTTGGAGAGCGTCTGAGAGCCATACAGCCCCGACTGCAGCCAAACACTGTCACGGGGCCCTCGAGCCCCATCGACTCCCAGGCGCGCATAGGAAGTGCTTTGGGGACCAGGGACAGACTCAAGCCCCGGGCAGATGCGGAGCCCGAGGGACAGAGTCCTGCGCCTGGTCCTCCGGCAGCAGTGGCACCGCTGGATCGTCCCCGCTTTTTGGTTTTGCTCTTCAAAACCAAGCGTTTGAGACACAGGCAGATTAAGCAGCGAGGTACAAGCTCTCACAAGCAAAAGCAATTAAACGCGGGCTGTTTTGTTTTCAGAGAGAAGTTAGAGACTGGGTGTTATGGAAGGGGCTTTTTAAGGATAATTTTCTGCAGAGAAGTTCAGGAACTCCAAACATACACAGGGATATCCTGCTTAGGACAAGGCTTAGCATTAAAAAAAATAGTCTAAACAAAAACGTGGGACTACTCCCCTGCTCCAGCTCTGCTGCTCGGTGAAAGATGGACAGGAAATTGCCAGCAGTGGCACGGAGGCTCCTGCCAAGAGGGAGCGCGGAAACAAAAGACCCTCTATTGTGTAAGAAAACCTGACATCTATACCCCTCGCTATATTCTGAACTCCTGTAAACCTTTCCTGTGATATATGATTTGCCAGAGCTTTCCACATTTCAAGTGCCCCGTTTTCCTCCCTGCACACACTCACACACACAAGGGAGATTTGCATTTACACCGGCTTTCCTATCGACACTAGCCTTTAAAAGCTGTTATTTCTTCCTTCTTCACAGCCACCTCCCAAATTATTAGCCCTGCCATTAAGAAAGCAAATGAGATATTTGCCCTGGCAAGAGGCAGAAGCAGCCCCGTATCGCACAAAAGGCTGAAGGGGCTCAATTTTCCTCATTACTCGGCTGGTTCTTCCAAGAAAGCATTCAGTGCAGAAGAGGGAGCTTTTTGGTAAAACAGTAATATTTGGTATTTCTGCATTTCTTTTGCAAGCCGTACACTGTAATTGACTAACTGGTCACTCTCAATTAATTATATTTAACAAGTAGAAGATGCAGAGCAACGCTCCCTCCCCCAAATTATGTCCTTTGGTTATTTAAATAGGTGCAAGTAGAGGGAAGGGAGAAAGAACAAGTCAGTAAAGTATCAGCTGTGGAAGTTTGTTGGGAACTTTCCAAAACCCTACATCTGCTTGGCAACAGCTCAGAAAGGGATATGGTTACTCTTTTAACAGTAACACAGCTTTCCCAGGCTACAATATATGAAAAACAGCTTACCCCGGCACAGGGAAGGGCCAAGTGAGAGCTGCAGAACTGTGCTGAGCCCCTCGCCCGGCCGCGAGACCCCAACACCTCCCCAGAGCTGCACGAAGGAGGCATGGGCCACGCTGCTGGGAACATTTTGGGGTCCCTTCTCGCGCTGCAGCTTGAGACAGGGCTCCCCGGCCCTGCTGCAAAGTGCTGCTTCAAGCTTTTTGGGGAAAAAGACAGCACATCCCATCAGCGAACAGCGTAACGGCCGCGTTCGTTCACCACAAACAACAGATCTAAAGGCACTGTTTTTAATTATAGCATTAATTGATCTCTCTTTTTTTTTTTTTTTTCCCAGCTGCTAATTAGAGAGATAATATCTCGGTTGCTTTACGAGCATTAGAAGACTTTTGCTTGCGTGGAGATACTTCTGCAGTGGAAAGCAGAGGTGGATTTAGCAGAGAGCAGTTGTTTAGTAAAAAGAAGAAATGATTTACCACAGTTGGGTGCATTTTTATATTTTAATTAATCTCGCTTTAGTCAAAAAAGAAAAACTTCACGTAGCCCATTCTGCGACTAGAGTGCAGGGAGGCATTAGCAAGATTTAGTGCCTCTGGCAGGTCAGGAAAACACATGAAAAAATCAGGAGTGAAAACAATAGCGCAGGAGAAGCGGCGAGCGCGCTTGGCATTGCACGTACAGCACGTGACCGCAGATCTGCAGGAGGGCCCTGCACCGAGAACGGAGCTGGACAAACACCTCCACGAGGCAGGCCCGGCCCAGGCAGGCCGGCGGCGCCCGCGGGGAGCTGCGGTCCGGGGGGCAGCGGGCTGGACGGCCACTGGCCCAAGCCACGCGCGCCTGGCCACAGTTTTACACCTCGGCCGAGCGGCAGGACGCTCTGCTGGCGCTGCCTGGTGTGACCCATTTCTAAAATAATTACAGCCTGAGTCACAAACCTGTTAAGACCCAATTAACAAAAGTGTTATGCATCAGTGATGCATGTTTTGTCCAGAACTTTAATTCCACAGTTTTTCCAAGTAAATTCTCTCTCTCTATTTTCCAGTCATTAAATCCCCTCCCCTGGGTGCAAGCGGTTGCCTTCCCATTGTGTTGCGAAAGGGTTAGCAGGCCAAGAAGTCAGAGGGAAAAGGGTGTCGGTACTTGTTGCCACTTTGCGGTGGGAAAAATAAAATAAAACTAAAAATAAAAACCTCTAACCCTCCCGAACGTGGCCCAGGCGTGGAGCGAGGAAGTGGGCAATAGGGTCACAGCAGGGAAGGCTCTGGCTCTGCCCCGGCCTGTGCAGGCGAGAGGCGGTGAGGGCTTTATTTGGCAGATGGGTGCAGCTATTGAGCTTATGCAGTAGTGGGTTTTTGGCTGCCCGAGTGGGTAGCCTGTTGTTTACTGTTTATGGATTTGTCAGTTTTAATTATTGTGAAGTGCCCAGATGCTCTGGCGACCAGTGCCATGAGCATTTAGGGAGCAAATATATAACGAAACACACTTGAAAAATCCTCGCTTTCCTCCCATCCCTCTCCCCTGGCCTGCTGGGGCCCCTCAGGGCACTGCAGGGCCTGCATACCCAGTGCACCACGCCTGCATGGCCGAACGGCTCTTCTTTTGCTCTGTTTCCAGCCAAAGCTGCCCCTTTTTGTCTTTTTAAGCTCTTTCTGTTGCCCAGGGGCTCTCCCGATTCCTCACAGCTTTGCACCCTGGCCCCCCGGGCCCGAGCGGCAGGTCAGGCCCTCACCCCAGGGTGTTGTGGACAGCGTGGGCCCCTCCATTCCTGGGCCTGCAAGGCTGGGAGCAGATCCGCTTCCCTGCACCTTTCTTTCTTTTACCGTCCGTCTTTTTAAGGTTATTCGGCTCTGTTTTATATAACAAGGTTACGTGCATGGCAAATAGTATAAATGTATACCAGACGTGGACATGCCGGAGTCCCCCCCCGGTTACATATGTACTTTTCATCTGCTGCAGCAGTGCTGCAAGCGGCCTCCTCCAAGCCTCAACAGCCCACTCTTTACCGACTCAATTGTAATCCATATTCCTTCCTCGTATGCGAAATGCTTTGCTAGATAAATTCCACTGTATTTCAGAAAGTTTTCCACAGCTCCCTAAGTGTTTCCATATGACACTGTACTCTACAGGTAACTTGAGTTAAAGCCATTCCTTAAGCAAAACTCCCTGTAAAATTTTCCACTATCTCAGCAGTACTCTATGTGCTGTCATTAAAGCAGAGCACATATATTTCTGAGCAGGATTTGCAGCGATGTCAGATTGCTCACTGAGCCCCAATTAGGTTTTATATTTTTTTTTCAAACTTCCTCGCTCAGGTCTTTTGCCTGTTCATTTACTGAAGTCCTTTTTAACACTGGAAGATGCAGCTCTCTACAAAATGCACAGCGCAGGCTCACAGTGCATCTAGGGCTGGAAGCCACGCGGATAATGCCAGCCTTGTTCGTGCTGCCTTTTCACTTTGTTCTCAACCATCGCCGTCCCTTTTTCCACTGATTTCCACAGGAACAGCAGCGAACCCTAAATTACAAACACCTGCTCGATAGATCATCTCCAGGCCTGGCAGCACCAAAATGGAGGAGAGGCTCCTCGCTGCTGCGGGGAAAGCTCAGTGCAGAGCCCGATGCCTGTCCAGTGCTCAGCCCAAACCCGAGCACAGCAGCAAAACTCTGCTGCATGCAAAAAAGAGTTTAATTTGTAAATATACTTGTGCTGAAAGAGCCATTCATACCGCGCCGACCTGTCCTCCAGGAACCATTTAGCAGTGCCTGTGATCTCCTAAGCAAAGGCAAAATGTGTAACCTCGAAGCAGAGCGCTAATGACGGAGGAAAAAACGCGAGCTGTGTAAATACCAGGATTACAGCGCGCTGTGCGTACAGTGAATACGAAACATCTGGCTGGATGCTGGAGAGAGGGGATCCAAGATGGCAGGGAAGATTAATTATTTTGTAACTTATTCTGGTTTCAATGAACTCTCTCTGGTTATAATCAAGGTTTTAAATGGCATATTGGATGCACGCTGGGCAGTGGTAAGCTGAGGTGGGGTACTCTGTCTTTGGGAATGACAGAAGCAATCAGCCAGAAACGCGACTTGTAACCATCCTGTGGAGACAGTTAAGCTGAAATAGCTATTTTGCCACTGGTTTAATTAATAAGCTATATTATTGGTTAATTTTATACCATTCTGAACTTTTGTCAGGGAAAAATGGTTAATTTTAGAGTGAACAGATTTTATGCAGTAGAAATAATGAATAAACAACTTTTTTAAAGGTATGAGCCCAGAGCTTTTTTTTTCTTTTATCAAAATCCACATTTTTATTACACCAATAATGTCTATTGTTAATAGACTCCTTCACAGACAAAGAATCTTCCCTG
The DNA here is from genome assembly GCA_013399115.1 of Anseranas semipalmata. Classification (NCBI taxonomy): domain Eukaryota; kingdom Metazoa; phylum Chordata; class Aves; order Anseriformes; family Anseranatidae; genus Anseranas; species Anseranas semipalmata. Next base: position 803,912 of record VXAA01003088.1, read on the forward strand.
TCTTCAAACTGCTTTTTAAAAAGCTACTAAATACTCTGCTCCTATTCCAGGGTTTTACACATGCAAATACACTCCTAAACAGTTTTCATTCTCTTTTCCCCCCTCATCTATCTCCCTGCTTTCCAGATGGACCACCAGCTTCCCACCACTGCCAGCAACAGCTTGTGTATTGTTTGTTTAAAACAAAGATGACGCATTAAATATCATATACAACGTGAGGAGAGGGGTTAAGGATAACACTCTTGAACCGAAGCGCGTCACTAAGCCAGCCTCAGCCACAGCCCATCGCTCAAAAGGTTGTTAAATGCAACAGGAGATGGGATATTTTACCATCCCCTGCCTTTAGGGAAGGCGCTCCTGTACCCACACTGTAGATGCCCTGCATCCAGAGAGAGTTAAACTTGTGTGAACGCTCTCCAAATTATACAGGCTAACCAACAATTATGTCATTTCATTCAAACATTCATTCACCCATCATGTGCCCAGATTAAACAGTAACACTTTGTTTTAAACATTCTGCTGAAATTAGCAGACCAGAATTTCCTTCACCTATATTTAAGCACTCAACCCCATGTGGAACGTAGCCTTGCTTGAACTCAAACAGGTTTAAGTGAGAGTTTAGTACTCTTATATAAAATGAACTCTTGCCTGCTGTATATTTTTTAGATGATTATTAGATTTGTGCTGGTAGTGATTGCTCTATATAGACATATTGACGGGGATATGGAGCTGCTAAAATTTAAATGAAAAATTAGGAATCTGAGAAGAGTTTATCTTGTACGCTTATTTATAACCCCCCAAAAAAGTATTTGAAAGCTGCGATAAAAGAAAAACAATACACAAAAGCTGTAACTTGGTCATTGTGCTTTGGCGATAGAACAGACTCAGAAAAATCTGAGCTTAGGGCTGGCTAGCTGTTTACCATTTCCTTCTTTAAGAACAGTGATCAGGGACACAAGCTGGATTTTAATCATTGTATTTTGCTTGAAAGCACCAACACCAGCCCTCTCCTGCCTGCTCGTCTGCAATCCCCCCGATGGGAGGCATTGCGGGCGTGCACCACTCGCGCCGCAGAAGAGCGCGCAGCTCCAGGATGCCCAAGTCTGGCATTAATGCTAAAATCTGTAGCGCTACCAACATCTCCAAGATGCCAGTTTGCTGCCATCAGCTTTGTGTGACAGGAGAGAATAGCAGGCAGATTGCGTATCTAATGAGCCACACATATTGAAAATCCACAGCAATCTCTGGAATACATGTGGATTTGTCTAAAACTCTAAAATATGGCCTGTATGGTGTCCTGACTGCCAAAACCACAATGAATTCACTGTTACTGTCACTAATCTCCATGTATGTTACATATGGTTGACATTTTTCTTTAACTCATATTTTTTGCATGTGTGCGTATATAAATAGGGTAAGAGAGAGGCTAGGAGCAGGCGGACAAACAAACAACCAGCTGCCATGCACAACGTTCCCATTAGGCACTAGATTAGTCCGAGGTGTGTTATACCAATATACAAACCCCCTAACAGCCCATTTTTAAGCGTAGGTGAAGTCTAGATCTGTCCTGGGAACCCAGATGTGCCTTTACGTTGAAACACTGAACCTGAGGTGGGAAAGGGCTGCTCTGAGTCCTGCTGAGCTCAGCAGGAATCCTGGGGCATTTCAATACGATACAGGGCACTTCTTAAACCTCGTGCGTTCCTTCAGGTCTTCATTTTCAAATATTTAATTTATGCTTTACCTTAAATAATTTGATATTCATATGATACACATCATGCTAGCTGCCTGAGCAGAACATGAACCCCTTCCCCACTGCTATGCTGTGCAAGTGGTGCTCTCTTCCAGAAGCAGGAATAAACTCACTTTTATTAGCAATGCAATATTACATGTTGTGCTGGCAGAAAAGTCATATGTGAACTAAGAAATAATATTTCATGCATTCCTTCTACTTTCTAGGCAAATTTATGCCAGATTTTATTCCACTACAGCCTTATGAGCGACATTGCTTATCTCTGTTTCAGTGCACTTCTACTAAACAGTAGGTCAGCTGAAAACTTTGTTTACCGCCTGAGGAGAAGCAAATAGTAGTCATGCATGGTTGGCAGGGGCTTGTGATATGATATATTCACTGCTGTTATATGGCTCATCATATAATTTAAGTCTACTATAAACAGTCTATTTATGATACACATCCCTTTTGGACATGCAAATTCTTTGGCTTGTGAGAAGTGCATCACTCTTACGGGTAGGTTCCTCGCACCAAGCAGCACTCGCCACTGGTAAGTGTTAATAAGGACATGGAAATGGTTCCAGAAGGAGAAGATCTCTCTTACTTTTCACTTTAAATAAAACCACAAAATCTCAAGCTAAGTGTTTCCTCGATGGATTTCCCAGGAGACCCACTTGGTCCACTTGCCATTTTTCAAGTCTAGCTGTTCCTAACAAGATTGTTTCTTTGGGCATCCAATAGCAATTTGCTTTTCTTTCCTCTTAAAGCTGTAACCGCTCTGGTGATGCTGTGGGGACGGTACCCAATGCAAAATGAGGTGTCAGCAGCCCTATGAGAACACAGAAAATGGCACAGCCGAGGGCTCTAGAGATGCATGAGAAAGTCTGAAACCAAAGAAATAGCGTCCGGTCCCACCCCCCTGAGGTCCCTGGGCCCGCCCCACCATGGACCCTCCTTGCTGCATCTCTCTCTTGCACCATGTCATGCCTGCCACCGGCCCGCATCCGTATTTTAGGATGAACAAGCCTGAGTGCTGCTATCCTGATGCTGCAGTGGCAGACCACAGCTTCTCACTCTACACTGCATACAAGCCAAGCCCTCCCTTCCTACTCTGCGTGATAACCCGTTCATTATTTTATTTGCCTCCTTTGTATTTGCCATTCAGCGTCTGTAGAAGACACGCAAGCAGCTACATGCTACTGACCGAGGGCAGGTCTTCCAGGAGCCATTTGCTAGTTGTGTGCTGCACCTGATTTGGAGCAAAGAGACTGCAAATGCACATGACAAAGCCAAAAAAAAAAGGCCTTTATCATTGATTTTTTAACTTTTCAAAGCTCTAGAAGAGCTCTGGGATGTGTGAAGCCAACATTTCTAATAAAAAGTCCTGTGGTGACTTTCGAGGCATGTACCAGTGGAGAGCAAGGCTTCAGACCATTTCTGAAACCCTGCAATGCGGGACTGATAAAACAACAGGGTTGGATCCTACCACTCAGCCCTGAAAAATTATCCTTCTTCCGTGACTTTTAATAGACTTCCTTTCTAAAGGGACGTGTCGGTGGCAAAAGGCATTAGAAATCTCTTAATTTTTTGCAGGTGTATGTGGCAACACCACCGCGAATGGCTCCAGCCCTGTTTATCAAAGACAATGCTGCCGCGAGACCGGGGAAGGTTAAGGAGAACAAGGACAGCATTATCCCAGGGCACAAAGTCCGTCTGAGCGGATGGGCAGCGGAGGAGTGGGTGTCATTTACGTTTGTTTTTGAACAGACTAGTTTTATAGTTTGCTACATTTAATTAAGTTCCTGCATCTCTGATACGTGGTCTGAAACAGACTGATAACTACGTCCTGCGTAGCCCGGAATGACGGTAACAGCAGTAACACCATGATCTGCGGTGCGGCTGGCCTGCGCAAATACACGATGCAGGTCTGTATTCAGGAAAGTTTAAAATCTTAACCAGCCAAATAAAAAGAACAAAAAGGAACAGAGGCACTTCCACTTTTATTCTTGACAAACTCTGCTATTACAGAACCAGTTAAATAATTTGCCTAAGGCCACAAAGATTGTGGCAGAGCTGGAAGGGGAACCAACCTCTGCACATTTCCAGCCACGTGCTTTAACCAGCCCAGTGCTTTCTCCTATCAAGGATTACCATATTCAATACTTTTCCAAGTACTTTTGAATAATTGTAACCACCACTTACTTTCATCTGACTGGCTGCGAAAATCTACATCATCCCTTGGTTTAATTTCTTTCCCCAGGAAGAACTGCATTTGGCAAGAGCAGGAACAAGTCTGAACCTGCTAATTACACTACAGTACCAGGATGGAAAAAAATCATATAAAGGTATTCCTGACGTTATATATGCTCATGTCAGTCAGGACTTCTAAAAAGCCAGAAAAAAAAAAAGATTGCAACTTGTTCAAAGTAGACCTTACAGAACACAGCTGTTCTTTGACTGGTCGCAGGCATTTTGTGGCCATTTCATGACAACAGTGGAGGTGCAGTAAGAGCTGCCTTGTCCTTCACGGGGCTGGGGTCATCTGCAAAAATACGAGCTACAGGACAAGCATGAGGCAGGGATGGGTGTGAGAGACAGACACCTGCAATGGTTTCTTAGTGGTCATACCACTGACAATCAGTGATGGATTAAACAAATGCACATTCTATGAAAATGTAAAAGAAGAAAAAGAGGAAGGAAGGAAGGAAGGAAGGAAGGAAGGAAGGAAGGAAGGACTGCCCATAATGCATTTTTGTTTTTAGAGCCTTGATTGTAACAAATTCACTCAAAACTTGTTCTCTTCTCACTGTCCACGCTGGGAGCCCATGTGAGAACAGAAGGAGTCACACCCAGCCTTTACCTGTCAGCAAGTGACCAATGCTCCAAGATAAGCCCCAGTATTCATTAAATATCAGCAAAAAATTATGGCAGGTATAAGTATAATTCAAATCATTTAATGCCCTGCAATTTATGCCAAATAACGAAGAAGAATATAGCGTGATGCCAGTTCTTCTGATTAATGTGATCACACTTTACATTTCTTTGGAGCTTCTCCTAATGAAGGGCAAGCAGAAATTTCCCCCTGCTAAACACTTCCCAGCTCTGCTTTACTTTCTAGTGCTTTCCCTTGCAGCGCACATCATTCATTTTGCTGAGCAACTGCATTCACTTCTATTATGCAGCTATTAATTACCTAGCCCTAATGGCAAGGTGACAGTGCATTGCATCGCCATCAGGAAGAGCAGATCAGAAAGTTCAGGCGGAACGGGATCTTGAATAAAAACAAGGTTTGCATCGACATCTTCTCCTCTCAGAGGGAACTGTGCATGGCAGAAGGACGCCCATGCCCGAATGGCCAGGGCAGGGCTGGTATGGGAGTGCTGGATCCTGGCCGTTCGGGATGGGCGAAGGAATTCTCTCCTTGCTGCCCCACCTGCGCAGCTGGGTGAGGACTGCTTGACGGACTTCCCAGGGACAGGAGGGTAAGAAACAAAGAGGCAGGGAAACCCAAAGGTCCTCTGGAAAGGAGGAGATGGAGGCACACTCTCCTTTTCTTGTCACATCTGGAGACAGATGTTCTCAGGATCCCCAGCTCCCCAGCTCTGAAGGGTAGGAAGTGGTGAGCAAAACTCGAGGAGCGTGGGTATTCTTGGCAAACAGTGCTGGGCTTTTTTTTGAAACTGTCTAGAGGCCTAAAATGAATGGTGGTTTTAGTGGGATTCGAATCTGTCCCTAGCATCCTTCTCTCCACTTTGGGGATCTGAGGACAGGGCCCAGACGAAGGAGCAGAGGGCTGGTCTCAAAACGACACTCCCAGTGAAAGTAAAGAAGACTCACCAAAAACCCACACCTCAAATTTAGACCTTGCACATTTTCAGAGCAGCTGTTACAGGGACCAACAGACTCGTGTGCTTCTATTCATCCCCTACAAGCACTTTCCTCTTTAAAGGCATCTGGGGTCTGTTCCGCCTTCGTCGTGCGGGGATTTATGTACGTTGCTCCCATTAGTGTTAATGGTAGTTAGACACATACAGCAATTTCTCTCACGCTTCAGGAAGAGAACAGAGCCTTATGGATGAAAAGTTTGCTATTAAGGATTCTTAATACAATGGAAACATTCTGTCTCTTTTAATTGTAATTTACTTCTAAGTGTAACCGCTCTGGGTTGGGAAAACCAGGATTCAGTCCAATTCAATTATGCAATTCTTGCCACCTGGTAAGCCTTGTTATTTTATAAAGAGTACTGTAGTAGAACTGGCAGATTCATTCATGTTCAGAGCGTAAGTGCTGTATACTGTGTAATCACTGGCTCATAAAAAAGAGCGCAACGCGAAAGTCAACCGCTCAATTATAATGCAATCTTTAAAAAAGAAATATGCAAAACCGGTAGGCGAGATTCATCTTTGGTTCAGCTGTTTTATGATTATAAGTTCACTGTGATCTTTGCTTTGCAAAGCTTTTCGGTGCAGGCTCACCCTCGAGTTAAAACCAAGTGCGTCGCACACCCTGATTCACTCCGGCGTGCTTCAATCGATCAGCACCCACTTACAGGCGCCGGCTGATAATCTCCATCCAGAGGGCACTGATTGGAGGGGACGTTAAATCATGGGGATCCGGGAAGAGTTTTATTGGGCTAATGCACATTCACTCTGACTTAGCTAATGAAGCTGCAACGAGATAATACAGGAAAGGAAAATATGGCCCCGGCGTCTGGGAACGCTTTCATTAGCAGTGGCAGACGGGCACCTGACAGCTGATCAAAACCCCGCGCCACCCGCACGCAGCGGCATCCCGCCGCGCGTCCCCATCCCCGCGGGCTAATGAACTTCGCCGCGTCCCACTGCGCTTCGGTTTCCTTGTCCCTGCTAAAAATCCTGAGCACTGATACACCCACCGCGTACATCGCTCACTCGGTGTCATTCAGAGCCGTCCCCGCACACACGCAGAGGCAAAGGGAGCTCTTTTGAAAAGGTGAACCGTGGCAAGAGGGCGCATAAATGGTCTTTTTTTGCAGCAAATAGTTAATAGGTATATAAAAGTAGCAGGACTTGCCAGTGGAACAGTTTTAATCTACCCAGGGCAGTAAGTGTCTGAGGGAAAATCTCCCTTTGTCTTCAGCAGCTTTGGATTAAGCCCTAACAATCCGCTTTGCCTGTAGCACATAGCTACCAGAAGTCAGACATTCGAACAGGACGGGTCAGAGCACAGGACCAGAACTTTCCAACAAGCACAGAAAGTTCCTATAAACAATGCCCCAAAACCACAAATGGAAGTTTACTTGTGTTTTTACTAAAAAAAATAAAATAGTATCAAAGCTTTATTTTACAGTTATCTTTTTCTGCATTTCTGTATTCCAAGAAAAGGGTCAAAATTTGCCGTTGCCTTCAGAAGTTTGAAAACCTGAGCGGACGGGCCAGCTCTGCCAAGGCAGGACAGAGGCTCTCTCTGCCTCCCGTTGCCATTGTCACCGCCGTCCCTTGGCCTCTTTCCATCGCTTTACAAGCCCTTTTCCAAGGACCAGAGCTTTCAGAGCGTGCTGGATGCGACTCTCCTCCCCAGCACAGACCCACGCGCTGCAGCAGGCGGGCAGGGTCTGCCCGCTGCACAAAGGAGAGGGACGAGGGACACCGCTTTCAGCAGCCGAGATGGGTTTCACTAATTGCACAAGGACCAGGGACTCCCCACCTGACAGCTCTGCATCTCTGGTACCAAGAACAGGATGTTTTGAAATCTTGCACCTCGCAAACAGGAGTAGCACAGCCCGATCATAAAAATGTAAAGTATTAATTAATAGTATAACTTCAGTTTGTATTCTAGCTCGGACATAATGAACCTGCCAATTTTGATTGCAAAGTGAAAACTCATCTCTTTATTTTGGACAAATAGGGTTAAGCTTCTTAAGCAATTCTTTGTTGTTTTGACTTCAACAATTTATGCAAATGAGATGTTAATTAGGGTAATTGTAACTTAAATTATGCTTGTGTAAACCTCTCCATTGGTAGGAAAGTGTGGGAATCCAGACAACTGGTATTTAAAGCAGCTGTACTAACTCACTTCTGAAAGCAAAGCATACCAAGATCACTTTCATGTCTTTACAATTTGTTTTTATGAGGTGATAACATTTTTACAAATACCATCATTTTTGCTTTTTTATATTGTAAGTGACAGTCTGACATTTTACAACTGGCTTATTGAAAACAAGAATTGAGCACTCTCGCTGTAACGGACATTAACTGCTCAATAGAGATTCACATGCTAATGAGGTGAGAGGGGCTCCAGAAAGTTTTGATAAATGCGACACACACTCTAACTAGCAGTGAATGTGAGTTGACAAAGAACATCTACACCAGGGTTCAATAAAATGTAACCCTTTAAATTAATCATACTGGCAGTATTTAATAGAATGCACAACAATCTCTTTTCTGATGGCTATAAAGCAGAAGAAATGCAAAGTCTCGACAAATGAAAGTTCCCACATTTCCCTCTTCACACTGCTACTTTCATTTGAACTTCTACAATTGTTAAAAAAAGGTAGTTACTGTAAATAACAAAGTAGGAGGTTTAATTGTTTCCTTCTTTTAAAGCAGGATGCTTTTCTTCACATTTATTTGTCTGGATTCTATTGAGCAAATACCCCGACCCTAAAGATTTATCATAAAAAGCATAACCAATTGTGCTTGGAAGAAAATTTAAGGAAACCATGTTGCGAGAGAGGCTTAAATGAACGCTTTTTGCTGGGCCTTTTTTCAGCCCAACTTGGCTATTTTTCCTTTCGCTAACTATAGAGATAGCTGGAAGGAAATACACTGTCGCAGTTGATCAGAAACAGAAAGTGAGGTTCAGGGGCACAGCCCAGACGCTTTATTCACACCAAACCCCCAAAGCTGCGCTGAGATTTTGTCCAATGAGAGGCAAAACTGGAACTTGATCTCCAGCACCGATGGAGGGGAGGTGCAACATTTTTTGTCCAGGTTTCCCTGTAAGTTTAGTTCTTAATTGCCTGTACTGCAAATCCGTCACGTTCCCGACCACGCTGACCACTACACACGAGCCTACAAGATCCCAGGAAGCAAAAGTGTTCCAAAGATCATCACAGCTCTCACATCAGCGCAATGCACTAATGTGTTATTTCTTCTTAAAGTGACAATCCCTAATATCCTTTTTGGGTTTAGCCCGTTTTAATCTTGGCAGGAAGTGTAAATCTGTGCACTCAGCAGCATTACAGGCTTGCTGGCTGTCAAAATTTTGTCTCAGCCAATGCTTGAGTGGTATTCTTGTCATTTCACTGGGGTAGGAGACTTCTCAGTCTGACATACAAAGTCTCCCAAAGTAGTATGTTATGCCAAAATGCAGGCAAACTTACCCTACTAACTGAATTTCAAGTCATTTTGGTAACTCATAGACTGACAGGGACCTGCTCCTACAGCAACTGCTGGGTTCCTACACGAAATGCAAGGAGCCTGTCGCCGGCAGCCTCACAAATGCAGCTGGATGGGCAGAGAAAGGAAATATCCGTGAATGAACACAGGAAAAAAAAAACACACCACCTCATCTCCCCACCAGCTTCGGGCTTTATAAGCTTACTACAGTACATTTTCAAATTGATTAGCAGCTCCTGTTCAGCCCATGAGACTGCCCATTTAAACACGTAGCTGTGCTCCCCGAGAGGTGTCGGTGACTGTTCAACTTCTTTCTGCGCAGAATTTGTGAGTCTCGAAAAATGAGCAAGTAGAGAAACGCGTGCTGCAGTTCAGAAATGGCCATTTAGCCAAATTGCATACCTGTGCTGTGTCAGCTATATGGTAGATTCATCTCATTCCATTGGTCTAATGGATAGCAATTGAATTTAATTAGCAAAACTACTTTGACTTAGTCTCATACTGTGCTGAATGTAATGAAATCTTTCTCCTCTCTCTCTCCCCCCTCTCTTTTTTTTTCTCAAATAAAGAATGTCCTTAACTGCATTCCACTGTTAGAATATTAAAAGCTATATATGTTACTCCTAAGGACAGGGTACAGCCATCCCCTTTCACAGGCTTTAGATTTAGTTATTGTATTACATAACATAAAATAATTAAAAAGATACTTCGATAGTTACACACAGTATAAATTCAATTACCGCGATGTCTCCATTAAAAGCACTTTTATAGTATGAATAAAATGCAAATCCTCTTTATGGATCAATATCAGAAACATAATTCTAAGCTTCATCCTGAGAAGGAAGTTAGCCTTAATAAATCATCCTCTTAGATTTAAAAAAAAAAAAAGTTTCAAAGATACGTATTTGAAGGTATTTCTTTAAAGCAGACGTTACACTTTCATCTCCTCTGGGCGCGTTTTAGAGCCCGTGAGCGCGGAGCTGCCAAAGCTGCGGCGAGCGGGGCTCGTGCCCCTGCCGGGCATGGGCTCCCAATGCCACCTGGACCTCGCTGGCGAGAAGGACGCCCAGGAGAAGGGAAGCCACGGCCGCGCCAACCCGCGCTGCGGCTCCGCTTGGATCGATTCAAGGGATGTGGCAGCGGGAAGTTAGCAGAAACGCGGCTCCCCTAAATACAGCGCGCAGAACAGAAATTCCCTGGATGGGTTTGGAGGGAATATTGCTACCGGGCCTAACTTTTGCCTGGCCGGGCACAGCCAGACAGGTTCCTATGATTGATTATGGTGGTATCTCTGTATCTCTGACTTTGAACCATAACCTTTCTTGCGCACAATGACGGTTGGGACCTACCATTTGCCATCTGTAGAGATGGTGGGGGAGAGAAGGACTTCGCTTACATTAATCAACCAATTAAGAACAGACTTAAACAAAACACTAAAGCATAATAAAAACCTGACTGCTTAATAGCTTCTGACTTTTAATTGTTCCCTTCCTGTCGGCTGCTCGCGGGTGCAGCACCACCGGGGCCGCCGAAGGGGACAGGGCGGCTCGAAAGGACGCTGGGGGTCCTCTGCTGGGCAGCACCGAGTCCCCTGCAGGGGAAACAATGACAAGTCCTCGTCTCTGGATGAGGAGCTGGTTTTGTCGGCGGCCGTTTGTGAGGCCGGGTCTGAAGCTGGGCCGGGGCCATCAAGAAGTACGGCAGTGGCACCTACAGAAGCGACTTGTTTCTCCTGCCTCCATGGTACCCACCAGCGCAACCCTCAGAAGACCTTCTGGACTTCTGCACTTAGCGAAGCTATAGAAGAGGACGAGTTCGTACTGGTGAAAAACAAAACATTTATTAGAAGGAATCAACTCGAGGCATTTCATACATGCCCAGGTATTGCTAAATTGGCCCTTCACCACGAGCTGCAAATAAAACGGTCTGTCCTATTTTAAAGAGGTGAAGTATACTTATGGACAAGGTGTACAAAAAAACCATAGATGACTCAAGATCTGATCAGCTAAGAAAATATACAGTGTTACTACAATAAACATGTTTTTGTGCTATTAAATAACTGAAATACAGAACAAATTTGCAGAGGTTGGCCAAGACGGTCTCTTCAGCCCCATGCTATACAGCTCTTTGTCTATTGTTCTTTTTAATACATTGCATCTGTAAAAAAATTACAACCTACTTTGCACGATTACTGCACTGAAGTCCCAAGCAATCTATCAAGTTGTCATACATTTTCTTCACATTAAACCTTTTTAAATCTTTCTTTTTTTCTACATTCCAAGAAAATGCAAAAGAAAATTTACTTGGCCCAAAAAAGCCACACTGAAACATGTCATTCATCAAGCCTGGTTACAAGACGTGTTTGCGATAGCATGTCGGGAGAGCAAACAATCCCAAAAGTAGCGATATGAAACTTTTGGACAGTTTTTAAACCAACAAAACTCAGAGGACAGATGAACCAGCAGCCAACAGGACTTTGGAAAAATTCCCTCTGGGCATGTTCCTCTTATGAGGGTTTCCTGAACCCCCTTTTTGCAGCACCTGGTGCCCCCAGCGGTGCTGCAGTTGCTGGTGCTCTGCCCACCGCCCCCAACCCCACCGCCCCCGGCCCCCTGTACGGGGTCTGGCTGGGATAGAGTTAACCTTCCCTGCAGCAGCCCATATAGCGTTGTACTCTGCACTTGTAGCTAGANCTGACCTAAACCGACCAAAGGGATATTCCATACCATATGATGTCACACTCAGCAATAAAAGCTGGGAAAGGGAAGGAGAAGGGGGGGCTCTCGTTGTGAAGACGTCTGTCCTCCCGAACAACCGCTACGCGTATTAAGGCCCTGCTTCCCAAGACGTGGCCGAACACCGCTCGCTGATGGGGAAGTAGAGAATAATTTTTTTTTCCCTTTCCCCTCTGTGCTTCCGCGCGGCCTTCGCTTGTTCTTTCCTTTTTTTCCTTTAATTAAATTACCCTTATCTCAACCTGCGAGAGACCCTGTTTTCTTTACATCATACTTTCTTCTCCTCCTCTTCTTTGAGGAGGGGGAGTGAGAGAGCGGCTGTGGTGGAGTTCAGCTGCCCGGCAGGGTAAAACCACTACACCCCCTGCCGTCACTTTGAATTTGCCAACGCAGGGCTGCGCCGGTGGCGAAAGGTAAAACAAAACGAAGTAGAAGGTGTTTCGCCAACAGGGCGCTGGGGAGGTGTTTTAGCCCCACGCACCACGCGCTGCTGGGGGAGACGGTGGGATGGCTCCTGCATCCTCGTCCTCTCCGAGCCAGGGCAGCCCCTCTCCATCAGCCCCGGACCGGACACTTGGGTCTGCAGACCTGGCACCCAGCATCCCCCGAGCACGTGGGGAAGCGGCAGAGACAATGACATTGATGGGGCTCGCGGGGCGGCTGGACACGGGGCTTGTTTGTGGAAAAGCACGGCATTACTGCAGGCTGTTTATTATTAAGGAAAATGCTGTCATCACTGATGGCACCCAGAAGCAACGAGCAGAGATGCTCGGTACTGGATGGCGAGAAGGAATGTGTAAGGGAAAACCTGCAAATATTTCAGCTGGAAACGGGATGAAACACCAGCGGGGATTATTTTACTGATTAGTTTAAAAAACCTGACACTGCGGCCGGGCGCCAGTCACCACGAGTGCCACCGTCTTTGGGATCATCCGGCATTGTAAAATAAAGGCAAAGCGTGCAAAGCTTTGCCTTTGGTGGAAGGTTTGAAACGCTGAAGCCTTGCTCCCTGAGCCCGGCTCACGCCGCTGGTCCCACTTCTTGCAAAACAAAGAAATCTGTATAGGCTCCAGGAAATCCCACGTGTGACCGTAACTAATTCATGCCCAACCGCATTGGTGGTATTGTGAGGTCTTTGGGACGATCCCGCACCATGCCCAACGTAGTGCAAACCCTGCGCTTAATTATCTTCTTTAATAATTCTATGGTATGTAATTTATTAAACAGACTCCTTATTTGTAAACAAAATCAGAGCCACAAATGTGTGAAGATCGTCGCACTTCCTGGCTAAATAAGAGGCAGACAAAGAGCCCTAATGATGCACCAAAAATGCTAACCAAAAATGTACTCTTTAAAAAGATCACCAATTTAATGCTTTTTGTATTTCATTTATCAGCCATGTAGTCATCATTCCCCTCCCTACCACCATCTGTACACACTTTCCCAATAGACCATCACAGCTGTCCCGTTTCTCACACAAACAGTACCTTTTATATGCTTCCCAACTGTTTTTAATAACTGTTCTGTGCGCAGCACTGTACTTCCTTTGTTTTCTTTTTTTTAAAAAAAAAAGACAAAAAAGAGATATAATCCAAACAAACAGGTCATCACAGCAATCAGTATAGGAAGGCAATTAAAATGTTAAATGCCTTTGTGCCCATTGACCCATCCTAGAGCCGTGCAGGCGGACCCCGTGCGTCAAACGCGGAGCTGAAAAGTTCCCTTGAAAAGTTGCTAAGGCAGACAAAGCTTGTGCAAAAACACAAGCGAGGCGGCCTGAGAAATCCTTCATCCCTTTTACTGAGGAAATGTTATTAATGTTAAGTATTGCTTGTGTGACCAGAGAAAGTTTTCTGAGGCTCTCAGACAGACTCATCAACCCAAAGATACTGCTGCCGTATTCCAGAACCGCGTGCACAGAAACATCCCGTTTTCTTTTCCAACTCCCACTCTTTTCACCCTTTCCAAACGCCCCGTGACTCCTGACTCTGCACCGCCAGCTCTGGCAGCTTCCCTGCGCCCAGCCCTGCTCCTGGCTGCGGCGCACGAGGGTACCGAGCACCCTACCGACACTGAGCTTACCGATAAAAACTCCACATAGCTATCCTTGCCACGCGTGTCCCACCCCGTGGCGTGCAGATGTGCACCGCAAATCGTCCTTAGGTCCCAGCCCCGCATGCAGAGAGGTCCCAGCAAGGGCGACGGGCCTGCACGAAGCTTGTCTGGGGACTCCTCACTGGCACGAACACAGATAACCAAGCTTAGTGCCGGGACGGGAACCCTTGCTAGTGCCGTCCTCCTCTTGTGGCTTCGTGCCCTGGACTGCGCACTGCTGGGACACAAAACCTCACTTTTTTATAGAAGAGTTTATTACTAAAGTCTGTGCATGCAGAAAGCAACTGGTCCACTCTCAAAATCTCCATCATGATTTTGAGCTCTAGCTTTTGACCAGAAAAAGAAAGTGTCCATGTTTAAAGCAGGCTTTGAGCGTATTATTTCGCCTACACATCACACTCGTGTACCCATACTAGAAAGAGCAGACACCTCGAGGATGCACTTCTGAGATGCGAGTGTCCATCCCTGAATAGCACTGAGCTCCCCAAATGGGTGTTTATAACTGCATCTGCCTAGGAAGAACCCAAATCAGCGCTGTTGAAGCTAAGGTCCTCCTCTGCAGGAAGAAAAAAATAAAAATAAAATAAAAAAAAAACACGTCTTGACCAGAAAAATCCCACTTCTTACCTGACTGCCCCATGTTTTTTCCAACTGTTCCAGCAATACCCAACCTACACTCGCGAGGGTTCGGCCGCTGTCAAGGCTGATCCTCCCACAGCCAGACAAGCTGTTTGTGGAGCTTTAAAATAAAACGATGCGGGATTTACTTTCTAGATCTGCAACAACTGCTTTTTACTTTTTAACAGAGAAACAAATGTGAATAGGTTTGTTGGATATTTTTAATGAAGTCCTCATCGCGTCAGGAAAAGTCCTTGTCAACACACAATACAAGCATTGCCGTGGCTATCTCTCCCTAAAAGGGATCACTACACTAGCTGTGCTTTAGAAAAGCATCCTGATACAAAGAATTCATTCTTCTAATTTACTTGAAACTACTTTGCCTCAAAAAAAAAAAAAAAGACTGAATTAAATTTAAATTTTACCCTAAGTTTCTAGCATCACTCAGGGATTTGGCTGTTTCCTTCCATAACAAATTAAAGCCATACTGGGTAAAATGATCAGACAAGAATTTCAGTGAATATCCTTAGGATGAAATCTGATTGACAATGTATTTTTGTATTAAAATCTCCAGTAAGTGTTCATCTTGACAATAAATGCAGTAACTATCTAACTTGTCTTTTGATACCTTCACAGGGGTTCATCCGTGTTCGTTCAGTGCATTACAAGGTATTTTGTAACACATGTACTGGCTTTAAACACAAAAATATTCCGACGGTAATTTAACCAGACGCGCTGTTTATTACAAAGCTCATGCAGCTCATTATCTGTACCTCACACACAAGCCTAAATCTGTAGACGCAGAAAAACACAACATGAATAAAGCTGTCTCAACACCCCACTTTGCATTCAGTTCTTCACCCTGCACTTTCTCCTGAAATCTCCAGCAGACTGTGCAAACCACCTGCCCTCACCCTGCAAACTTCCCCTTTGCCCAGGGCTCCAGTTTAGGACTGGTCCAAGCCTGGAGGGCTGTATGGAGATGCCTCCCTATGAAATATTTCTCCTGAGCTTGCAAATGCATTTTGCACCTAGGGATGGTGCCTGCAGGCATCCCAGGCTGATGAGCACTACTGCATTCCCATTTACCTTAGTGTGGGGTGACGATGGCTAGGACTAGGAGGGATACGTGCATCACAGAGGATGGTGCAGGGTGGGTTTCAGTCTTTGTTTAGATACTGATGCTATGAGCATGTTATTAATATGACGAATGGATGAAACCAAAGAGCAGGAAAAATAACTACATCTCTGTGGTCACGGCACAGTGCCGCAGCGGCAGGGTCAGGAGGATTTGCTGCAACCCGCAGCACTTGCAGGCAATGCGGCATTGTTTTTACGTCCCATGGAAAGGTGTGAGCCATCCCCAAAGGGGATGCAAGCCCTGCCCCAGAGCCTGCAGCAGAACTGTGCATCACTGGTTGGGGTCTCAGAGAGCACAAAGTCATCGGTGCCACTAGCCAGGCACACAGCGCCCCGTGGCACCGGCCAGATCGGGATGCCCGCACCAGGCTGGTGAGATGGGCAGGACAAAGCCACCCATTGATCCCCACAGGTAACGCTGGTGGCCTTCCTGGTGTGCCTGCTGGGTGTCCTGCTGGAGGACACCTCCATCATACATCCTCCTGTGCACAAACTGCTCACACAGTGATGGTTTTGAGTGACCTTTTTACATCATCGAAAAATCTGGAGTGCCAGCAAGTTTTATATTGTTGACCTGACCAAATAGCCACCAGGTAGCAGGCTCGCGCAGCCCTCTCCAACACCATCAGCTCACCTGGCTGAATAATCCTGCCTTGGAAACCCACCAATCCAATGATAATTCTGTGATTCACTACAGATATATCTCACCCCAAAACATGAACATGCTGAAACA
The DNA here is from genome assembly GCA_013399115.1 of Anseranas semipalmata. Classification (NCBI taxonomy): domain Eukaryota; kingdom Metazoa; phylum Chordata; class Aves; order Anseriformes; family Anseranatidae; genus Anseranas; species Anseranas semipalmata. Next base: position 820,364 of record VXAA01003088.1, read on the forward strand.
TCCAATCATGTTCTGGCACGCATGCAAAAAAAAGCCCATGGCAACAAAGACGACAGCTTGCCAATGGCAGCTGCTGCACGCACACACAAAATTAAACTATATTCTTCTGAAAAGGGATATTATTATGGCATTTGTTTCCCCTCACCCATCACCCTCACCCATTCCCTCACAAAATAAGGGGAAAATATCAACACATATCACACATTAGGAGAGAAGGATAGAGAAAGAGAGAGATGGGCAATGCCCTGAGGAGGAATGGGATAGAGAATGCAGATTTTAACAACAGACCCAACTGGGTGGATCAGGGCTGAATATACAGAGCTGACCTGAAATATCAGCTCACCTAAGAGCATTGTGTTGCAAATGCAAGTACAACGTTCAGCCCTTATATTGCAAGGAGCCTGGGGAGGCCCGTGGATGGTAAATTTCAGCAAGTTTGGTCAAGCTGGCCCTCGGCTATAACACAAATCTGCAAACGCATGCGTATACATTAAATAACATCTGACGATATTTATCTTGCTTCCTTTCCCTGGTGTTGGCCCCATCTGATGCCTGCCATACTGTTATGCAATGCACGAGATAGCCGTCTCCTCACTTGTGAAGATAAATGTCATATCAGACCTCTGACATCATGTATTCTCCAAGTAATTATTTTTGATATCATAAGAGTTATACAGGGTGCACAATAAAATTAAAAAGTAGAAAGCAAGGTTAATAAGATTATCATGTTGGTATAATAGGTAATGCATTTTGCAGTATATCCTTAAATCTGCCCTCTCAAAACATAATTAAATAACCGTGATTTATATTTTAAAGGAATGCAGACATGCAGTGTATCCTCCTGCCCACATATGCTAATTGCTTTCAGCCCCAAAATCACACAGTTGTTTGCAGCTTTTTAATCCTCATGTGTAAATAACCCGATCCGGGTCCAAGTTACAAACAATGAAGTCCAGGAAACTTTCAGAATAGCATGTCATTAAATCTGTCTTGATTTTATCTTGCTAATCTGACGGCACGGATGTGCACCGAAGCCCACGGGGAAGAAGGAACGCCTGCCCGGGGCTGTCTGCACTGGCCCGAGGGCCACCTTGACGGGTGGACACGAAGGGCCTGGAGAAGAGAGTGGCACCCCCAGGAGGAACCCATGGATGTACACCCTCAGCACACCCCTTCTGGGCCTTGACATAGAGCCTGCATGCCCTGAGGGGTGCAGGGACCGCAGGCAACATAAGCCTCCACGCTTGGCTATGGGCACTTTTCCCAAATACGAAAAAGCAACCGAGCAGCCTGTCTGCTCCTTTTCCATAGGCTCGAGCGTGCAGGACAGACCCAGCTCTAAAATGAGCCTATGATTTGCAATTTTTTCTCAAAATCTAAGGTTTCCCTAAGCTCCAAGAGCCTCGGTGAGCAGGCCAGCCTCAGCCCACCTTCCCCATCCAGCGGGCAAAGCCCAGATCGACAAAAACAAAGCAAGCCTGCTCCATTCTCCATTTTGCACTCGCACACCCGAGCCTGGCACACAAAATGGAGGCCCCTTTGCACCTCATGGGCACAGACCCGCCCCACAGCAGCCATGTCGTCCTGCCGCGCGCTTGACTGCCAGGCCTCTGCGCAGGGGTGAGCTTGCCCACCCAAACCCATACCCTGGCATGGAGGTGGAGCCACAGGGCTAGAAACTTTCCCCCAAAACATATAAATACACTGTTATCTCTTACAGCTGGACTACATTGTGGTGAGGGGACACACCGGGCTGTTACACAAAATACTACCACCCAAAAAGAAGTGGCTCAGACAAAGTTCCCCTACACATTGTGGGTATCGAGCCATCTTTTTGGTGGTTACCGTTAATTAACAATAACCACAGATAAAATGAATGAAGTAAAAAACACATGGACGGAAAAGCCAAAGTGATTCAGCCTCACCAACAACTCTTCTCTACCCAGAGTCCTTGCCATCGTAAGGAAACACACAGGGTCGGTTGCTGTTAGGAGGCTAAAATAATTTGCCCTGAATTTACAGCCTGTAATTTAATCTGCAGCTCAAGCTCCTGCCCACGCCGGGCTGAGCGGCGGCGGGGGCAGCGCCGGACCCGCGGCCCTGGGCGAGGACGCCCCAGCAGCAGCCCCACCAGGGACGGTCCCCGAGCCCCCGCAGCCGACACCCCCATGGCTGAGCGTGGCCCCACAGAGGAGGGCTGAGGGTTGGAAGAGCTGGGTTTTGTCTGCCAGTTGTGGCTGTCTGGGCCGGTACGTGAAGTGGAAGCGCTGAGGGGAGGAGGAGCTGCAGAGCAGCTCCAGGCAGGCAATGAGAGGGATGCCCTTTCCTTTACATCCGAATGGAGAGAAACATTGAAAATACATAATCATAATAATAAATAGTGAGTTTTATGAACAATTAGGATTCCACTGTCTCTTTGAAGGGTTTGAAAAGCTGACATGATGTTTTGGGTTCTCCAGATTCAGCTTTGAGGCCTCAACCAAGAGAAACATTCAGCCCCGCTGTGTACAGCAGTGACCACAACAAAGATTGTGGTTTCTCCCACACTCGCCTTAAATAGATCTCAATTAATGCTATTCATCATTGGGTGGAAAAGAAGGGAAATATAAAAGTGCAGTCGCTTGTAGACAAGCCAGCAGCATTGGGTAAGTCTCTCACCAACACACAAACCTCACTGCTCTGTATGTGCCGACTTCCATCCAAGGGCTTCTCCCAGCCCTGCACCTCCGGCCTTGCCTGGGCAGGAAGGCACGGAAACAGCAGGCCGTTCCCAGCCTAACCCATCACCTGGAAAACATCCTGGGCAGATTGCACACGTCTTCATCCAGTGTTTATTTGTTGTTGCTGTTGTTGTTGTTGGAGAAAGGGGAAAGCTAAACCACATGACTGAACTGCTGCCAGGGGTTCGTGATGGAGCAGACCATCCCGAGTGCCGCACCAGTTAGTGTCCGCATTATCACGGATACTCACCGGCTCGGTTACAACGGCACGGGGAGCGCAGTTGTCCTGACCTAAATCCTGCTTCTGTCATCTCCTGCCCTGCACAAAGCCGTCGGCCCCGCTCCCCAAAACAGAAAGTGTCGATAGATGGAGATATCTTTCTGCGCCACGCAGGGCGTGTAATTGCCGTGCAGCTGGATGCACGCCTGCGATGGGTGGGTACGGGGAATTAGGGGTGCTGAGGAGCTGCAGCTTGCATCTCCCCCATCTACTTCCAAGTGGGATATAGATGCAGGCTTCCAGCACTGGCATTGTACAGGAACCTTTTACCAGCCTGAAGTAATGCAAAATCTGCCTTCTCCTGGTTTTCCTTGAGGACAGAAACACTGTGAGACAACTTCATTTCACTTTTTTCTTTATATTTATACATGTCTCACAATGGCCAAAATGAATGGAAAAAAACACCCTATGAGCCCCAAAATCTCATTCGAATACCAAACTGTTCAGGTTCCCTTGAATGTGCACAGGGAGCCCAGTACACAGAACACGTATGAAGTACTTGCTGCAAAGCTGGCTGAACATTTTTGGGGAAGAGTAAATGTAATCCGCATGTTCTGTAGAAATGCATAGGGACTATTAACATCACAAACAAAACTTTAAAGACCGTTTCTGATGTAAGCTGGAACAGCCATGTACTGGAATTATGTTTTCAAAAGCCTTATATAAGAAGGAAATGTCACGGATGCTTTAAAAGTCTTCAGATACGTGTAAAAATGACATATATATTACATATTATCTTCACAGAACAAACACCATTTGAAATGGGCCCCTTTTTAACTACCATTATGAGCTGTCTAAAGAGCATTTTGGTTGAAACTTGGGAGGAAAGGGAAAAAAAAACCACTGATCTTACACCTGCTCTTTAGCAGTGGGAAGTGGGTTCTCAATCTGTTAACATGACCATCTGGCCAATCTGCATATCACGGCTATCTGGATTACTGTATGAAGGAATGACAATAACGTAGCCAAAACAAAAGTAAAATGCATCAAAAACTAACAGTAGCACAGCCCTTTTGATTTTAAATTAAATAATAAATGTGGTATCACAGCAAAGCGAGGAAGTTATCTAAATAATTAAAAATGAGCCTTCGCTACGGCATAATTAAGTAAACAATATGGTGTGCGTTCTATATGAGCCGGCAATAGTTTCCACAGCAGAACGCCAGACTTTTGCAAAGCAGATCGCAGGAGCTGGAGACGCTGCGACAGCTCTTTCCGTGATGTACGGTATTGTCAGAACACCTCTCACACCGCTGCAACGCGCCGGACCGGCTGCGGCTATTAGCGGGATTAATGCAGCAACAATCAATAACAATTGTACTAAAAGATTATGGTGCAAAGTGTGATGTACCTTTCGGATGCGGAGCTAAGTGATACCTCCACGGGTACTTTGACTATCTGCAGTCGTTTGCTTTATTAACCAATCTTCACGTTATTCCGACTGGGACCTCTTTGTGGTGGTCCAAGTAGAAATATTTTAAATCTGCCATTCGGAACATCAAGTGGGCCTGCCTAAAGTTCAAGGTCATGTGTTATATACTATTACCCAGGCAAGTGGCCGTAGAGCGCATTTAGACCCTATGTAAATTTTCACAGTTGGAGAAATAAGGCTGACTTCTTGCATCTTCTCTGGCTCCTATTCTACACATTAAGAGAATCAGAAAAAATAGCTCATTTAAATAAAAAGCCATCCCCAGATTTTACTTAAATTTCAGATTTTTAAACATCCTGCCAAAAGATTAAAAGATTGTCTACGCCACAAATATCTGGCTAACTCAACTCTTGCCCGAAGCATGTAACGAGGTCCATCAAAAAAAAAAAAACAAAATAGGGCATCGCAGTGTCGCTTCCTGTCGCCTGCCATCCAGCTCTGCCTACTGACGGAGTCTCTAAAAACTGCGACCTTTCACAAAATTTAACTATTTCCATTGCGAATCTTTCCTCCAATCTGATCACATTAGCAGAAGGAACTCCAAAGCAGTAAAAAACTCCAGAAAGTTCTCGGTTGAGTGCCTACTAATGAACAAAGGTTAACTTTATCTAAAAGGTCAAATGCCTGGTGGCTAAGGTTGTGACCTTAACAACTTAAATTGTGACCTTGCCACGTGCCTAGTATATTGTAGATTCTGATACAGATCATCTGGTAAAGGACTGGCCATAAATTAGCTTTACTGTTTGACTCCCACAAAGAAAACGGTTTGCCACAATGGTTTCCAACTTGTCATTTGATACAAGCACAGAATAAGTGAAAACTAAAAAGCAAACCCAAGTTTAGGGTATGAAAATGCCGCCTGCTTTTAGTTAAGCAGATTAGAAACTGCAAACTGAGAGCAATACTCTAAATTTCAATACATTTTTTGGTCAACCTCTAATTCACAAAACACCGATCTTCCTTTCCTCTTCTTTCCTTTTTTTTTTCTTTTTTAACGAAAATGACATGTAGTTTGTGTATTTGCATATTTCTGTTTTCTCTTTCTAGCCAGTTCTTAACAACTGATTTCAGTAGCTTTGTAAGAAGCACCATTTAAATCTGAGCACGTGTTCTCTTACAGATGATAGTGCCTACTGAAGAAAAAGCATGGATTCAAAGCAATAATTATCGTACATGTTTAGAAGGAAAGGGACATCTCACTGCTGAAGTCATCTCGAATAAGGCATCTTGGAAGAGAATGCTCCCCCCAAAAAAAGAAGAGCGAAAAAAAAAAAAGAGAAGAAAAAGAGAAGCAAGCGCTATGGGTGAAAAGGTCACAATGGTTTTGGCACATATCTTCAAGCACGTTTCGGAGTCTGTGCCTCCTGCCAATACTGGCAACTTCTCAAAACTTTTAAGGAGGTAAAAACATTGTTTAGTGTTTACAAATCTTCTGTACTATAGCAGATGCTTGTCAAATCCGCTATATGTAAGTTGACCAGCCTACCTAATATCTGTGCTGGCGACTTCCTCCTTAGAGCTAACCGGTCCATACGTTTCTGGAGGCAGCTCTGATGGAGTCTGAGACAAAGGACCCTTAATATTTTTCTTTTGTAATTTTCCTGTTGCGCACACGGCACAAGCTGCCATTACTGCGGGTCTGCGGGAACCAATGGCTGGCAACTTGGCCAATGTTCAGGTGTAACAAAGACTGCTGGGATACATCGGAGGGGGGAAAAAAGAGAGGAAAAAGGGAAAAAAGAAAAGGTAGCCTACAGATGATGCTTCCAGCACACCTCTGTGAAGCGACACAGGCGGCGACTACCCTGCGCTACTTTCTAAAAATCGTTTTGTCCCCCTCTGCGGCGCGGTGCAGCAGCGAATCCGCAGCACACGCCAGCGCGCTGCGAGCACAATGCGATGCGAACAAGCAGCAAACAGCAGCCGAAAATATGAAGCAGTGCGGTCTGCACAAGCGGCTTGCTGCTTGAACAAAACCGTGAATCTAAACGGGGAAAGATCTAAAGCCTTGCACCAACTTTCTACGGCAAACAGCTAGTCCGAAGAACAGTTAGTGCAATCGCTGTCTGTTGACGATGAACGCAGAAATAAATAAGAGTGCGCTATCAAGGCTAATGTTTGCCAACAGCATGCTGATAAGATGGTATATCCCTAATCACAATATTGAACTTTTACAATGTCTCTTGCCTGACTGCTGCAGCAGGAGGAGAACCCGCCAGCCCCCTCGCAGCACTCACATGCCTGGATTTTCCCTTTTCTCCCTGTCCCGTGCTCCTGTGAGCTTCCCCGCAGGCTAACCCCAGACCGCTGGTTTCTGTTGGCACCTCTTGCCCTTCGCAGGGGGCTGCTCTGCAGTTAGGAAACGCAATTCGGACCAGCGCTTGCCGGCCCCACGCTCTGCACAAACCCAAGTAAGAGGAAGGCACACACCGCGAGGCAGCGCCCGGGCTGCCGGCCGCAGTGCTGGGCGCGCAGGTGAGCGGCCTCCCCGCAGGGCAGCGAGCCCCCGCGGCTCCCCGGCTGGGGCCGTGCCCCCCGCCCCGCTCTCCCTTCGGTTAGCCACCATCGGTAATCCTTGCTGTGCCGCGCCACGTAATAAATCGCAGAGCAAATAAATCCCTTTCCACAATATTTGCCTACTTCCCCTCTGCCAGAAACGTGCAGTATGATTTAACCACGTCGCACCTAAGTGCAAAGCAAATTTGGCAGCTTATCGGTGGGAAATAGCACGAGGATGCTCGGAAGTTCTTCCCGAACGCAGGCTGTGTTGAGAACATCACAGCTGCGCATCGCGACGAGCACGACAGGGATCCGGTGCAGAAAACTTTGAGATGGTCAAAACTTTCTACGCCCCCCTTCAAAAAAATGTGGCGTTGAAAATGCCGACTCTCAGTGCTGCAGTTTGCTAAATTTTCTTAATAGATACGTATTTACATATACATGGTCCGTACAAATATGATCCCACCCTCGCCCCTCAACTCCTCTATTCTCTCAGCCTGTCCAGCCCCTCCACTTGCAGGTCAGCCTGAGCCCAGGGAGACCTATATGTCCTATATACGTCCTACATTCATCCTATATACGTCCCATATAGGAAGACCAGGGCCTAGCACTCCACATGCTCACATTTTTCTGCAATACAATCACTCAAAAGATATACAATAGCGTATTGTTTTATCCCGCCAACCCACTGCACATCCTCTAACACATCGAGGCAATCCCCAGGCAGGGTGAGCGTGGCGCTGGGGACCCCAGCGTTTTCAGTTTCATCATAGATAAAAACACCTCAGCTCTCCCCACGCACAATGTTATCCAACGAGGAATTTGTTTCAAGAACTGGCTGGATTTTTCGTGTATAAACTGTGATGTTTCAGTTTTTTTTTTTTAAATGCCGTTGACCTCATTTTCCCAAAATGACGACCCCGCATTTGTTTATGGCACCTTCCGGACCCAGCTGCCGCGGCTGCCTACTAGGGGGCTCTTCTCCCTTTTCCCCCCGGGCCCATTCCTGCGGGGTTTGCATTCCCATGCGGGTGAGGATGCCTGGCAGCCCTGACCTCGGCAATCCCTAACCCTCTCGGGCTGCTTCGTGTGTGATATATACAAAGTTTATTTAAAAAGTAAAAATTAAAAAAGAAATCTCTCTGCGTTCCCTCCACCGCAGAAAAAAGGAAGCCTGGATAACACCTGAGAAGGATGCCCAAAACGCCGAATTGCCGTTAACCCCAGGAAAACGAGAGCTGCTTTTAAGCGGCTGCACCAGAAAGGCCAGCGAAAAAGGGCGAATTTGGGGCCGGGTGATGCCGGCGGCCGCGTTCCCTCCCGCCTCGCGCCGCTCATGCAGCCGTGGCCGGGGCACGGCACCCGAAACCGCCGAGGACGGGAGGAACGCGAGAGTTGGAGAAGTTGTATATAAACGCACTTACCTGCTGCGTGCACAAAGTATGCCAAATATAAATCGAGTTCCTTAACAGAAACTCCTATATGGTGGGGCTGTACGCACAGCCCGGGGTTAGAGCACTGTGGGGACTTTACAAGGCGCTCGCCATCAGTACTTTCGAGCGGAATACCTTTAAATAAAATCACCATAACGAGGTCCAACCTCCAGACCTTATCTGCCTGGCGAAGGCAGTCAATTCTTCTCATCTTGCCCTTCTGGTCTGGATTGGAAAGGACGCAACACGGAGGCTTTTTTCCTGTGACTGTGAGAACAAAATCCTCCCGAAATTCAGGCCTGATATCTTTCCGGAGCTTTGCCAGAAGTCTGGATGCCCATTTTTGCTTTACCTCGGGTTTTTCACTTAGCAGTTCGTCCTTCACGGCTCTCTCTTCCTCTTTTGACATGCGTTTCTCATGTTTTTTGAAGTATTTTCTTTTTCGGGCTTGCAGGTTGAACCACGTGTACGCAAACGCTCGGACGTGAGGCAGAAGTGCTTCGATGAAGGGATGAAATTCATCCTGAAAAAGTCACAGAGAAGTGTCGATGTCACGCACACCACCAACAAAGCCCGCCGAAAGCCTCCGGAATTGGGGAAGGCGAGAACTACGGCCGCGCTCGGCTGTTTCCCCCGGCACGCACGCCCGCCGACAGCGGTCGCATCCCCGCCGCAGCTGCACCCGCGCGCCCGTGGCCGCTCCTCGCCCCGACCCTCCGAAAAGCGGGCAGCAACTAGAGACAAGCGCCCGGGTGGAGACAGGGCAAGGATCAGGCCCTGCTCCCGAACTTCGGGTTTCTTTAAAAAAGGGGAGAAGGAGTTAAAAGCCAAAAGCCACGCTGCGGCGTGGGGACTTCAGCCCGTTCGCGGAGCGCGTATCTCCCTTTGCTCTCTCCCTGACCCCGCTGCTTGCGGTGTAGCCAGCGTATGCCCGCCAATTTGGCAAATTCTAAACATTTGGATGCCAATCAATGTTTGTATGGGGAAGTCTAAAGTATAGTAAAACTTTCCCTAAGATATATTTGGAAATAGCAGCGCGCGGTAAAGTAACATGCCGATATAGCTGCATATACAAATACAATGAAGGGTGGTTTTCTCCCTGTTTCCCAAACGATAAAGGGAGGAGAAAGTACCGCGGCCAGTCTGCAGATTTATCCCGCCTGCTCGGCAGTAACTAATGCTAAAATCTTAGAAAACATAAAATTTTATTTTAAAAAAAAAGTTAGGATTACATTCTGTGAAAAAAAAAATAGAAATCTGATATTAAGGCATATTAGGAGACGACAAACTTTCTGTAAAATAAAAAGAGTCTTGAAAAATTGAAAAATGCGGTAACAGAAAATCTTAGCACGACTTGTGCAAATAGGCCGAGAATTATCATATTTTTTTAACGCACTGTGTCATATTTTCATATATTTAAAAAGAAATGCCATACTTGGAAAGTTAGTTTTGCCATCCAGAGACACTGCTTGTTTTGTGCAACGATGTGTTAAAGATCACCCCTCTTCCTTGACACAAAAGGAATCACGATTAAAATTATGCTGACATTAAAAAAAATGCAAGAAAGACCCCCCTTCCTTTTGTAAAAAAAAAAACCAAAACAATATATATATATGTACACATATCCTCAAAAAGTGCCATATAAATCAGCCAGAGAGATCAAAACGTGCTATCATACGCTGGGGCCACGCTTCTTGTTTTTCTCCGAAGCAATGAATGACCGAAGCCCACGCTGCACGTAAGAACGTATATAGCCTGTGGGGCCTGATCCAGCGCCGCGTGCAGGGGACGGCCCTGCTTCCCGAGGCCGAGCGCCTCCAGTCCCCAGGATTGGGCCCTCCAGGGGGGGAAAATAAAGTAATTTGTACAACGTTTCCCCCAGCATGGTGAAAGTCAACCATTGCTTAATCTTGCAAGACAACACTGGGGATTTTTCAGATTAACTAACTTTTTTTTTTTTTTTTTAATTATCCCGTGGAGTATGTTTCCTACCCAAATCATTTCAGGTTGTTGTAAATATTATTAAAACATGCATCTTATGTCCTCTCAATACTTTATTTTAACTTACATTTTATTCTCAAAAAATTATGAAAAACTGAGAAATCAATAGTAGAAATATCAGCAAAATCCTGTTGTAATGCAAGAGCTTCCACTGACTTCCCAAAAGGTTTCACTGCACTTATTCTGAGCGGCCCTTAAATTGTAAATACTTAAATCTATAGGTAGTATCGCAGCATTTATTTTTCTTTTAAACACGGATTGTTAGAAACTGCCCAAAATAGCATAATCTATTTCATTATAGCACAGAAGACCAGCAGCGATCACAAGTATTACGAATGATTATTAAAACCTAAGCAGGTAAAATAAAATAAATCACCCCAATGATTGACACATTCCTTTTTTTTTCCCCCTCCCCTACTGGAAAAGATCTTAGTTTCAAATTTCAGTAAAGTTTAGGGAAAAAAAAAAAAGGATTGCTGCGAGTTTGCAGTCGGTAGATTCAAAAAGTGGGAGAAGGCACAATCAGAGCACATGGAGCTGCTCTCCCCCACGAGAAAGAGCTCTCGCAGGAAAGAAAGATAAAAACTACAGGTCCCCGCGAGCTATTAAAAATAATAAATCCACACTTCTGCTCCCTCCTGTCTTTCCCCTGCCCGGCTCGGAGGGAGCCACGATGGAAAAAAGGCCTTTTGTTGAGGCCAAGTTTATCTGCTAAGGTACACACAGCAGACGCTGGACGGACCTACAATGAGGCAGGGGATCGCTTTAAGCAGTAATGGTTTCTGAACACGTCCGGGTATATCCTGAAATATTTTAACTTTTCTGCTTTAAGCAGCGCTTTGTCCTGACTGATCTCATGTGCTCGGGACTTTTTTGGCTCGACGCTGGATGCTATCCAAAAGCGAGCTGCTTTAACCTGCGCTAAAGCCGATTTCTACAGCGTGAACCTGAACGGGGAGGTAAAAGCAACAACCGGGGGAAAAAAAAAAAAAAAAACTTTTAAAAGACCTGGGGAGGAAAAAAAAAAAAAGGTATGCTTCGGTGTGCAGCCTGGGTCCGCTCTGAAGCGGTCCCGTGGCTGAAGTAAATGAGAAGCGGCGCTGCTCGGCTCGAGGTGAGCACGTCCGTGCCAGGCTCCAATGTGTCTTTTCAAAATGGTGTACGGCGAGAAAAGGTTAATGACTCATAAACAGACTAACTTTCAAACTGTCTTCGTAAACACAGTCCTCCGTAAAATCGCGCCGCCGAAATCTCAGCGTCGAGATATTAGCAGAGTCGGAGTGGAAATAAAAGCACTCAGGACAGATCAAACAAATTGTGCTGGAAGCGGGGAGGGGGGGAGCAGTTCCTGCACAATACAATTATTTATTTCAGTGTTATTATAGCAAAAAAAAAAAAAAGTTTCGGAAATGTGTGAATGCAAGTGTGCTAACAGATGTGCAGACTTGTCTGCAGCCTCGCTGCAAAATATAAAGATTTTAGGTAACTCGTGCAAAAAGGGGATGATCTTTGCCTTTCCCCAAGTTAGCTTTAAAGGAAACTTTCAGAGTATTTGATAAAGACGTTCGCTTTCCCCTCTCGGCGCTTGATGGGTCACCTAAAATTAAAAGGCACCAGAAAACTGGTAAAGCGAGAATAAAAAGTAAGTTTTTATTGCAGTGCTCTCCAAAGTTTGAGGACACAGCTCCGCAGAGCGCAGCCTGCTTCTAAGCAGCACCTAAAATTTGGGCCGCGCGATTCTGTGTCTGCCTGCACCGAAATTCTCGTCTGCTCTGCAGAAAGGTGCAAAAAACCACGACAAAAGAGCCCCCAAATCCGGACCAAAGAGACTCGAAATAATGTAACACTGCAGAGGAGTCTTTTGAAACAATATATTAAGCTGGTCTTTTTGAAATTAAGCCAGCTACAGCTACCCTTGTTAATATTTTTACAATTCATTTGCTTGTAAATCTATTAGGAGATCTGCATATGTTCCCCAACTATTTCCTAGATCTTCAGCAGATATGTAAATGGAACGATGTTTAGATTTTCCTGACAGTTGATACAAAATGCTCATGCCATTTCGGTTACAGTGCTTGGATAAATACGCTCTTAACTATGATTTCTGTTTGTTTTCCTTTTCTAACCCACTTTCTAAAGCTTTCCCTTTAAATCTGAACCAAAACTTAACAACAACAAAAAATCTCCCTTCCAAAACTCGTATGGATAAAAGCTCCTATTAATCCTGAAAGGAAAAATAGAAAATTGCTTGCAATTGGTGAGGACTTGCCCCCTTTTGCTGCAGAAAATGACAGAATCACCTAATTGATCCTTCCGAGGGAAGAGTTTGTCAGGAGGCCTCTAATCCTCGTATTACGTTTCCAAATGTGCAACAAGAACGCGAGATTCACACAACTAGCAGCAGCGCTGGCTTTTGTGCGTGTGTTTTGGTGGGTTCTTTTTTTAGAGAAAAAAAAAAAAAAAAAAAAGAGGGGGGGACTGGGCCAGCGAGCAACCGGCCCGTGGATTTATTTTCTCTCCTTAACGTGCAGCTGGGCCTACTAAAGCCGAGAAGCCGCACGTGGGGCTGAGGAGCGAGGCCCCTCGTCGCCGGCCTCAGGAGCAGGGCACCGCTGTCCCTGCTGCGGCGGGAGGGCTGCCCGAAGCCAGGTATCTCCCGGAGTTGCATTGGAGCCACAAACTTCGGCCGGGCACAGCACGGAGTTGCATCCCGTCCTCTGCGAGCTGCCTTTGCTCCGGCTTCCTCCTGCCTTTCCTCAAGCGCAAGGCTCCGGGCAGGCTGCAGCTTCGGGCCCCCGCCGGCCCGGCTGCTGCTACCGGGGTGCCCAGAAACACGGGGAGGTGGGGGCGA
>VXAA01003089.1:8028-27110 GCA_013399115.1 Anseranas semipalmata
GGGCGCAGCCCGTTGCCGCCGCCGCGTGTGGCCGAGGCGGGCGCCGGCTGTGAGGCGTGCGAGCGGGGAGACGTCCGGCCCTGGCGCCGCTGGTGGCAAGTACCGCGCTGTGCCCCCGCCTCCCGCCCGCCCCGGGAGAGGGGCCGTAGCCGGGCTGCCCCGCTCAGCCCCCGGCTCGAGCTCTGCTCCGCTCCGGCGCTCCCCTTCGCCTCTGGGTTGCCGCTGGGGAGGCTTTCGGTCAGGGTGAAGCAGCCTCGGGCAGCGGGAGAGGAGGTCGTGGCGCGGGAAGGCGCCGTCAGCCCGTATCCAGCTCGGTGCCTTTCCGGTTCCTTCAGCTTGCCGGCCTTTTAGCTGTAAGCAGACATAGCTCAGGCTTGAGTTGCCTACGTCCAGGCACCTGACAGCGCGTTCTGTTTGATAATAATCCTGAAACCAGCCCCGAAACAAGCAGCTTGTCCCTAAGTATTCGGTGAGGCTTCTGATGTTTTGGTGGACAGCGGGAAGATCTCATGAGGGAACGTGAAGCTGAGCATTTGCCTTTTTTTTTAGGTCTGCTGTGAGAGCCCCATGGCCACGCTTCCTTCACGGGCTGGTTCCCACCGAGTTCAGTTTCCCCAAGTACTTGCTGAGCTCTAAGCCCGTTCGCTGTTCCCACCTCCTAACAGCCGTCTTGCTGCATTCTAACTTAGAACATTTATTTGGTTTGCAGAGGTCTTCTAGAAGATGTCAGGTGGAAAAAATTCAGCCGTGAGCACTTTGCACTGTGGGTGGATCACAGTAGGGTTTATGCTGTTAGATTGGGATGGTTTATCCATGTTAGAGGAGATTTTGAATCAGTTGTTAGCATTTTCCTTTGTAAATGAGCTGTGCAGAGTTCTTACTGCTTTGAAAAATGCTCTTCAGTTCCAAGCTATTAAAAGAAGTAGAGATCCAAAAGAGTGGCAATCCAGCCAACTAAAAAGAGGGAGAGCATTTGGGATACTTAGGTAGAGCAGTTTCTGATGGACCAATTAGTGTAGTGAAATAAAACAGTCTAATGGTTCTTTGCCCCTGACACCAAGGAAAGTAAGTTCTTTAGGGTATTTTTTTTTTTTTTTTAGAGGTGAGTTTCAGCATATTTGTGTTTGCCTAATAGCTCTTGAAGAGGATGTCTGCCTTAAGATAGTTTACTTACACCTGTATGTAGCTGCATTTGGAGTCATCTCAGTAAGTCTGCCCACCTTTCATAGCATAATTCCTCAGATTGTCTTTTTCTTCCTTGTTTGCCATTCTGTTTTCCCTTTAAGGAGTTGTGGAGTTTTTTGATGTTTCTGTTTGATTGCTTGTTTGTTTTTGCACACAGGAAGCTGAGAAAGGAGTATTTCTGGGGAGGAAGCTGAGAAAGGAGTATTTCTTGACTTATTTTTATTTTATTTTATTTTTTTTCATGAAGGAGGGGGTGGTTTGGGGATCAGGTTGGGTTATTTTGCAAATAAAGACCTAGAAATGGGCAAGTTAGCATGCCGTCTTTGCTTTTGTTCATGGGTGAGGAGGAAAGGAAACTAAAGGCTTAACTGCTTCCAGCTGTCTGTTGTGACTCTTGCTGTCCTTTACCTGGTGTCCTTTACCTGGTCTCTTGCATGAAGATGCGTGGTGCCCTGTACTAGAACATGTTATATGAAAACCTGAATGCTATTTCAAAACATAAACCAAGGCCTTCCCTTGTCGAGTATGATCCTCCAGAAGTTGCCCTTACTATATCCCCTGAAATAAGGAATCCTTGTCTTCTACCTTCATGCTGAAATGCAGCATGTCACTCAAGTTTCAGGTTGGCTAGATTTGTTAGTTGCCTGAAAAAGGGATGCTAGCAGTTAAATTTTACCATAAATATTTTCTTTTCCATTACTGCAGAATGGTATTACCAGATGCCCCTGAAACGACCAGAGAAATCGATGAACTCGGAGAACCCGCTTCCTCCAACATCCCAGATTCCAGGTCTCGGTGATCTGGCAAAAGCTCACAATGAAGGGACGTTCAGGTCCCGCAGGAAGTGGATCAGAGATACCGATTCAGCTTATGTAAGGCTGGCAAAGCAAGGAGGCCGACCTGGTGTGTGACTTCTTTGATTGTTTGTTTTAACATTATTTTCTTTGGTTTTTCTTGAGTTTGGCGGTAGAAAAAGCTTGTAGGCATTTCAGAAGAATCCTCTGGACTTCTGATATTAGGGGGGAAATAGGGGAAACTAGGGGAAAAAAATATTGAAAAGTGATGTAAGAGGTCAGCTTCTCACAACATCCTTTCAGTCTATTGAATTTAGCTACCTCTTATCAAAATCCATAGTTTTGCACTATATCTGACCTACTTGGATGATGCTGACAGTTTAGCTGCATTTGAGATAGGTCTTTACAGTTTATGCTAGGGCTGTTTAAGTAACGGTCTGGTAAAAACAATCTTGTCACAAAAAATCCTTATTGGAAAGCTTGGTAGAGGTCTGTGAAGTGTTTTTTCTAATGACATCGAGTTTGTTACAGTTCTGTGTATACTCTGTTGTTGTACCTGGACGCTGCATGTTTTTGCTATTTCCTTTATTGAGAAAGGGAAGTTGAGAGACTTAAACAGATGGCGTGCACACACGCTTAGAGCAGGATGACAAATGCAGGAGTATGAATTAACAGGCACCGGTAGAAATGTGTTAAAACTTTTAGAAGAAGATAAACAGGGTACAAGTGAAACACAGTGCTGCAAGGTTCTGATTGCCTGTTTAACCAAGGAAGGCAGATGTTAGTTAGTGAATAAAAAAAGTATCTCTTCCTGGTGAAACAGCAGCCTGAAAAGATGATGCTTTTATAACCTGAATAAAAGTCACAAAAGTAGCAGCTTTTTTGTCTTTTCATCTTAAGACTTGTTGAAGCACTACGCTCCTGTTACAAGGAAGTTGTCTCCAGTAGCATATGCTGCACCTGACTGGTACTCACACCGCTCCAATCTTCCAGCAACCGATGAGCCACGGTAGGTCTGCTGAGATCCTGCATAACTTCTTGGGTTCTCTCTTCATCCGTTAGTGTTTCAGAATAATTTTGTCATAAAGTGAAAGATATTTATCCCTGGTACAAACAAGTGTTAAATCTCTGTCTGCAGGAACTATGTTTCCACTCTGCCAGATTATATGATTCACAAAGAGTTCAATGCTGATGACCATCATAGTAATAATTATGAGAAAAGAAGAGGGCCTTTTGATTTTGATATGAAAAGTGTTTGGCAGCGGGATGCTCAGGACAAAGAAAATGCAGAGAAAAAAAAGGTATGATGGAGATGGCTCTGTTTGCAGAGCTTGTGAAGATGCTTCTGACTGGACTTGTTGGTTCGTAATGAAGGGAAGTTGTAGTCTAGCAGTTTCTGTATTCCAGAAGAAATTTTTATATCGCAGCTAGAGAGTGATAGTAAAATCATGCTTAAATGCTGCAGGTGTAGCATATGAACCAGAAATGCAATTTCCAGTTGCACTATATGGGTGCATATATTTAAGTGTGAATGAAAGCCAGGAGTTAGCCTGCAGTTCACTTGTGTTGAATGGAATTCTTGTTCAGTGGTCTTGGGGGATGAAAGAATAAGGAGGAGGAAGGAACAGAAGACTGTTCAGAAAAAGGGGTTGTTTTCAAGTTCAAGAGAGGGTCCTGAAAGAGACCACACTAGCTGCCTATGAACAGAAGATTTATCCAACACAAAATGAGTGTAGGGCAGACTGTGCTTAAAACAAACTTTTCTGTCATGGTCTTGGGCTTCTGACCTGTAAACCTGTCTCCCATCCTCCATCTTTCATCCTCCCCTCCTGCCCATTTTGATGTTTAAGACTTACGTTTTTATAATATGCTCTGTAGTCTTGGGTGCCTCAGTTACCGTATCGCTTTGGAATATACATGGAAAGACTTTTGATGTACTTGAACACTAGTACCTCCCTTCCACTTGAATACAAGTGCAGATGTTGGACATTTTGAGGAAAAAAGTCCTTAACCTTTGCTGAGGTGAGTAACGAGTGCAAATTCAGAATGATGGCTTGTGTAAATGGGGTTACGTTGTCTTTCTGAACAGGCTCGGGAGTGTCGTCCTAGTCTGTGGCAACAGTCATGCGCATAATGTGTGCTTCAAGTATAATTCGTTGATGCCTTTAGGTGAAACTTTTTTTCTCAGTCAGACTCAGGGCACTGAAACCAGAAACTCAAACTGCCATGGAAACCTCTTAGAGGATCAAAACAGGAGGAAGATTAAGTGCTCCCTTACTTAAGAACCCATTATCTTCACTGCTCTGAGTCAAATTTTATTTGGATAACTGTATGTGTAGTTCAAGTCCATGTGGGGACTGGTAGAAAATCTGTTTCTGTTAGGGGTGGAATTTGATGAAGACCCAGTTTCATTCAGTCATGTACATGAAAGAATTTCCCATGTGTTTTATTTATCAGAGAGTACAAAGTGAATATATAGTACATATTCAGCTCAGATTCCAAATCTGCAGATGCCCTGATATATAATTTACACTGGTGTTTTGGAAGCTGAAGTTGAATTTTGTCTAAGGTACTAAATCCCAAACCTTTACAGTCAGGTGCCTGAGATGACAGATCCTGTGGCTCCTGCCTTAGCTTTCGCTCCCCCTTCCCACCATCTCTGAAATGGTTGTCCTATTTCACAGTACCTTTCTTGTACCCTCATAAGAAGTGTCTCATATACCTTGAAACATCACATGGTGCTTCTTTCACATCTACTTCTTCTACTTCCTTCCTTTTATAGGAAGTTTCTATCCTGTGGTTTGTTGAGTACTTTCCTGAAGAGTCTTCAAGTGAAACAGTGGAACTAGCCCTACCAAACAGACTTGATTTTTAGTTTTCTCACTGTACGTTTTGTATAATGAAAGGTTAGAGATTCCAAAACCACCAAAGACAAATTTGTAAGTAATACTCAATTTACTGTTTAACTAAGTGATGATAGTGCAGTAGCAAACTATCCCAAGTATTGAGGTGATATTGAATGCCTGGACAAGATTCTTCGGTCCACTCTGACTAGGCAGCTGTTAAGAAGAGAGGTGTATGATGCAATCATGGAGAGAAATCCCAAAGGGAGTCCTTACGGACAAGTGCAAAAACATTTTAACCTCTAAGGGTACCTACTCTACTCAGTTTGGAAAACATTGTTCCCAAGTGGGCCCTTGCTCTGGAGCTTTAAACATTTATGCCACGTTCCTCTGAAATGAAGAATCTCCATTGTTCCTCATATTATGGTTGTCACTGCATGGAGGAGGACTGGAGATCAGGGGGACCGCTATATGGTAGCCCATGCCTCAGGATGAATCCTGCCATTCCTCCCTGATGCCTTAATCACAGGGATAATTCTAATTCTGGGGATTTTGCAAAGCAGCAAAGAACTGTTTGTGCATGAAGGATTTAGCCTCTGTGCTCATGGCAAAGTGATGGATTACTAGCCCAGGTGAAAGCGTCCTTTTGCCTGTGTACCATGTGGACTAACCTGAGTGAGTTGAAAATGCTATAACCCCAAAGAGAGAGGCTTGTGTATGGGTGGGAAATCAAGTGGAGGTGGCATCAGAGTTAGTATCTTACTGCAACACCATTAAGAGTAATATGTTGTGTCTGAAATGTCTGAGTCTCAGAACTCAATGTCTTGTTTTCTGCTAGGCATATGTCCCTTACCTGTCAGGAAGAACAAGCAATGCCAGTAGGGTTTTCTGTTGTGCTTTTTCCTTATGGCAATTGTACTAGAGGTGTGCTGAGTGAGCCTTTAGTTTCTGTAGTAAACATTTCTTAGCCAAACACTTAAGAAGCCTATCTGTTCCTGCAAAGAGTAGTTCATATCTTGCTCGTGGTTGATATGCAGGCATAAAGGTTTGTGGAAGAATGAGAGGCTTTTCTCTATGCCCAGGCACAATTTGTGCAACTCTGAATGTTGGCATTTTTTCCTTCCAAACATAGGAAAATGCAATCAAGAGATATGGCTATGTGTTTGGTATCTGTAACAGTAAAGCGCTACCGTTGTACTAAATTGTAAGCCTTGAAGGCAAAATTTCCTTTTGTGCTTCTGGTGTATACTGTCTTGGTCTGGTTTTTGCACTGTGGTGATTGCAGTTCTCTGCCACTCCTAATGAAGGACAGATCTGAGGACCAACAGTATGGTGTTTCTTTTTGTAATGTTAGCCTTGGTGAAGAATACATTTTTTTTATCTAATAGTTATGGTCGTATTGAAATTCTGTGTCTTGAGCATAGACACTCTTTATTCTTCCAGGATTCTGCCTTACACACATACATGACTCTTTGCGTGCGTACACATATACGTATACGTTTGTACATGCTATATTAAAAGGATTACTCATCTGAGGTCAATATTTAACCTCAAAGGTATATTTGAAATATAATGTGGAGTTTTGCCCTTGATCTCAGGGGAACCAGGATTTCACCCAGGTGCTTTTAGCTTTCCATATTAGCAGGAAGTATCCATTGTTCTTCACCTACCACCCAGGAATGCGGAAGAGTGTTGAGGTCAGGGTTTTCATTGACAAAAACCATAACCAAATATGCTTACCTTTTCACAGTCTGGTAAGACTATAATTACATCACGAGTTGTTGGGTATCACTTCAAGTAGTTGCTCTACAAATTACAATTAATGTTTCTTGAATCTGAAATTAATAAATGTGTGTGTATAGCCAGTAAGATTAATACATTGTGTCTGAGGTCATAGCTTTCAGGCATTTGCACAAGATAAAGGACTTTAATAATTTCTTAAAGGATACTTTTTCCATGGATTGAAAGGAGTGACCCCTTTTGGTAGCTGTCCTGTGCATGCAATAACAGTCAAATGCTGTAAATGTAAGTAGTCGCTCTTAGGCTATGTTGTTACCATCTCATCACAAATGAAGAGAACACTTCAACTGTGTGGAAAATGTCCTACATAGTTTGCTTTTTCTGGGAAACTCAGTGGCTGTTGAATAGAGGCTTGTCAGAGTCCTGGATCTGGAATTTCCATGGTACATCAGATCTGAAATAGTACAGTTTAATGCTCAACAGCAAAAAACAGTGACTTTTCTTGCACAGTAGGATAGCATTTTTGAAATGTAAAGCAGAAATGGGCTGCCACAGTAAATGAGTGTTCACAGATTTTAAAAGCAGTTGTAGGCAGCTGATTTTTTGTTTGTTTGTTTAACCTCCATGTTGGACAACAGAACCCAGTCTTAATCTAGCATCACTGCATGCTCTTGTCAAGTGTTCCAGTTTTTCATCTCTTTAACGTAACATCACTCTGTTTAACTGAAATCTATTAGTTCATCCGCTCATTCTTTACCAGGTTCTGGAATTTTTCTTCTGGTGCAGCTCTGGTTCTGAAGTCTGTAGGAACTTTGTCACTGACTTAACATGTTGGTTTGCATTGACCTCCTGTTTCAGAATAAGTAGAACTGTCTGTCCTAGGCCTCAATTGTTCCCAGAAAATAAGAAAACCTACAATATCCAAACATTCATGCCTATTTTTTTTTACCAGCATCTTCATGGATCAGATGTATTCAAACAATAATACACTTTACCCTTTCCAAACTAAATCTGCACGGGGTCTTTGAAAAGTCTGTGGTGTGTTTACATCAGTTTTGGAATCTTTTCCTCATGGATGTTTTCACATGAGTTGTTTTGTAGTGCCCACAATCCAATTGCAATTGCTGATGATGCATCTAATTTTTCCACTCTGTTCATAATTTTTTGCTCTGTTAGGCACAGGTGTTAGCCACATAACTGTATGGCAGTAGGTATGTCCACATAGGTGAAAAGTATCTTGATCCTTAATGTACTTTTAAATTTACAGAGCAATATATTTCACTTCCAGTTACCCTGTCTTGATTTATTTTGCAAGCAGTATCTCTTATTCTATGGGGTTCTTTTCTGTGTTGCACATTTAAAAGATTAGGTGGTCAAATGATACGTAGGTTCTAATTAAAGGAATATATTAGAATAACACAAAAGCTTTCTTGATAGGCTTTGAAAATCGTATATACCGTCTTGAGGATTCCTCCCCACACCCTTTTTGTTTTTGCAGTGAAGGAAGTTGTACATAGTCTTTGAAGACTTTTTTTTTTTCTTTTTTTCTTTTTTTTCTTTTTTCTTTAACCTCAGAATTTCTTACTAGCTCTTAGTGGAAAATATCTGAGAATTGTCGGGGATATTTAATTAAATGTTTTTATTTGAGAAGGAAGTATGTTGCTCCTTCAGCAGCTGTTAGTTTTGAAAGCTGTTGAAATAAATAGCTTTGATATGTGTTGCTAATGTTTTTCCACTACATTTTTGGCTCTCTAACTTTGAGGCCTAGAGTTTGTGATGTCACTTCACCAGCTTTCTAGATGCCTTCTTATCTTTACATCTTGTTGAGATTCCCAGTATAATGAAAGAAGTGACATCTATAGCTGGTAGTCAACACTGAGTTTCTTTACCTGTCATTAATAAATAAAGAATAAAAGTAAAATATACTTTTCTGTTATAGGCTTTCCTCAATACACCTGTATTTGTTGGAATGTCAACTCTCAAATTAATACACCACCATCACTTTCTCATCCCACTGTATGAGAGGTCTTATGGTTTTAATAAAAAAGAAAAAAACAACAAAAAAGTAGTAATTAAGCTGGACATTAATTTCTGGTCCCACTTGCTGCAGTAAGACTAGGATGTTATCATACACTGCACACAGAGAAATAAGCCAAGATGAGCGGTTGCAATTGGTAAGTTTGAATTTGAAGCCTAACTTTTGGTGGAAGTGTACTGTGAGGGAAAAGCTCATGGATGAGTATGTTTCTCATTACTGACATACTAAACAAACAGCTGATCTCATCAGGTGTAACTAAGGTGCTTTTTTTTTTTTATCTCCTATTCCTTTATACTCCTCTGCTCATACTTTTGGAAATAATATTTCTACGATAGTACAATTTGAAGATTTTTAGGGCCTTTAATGTAACTCTTACTTCTGACACCTCTTAGTTATTTTTATAACAACTCCAAAATTTATTAAGTTTCTCTAACACAGGTAAAGCTCCCAGCTATAAACACCAAGTATCCAAGCAGAATGGCAAATGTTTCTACAAACAAGGAATTCAGTGGGAAAAATAAGCTTTCCTTCCCACCTATGTAAGTAACATGCTTATTAAATTCATTAAACTCCTAATCCTGCAAGCATTTGTGCATGTAAGTAATATTACTGCTTGTGAACTTGCAGAGATTAGGAGATTGGCGCATGGCATTTTTGGATCCTTACTGCTACTAAACTTGCTACCATCTGTAGTAGTGAAATATTTCTAATAGCTTTACTATATAAGTTAAATTTCTATTATTTTAGTTGTTTACGAAACTATCTTTGATTTAGGAAAAGTAGGCATACAATTGTGTGGTAAAATATCTTCAAGTAGTACTCCTTACTTGCATTCTAAATAATCTTTTTTTGTTGTTAGTACCAGTGAACAGATACAAACTATAACGTGCATTGTTAACACTGTAAGCATAGATTGCAGAGACACGGGTGGGACTACCATTTTCAGAAATCACATCAGCTGTAGCCTAATAGAAGGTCAGGCACAGTAAACGTACTGTTATGAACACCTGGAAGATATTAGTCTTCTAAGCAAGTGATTCCATCACTAAGCTGTGTGCACAACTGAATTGCTTCAGAGTATTTTCAGTGTTAAAAATAGATTACACATAGACATCAGAAAATCCAGTCTGTTTTAGAAATATGTTAATGATGCAAAATATGTGATTAAAATGTCTAATGAACTATCTACTTACGAACAAATTTTGGGACAAAACCCACACAGCGTAGAATGAATATAATCAGCCTTTTTAGCTTACACATTCTTTCTTTGATTTTCTCTTTTCACTTATTTTTCTGGTCACAAGACCAGAATTGTGCCAGTATTATACATGTAAAGTTCCAATAAAATCGATGGCTCTTCTCATGTAAAACTACATGCATATTTACTGAATCAGTCTTAGCTGTGTGCTTTGTTTTTTCCTAAGATGATGACATGTAGCATATATATTTACTGTTACAAATAAATTATGTTATGTAAGACTATTGCCTTTTCTGTGCAGAATACATTCTTTCCACCTAATCCCAATTTTGGTTTACTTACCCTATTATTTTCTTTAACGTTTTGGTTTACAGGCCTGCTCAGAGAAAAAGTGAAGCAGTAAACTTTAGCAAATTGATTAGCAATGGCTATGGGACTGACTGGTTTCAGCAACATTCTGGATGGGAAAAAAAGATTGAAGAAACATCCGAAAATAGTGAGCAGTCCAAAGGTAAAATTATTGCAAGCTGTTTCTTCTAAAGTTAGTTGGGATTTGAAGGGATGAATCAAGATCTCAGTCTAGACCTGAAAGTGGGTGCGTAACCCGAGAAGCCGCTTTTCAAACTCGAGTATCCAAACTGATCACACAGAGGATGCTGCACTGGGAGGAATAATGACCTCGCGGTTCAACCATGGAGCCTTCAAGTACTCTTCTTTAGCACGAATCCAAACCTTGAATATTGCTCTTCTGTCTTCACATTCAGTGTAACTTGTGCACTGACACTGTTCCTACAGAATTTTGCCATTACTGTGAGTAAAATGAAAGGATTTGGGATTTTTGAAACCTTCAAATTCATTCAGTTGGTGATAGTTGATTTCTTTAATGTGAAGTGTGCCTTATATGAGACATTTGGGATATAAAGAAAACTGAAGATTCTCAGAATAATCATGATGCTGGTTTGGTTATAGCACTAACACATGGAGAACAAAATGATGGGTATACTGTATAAAGACTGATGAAAAGTCAATATGCTACATACTTTAGAATATATTTCATATTCTCAAGAGGCTTTTCTTTTACAAGCTGTTAAATAACATGCTTTCTTGCATTGCTCTTATTTGTCAATCCATTTCTTATCTCAATGTAAAAGGAGAGTTCTTCATGCTTTTAACAGTATGGTTTCATCCAGACATGTTGTACCTTGATTCAGTTTTGACCTAATCCTCTTCATGCTTTCAGGTGTGCACTGAAAGCAGCACTTTTGTTTTCTTCACACTTGGGTACTTTTGTCTGCTCATTGAAAGCAATTGGCAGCATGAGTACCTTGCAGCTTCCTTTTGAGGTGGAGCTTTGTCGTCTGCTTCATAATATAAGTCTAAGACATATCAGACAGGAGATATAACCCGTTGCATATATAAATCTAGAACTCATTTGTGTTGTGTTATAGTTTTGCATCATACTGCAGACTTTGCATATAGCTTGTCCATGTTCTTAGTTAAAAATTAAAGTACTGGAATTTATATGCATTTTGATGTGAATGAGAGAGAAATTAAATGTTAGTTGACCTTTTTATTCTTATGGTTGAAGTTACTGTAAGTACTTTCATCTTTTTTTATTGCAGATTCAGAGCCATCACAGTCTGAATCAGCATCTGCAAGCAACGAATTGAAGCCACAGTTTCAGGGATGTAATAAGTAACTTAAAAGACTATTTGGGAAAGCAGGACATTATATGGCTTATGATAAAGTTCACTATTGGTTGCTTTTATCCGATTAGATTACTTTCATGGTTGAACTCATCCCTGATTGAGTAGTTCAGTTGATTTATAACGTGGATGAACTTTATTGTGCTTGATTACAGCAAATTCTAAAGAACAGCTGTCTGTGCATATACCTAGACTTTTTCTTAATATATATATATATAAAGCAAAACTGAAGTTCTTTCCTACACCAGACTTGTGCTCCCATGCTGTCGTCAAATAGTATTGCCCTGTTGCTGCTAATTTGGCTATATACATGTACAATATCAATATGTCCAAGCCAGCGAGTTTCTTTCTTTAACCACAATTGTACTCATGACCTATGCCATAAAAAACAGTGAAGAAGAGCTGCGTGGTACAGGCGGAAATGTGAAATAGAAAGAATTGAACTGGTCTGGCTACTTGAAGTAAAAAAACAAAAACAAACAACAACAACAACAACAACAACAACAACAAAACAAAAACAAAACAAACAAAAAAAAACAAACGAATCAGACCTTCATTGGAAAGATGTCTTAGTCCCCAAAGCACATTTAGACCAGATATTCAGCTTTCTCGGACAATTCTATTGTTATGCCTGCTGTGCAAGAACTAGTTGATCAGTCATAGTGTTCAGCCACATAATTAAACTGCGACTTGTTGGCATTTCCTGTTATAGTCTTATTTTACAGAAGATGGGTCATTAGGGTAACAGTGGCATGGGCTAAGCTATGCATATCTACACATTCAGCCTTTTAAATAAAAAAAAATTATCTTGGATTTATGGCTGCAAAAAAAATATTGTATGCTAAATATGTTTACTCACACCAGCAAAACACTTTGAAAAAACAATTTATATAAATTATTTAAGAATTCTGAAATACATGTACTTACATTTTAACTCTTGCTCTTTTACCTACATGAATTAGGACTACCCTTAAATGCTGTGAATAATTAAATACTTAATAATAAAGCCCATTAGAAAGTGGATCCAATTTCAGTACGATATTTTTGCTTATGCTATAAAAAGTAAAGTTTTTAACAAATGGTATTTATTTTCCTTTTTGAGTGTACTCATTACATTGTACACTTCTGAATCCAAGAGCTGAAGATTTTAAAATGTATTACTGAATATACATTTCTATGACCAGAATATAGAATACTTAGTTGGATGGGACCTTTAAAGATCATCTAGTCCAACTGCCTGACCACTTCAGGGCTAACCAAAAGTTAAAGCATATTTCTGAGGGCATTGTCCAAATGTCTCTTGAACACTGATGGGTATGGGACATCAACCACCTCTCTAGGAAGCCTGTTCCGGTGTTTGACCGCCCTCATGGTAAAGAAATTTTTCTTCATGTCCAGCCTGACCCTCCCCTGGCGCAGCTTTGTGCTGTTCCCACATGTCCTGTCATCAGTGACCAGGGAGCAGAGGCCAGCACCTCCCTCTCCCTTTCCCTTCCTCAGGAGGTTGCAGAGAGCACTGAGGTCGCCTCTTGGCCTTCCCTTCTCCAGACGAGACAACCCAAGTGTCCTCAGCCTCTCCCCATAGGACATGTTTTCAAGCCTCTTTACCAGCTTTGTTGCCCTCCTCTGGATGCTTTCAAGGACCTTAACATCCTTTTTTGTATTGTGGAGCCCAGAACTGCATGCAGCGTTCAACTTGAGGCTACACCAGGGCTAAATACAGCGGGAGAATCACCTCTATTGACCGGCTGGCTATGCTGTGTTTAGTGCATCCCAAGATGCAGTATGCCCTCTTGACTGCCAGAGACAGTTTAGATGGTTTGGCTTAGAAGCTTTCCTTCAGAACTTTGGGTATGAAAATTGATTTGAAATAGGCCAACCTATTTTTAATCTGAACCCTCAGAACTTTCAGTGGAAGTTTGTGGAAGTTTTGCTCTTGATTTCAATAGGTCCAGCATCTGGGTTCATCTTTGCTGTTCATTCTAACCAACAGCTCAATTGTCTCAGTTGTATTTACAAAAATAAAAGGCTAAAACATAGGAAAATGGCTAAATGCACAATTACTGGTTAATCAGCAAAATTTCCCAAATCTAAAGAAGTTTAAGTTGCATCAAGCTGTATCTGAGAGGTGAAAAAAAAAATGCTATCTTAAGTTAGTTTTCACTTAAAAATTGTTTTGCGGATTATGTTCAGACAATTTGAAATCTTTACTTTTAGTGTGAAAGTAGAGTTTTTGATGAAATACAATTTTCTAGGCTACAATACCAGCGAATGTCAGAGCTGGAGCTTATGGTATTGAAACCTGACCAGTAGAAAAACTCACTTGTCGTTATACAAAAGCACTACGGAGTAAGCTTGTGTGAAGAACCTGTGTATGTTTAACAGGCAAATTGTTAATACTGCTGGGATTTCAGCTACAAAATTTTACACGAAAGGCAGTAAATACCAGTAGCTGCTTGTTGTTCTGAGAAAAATAAGTACCATTAAATGATTTTTTCAGAATTATCCAGTTAATGAACATGCCTTCTCTGGGAATTCAGCTATCTTTATTCAATACAGTCTTTGGATAAGGTTATCATTTTTATTTTTAGTGTCTGTAAAAAAACTAATAGCTTGGCTTCTTCTTCCCAGCAATGGTAAACTGCAACATTGAAGTGAGCGCTGTTTGAGAGTCTTCATAGCATACTTAAATGTTACGAACTATCAGCAGTAGTACTACTTTTCAGTCCCACTTTGATGTTCTGACTCCTGTTATTGTAGGATAAACTTCTTTTACAAGTACAGCTTGAAGTTAACTGATTACAAGTTCATTACTGGTTAAAAATATAAAAGAAAGGGGAAAAGGGAGATGATTAAGCTCTGGTGTTAAGTTACTTAACAGCAAGGCAGCCAAACCTTTTCTAATGCTCATCAGTTGAGTAAGAAGTTTTGTTTGTTCTTAAACATGCATTGAAGTCATTTCAATTTTATTTTTATAGATTTTTTTTTGTAAGGTGTTTAGTACAAATTTACTTAAAAAGTTAGAGACAGTAATGTTACAAAAGAATAACAGCATGGGTATTTAAAAGTATTCACAAATTTATAGATTGCCCATTCACATAGACTTAAAGGTGCTTGCTGTACCAAAGCCCTCAAAATCTCTTCCATAGAATAAAAGTTCCTGTGTGGGTGTTCACTGCAGTACTGCTGACCTGAAGAAGAGAATTCTGATTGTTATTTTCTATGGTCTCTTTCTCATTAGGATCTTGTGGTTTAACCCGGCAGGCAGCTAAGCACCACACAGCCCTTTGCTCACTCCCCATCCCACCCCTCCCCAGTGGGATGGGGCAGAGAATCGGGGAAAAAAAAGGTAAACACAAGGTTGGGATAAAGACAGATGATGAAAGAATATAGAAAGCAAGAGATACACAATGCAATTGCTCACCACCTGCTGACCGATGCCCAGCCAGTTCCCAAGCATCAGCCCACATTCACCCCCCCCCAGTGTTACTGTTCTGCATGATGCCACATGGTGTGGGACATCCCTTTGGCCAGCCTGGGCCAGCTGTCCTGGCTGTGTCCCCTCCCAGCTTCTGGTGCACCCCCAGCCTCCTGCTGGCAGGGCAGCACGAGGAGCTGGAAAGGCCTTGGCTCTGTGTGAGCGCTGCTCTGCAGCAATTAAAACATCGGTGTGTTATCAAAGTTATATTTCTCCTAAATCTAAAACATGGCACCATACCAGCCACTATGAAGAAAATTATCCCAGCTGACACAAGGACAGATCTGTACAAAGTTTCCTGAGGTAACTTTATTACTTTGGGCAGTTCGATGTGTAAGTCTTCGCATTTGAATGTTTTTCCTCCGCACTGGAGTTTTTGTCCATAACTGTCCATTTTTTAGGCAATTGTTCAAGGCAGAGACAACCAAGATCCTGACTTGGTCACTCAGCACTGTTCAATTGCTTTACTGTAAGTGTGTTCTTAGAAGTGTTTATAGTGGTGGTTTTAATTTTAAAACAGTATGCCATATCCTACTTGAAAAATAGTCTTTTTTTTTACTTCAGTCACCATTAGGTATTGCCCACATGACATTCTTCAAATTCTCAAAAGTTTGTTTAATGTGCCATTAATGTATACTCAGCTTTCCTTAGTCAAGCCAAGGAAACGTTTGCTCTGCACTGTTGGCCAACCAAGTCCTCATAGATCACAGTTTGAATACCATGAGTTAAAATATTAACAACCCGAAGTGTTTTTTCAGACTAAGATTTTTCTTTATAAGAGCTGGTGGTGAACCCTGGAATTTGTGTTCCTACATTCAGAATAATGGAGAGCTGCAGCAGCAGCAAAAGTTACCAGTTCTTCAAGGGACATCAGATCAAAATACAGAAAATACAAATCAGAAAGTTCCAAATGAATTCAAGTATCAAAAGGTTTTGTTCAAGTTCACCTTATCCCAGTAATTATGTTATTTGCTTCTGAGTCAATGCAGTCATGAAATTGGCTACGCTTTCAAAGTCATCAGCAGTTCCATCTAAAAGCAGTGGAAGTTGCTGAGTCTAGAAGGGTTTTCAGAGAGCTGCGGAAGTAAAAAGCTGGGCACTCACTCACAAAAATCTAGCCTTACTTGTTTTAAATGCTAGAATGTTTATTTAGCTGTATTATGCTCCATCTCTGAGCTGAATGTCTTTAAGTAGTAAGAGGCATAATTTCATTTTTTTTGAATACTGATTGCTTTGCAAGCCCAAAGATAAAACAAAAGTGCAGTTACATTTTATGAATTGCATCCAAGTATACTGAATATGTGAATATTTTTAAAACAGAATTCCAGACACAGATTTAAAAATAATTTGGCAGTTTAGATACATAAAGAATGAATTTCCTTTTACATGCAGCCACTTAACTGTAAGAACATCTAATGGCTGTTGTCATTTTAATGTGACTGAACATATTCTTCATTCTTATTACTTTCATCTTTTTAGACTAGACTTAAATATAAACACATTTTCAGAGATCAGGAGTGTATATACATTAATTTTCTTTGTGTAGCAATGCAAACAAAAATTGAATTGGGCCATGCGTCTTAAGCATCTAAAATGTCATTGACTTCAGCATATCTATTTCTTCAATACTCTTATTTGCAATGAAGGTGCAGATTTCAGTTGCAAAAGATGCAGAATGAATCCTGATTTTTTTTTTTCCATATACAAGTAGCCAGTCCAGTATTCTGATTTTGCAGAATTCTTCTTTGCATATTATTGTTCAGAGTGTAGCTACATATCATGCAATAGCCTGTAAAAACAAACAAACAAACAAAAAACAAACAAACCTAGAAATGGAAATATAGAAGTCCAATCTTGGCACTTTTTGTCCTCCTATTAGTTTTAATGACACTAAATGTCCAGAATGACGGAACAACCGAAATGCGGTAAGTGACTGTCTGAAAAGCTGTGCTGAATTATTGATTATAAAAATGCTCTGTGGTGAGCAGAAAAGAGTAGTCTTTTGATTATAAAAGGACAGACAGCCTTACTTTCCATAGATGCAAGTTTTTATCCATGCAGTAAAAAAGTCTGGAAAGTGAGGCCAGTGCAGTTTTGTTATCTGTTTTTGCCATAATCCTATTATGCAGGTGTGTATTTTTCACCCTTCTAAAATAACATTTATGGACATATTTTGTATGTTATTCCCACCAAAATAATAATAATAATAATAAAAAGCCAAAGAGTACAAAAACAGGAAGCTTAAAACCAATTTAAATATTAATAACATTTTCAGGAGGTGACTGAAAGCAAAGGTTACACAGTAAACAGTACTAAACTCAGAGAAATACATTATTTATTGAACTTTTCAGACAAGGCATCTATGGTAACCGGATTGGTCTTTATTTAAAAAGGAGTAATTTGCATTGATTATTCTCTTAACATAGTTGAATGACAAAGCTCTTGAAAGCCAAAGCAGATTTTTCAGTGGACGCTGAGATGAAGGGACAATACTCCTATTTAAATGAAAAGTTTCCTCTGCAGAATTAATATACAGTTCTAAGGTGCTTATTTTGGATTATACACTACCATAACTTTCAGGTTTTGACAAATAATCAAGGAACAGAAAATGGGAAGATGCACTGGGAGACTGTGCTTCTATTTTACCTATTAGAGATTTGAAGAAGTTGAACAGGTGCCAGATTTTTCTTAGTTTGTTGAGCAATTGTTTTAGTACACCATTCATGGCTAGAAACACATCTGTATGCAGGAGATTTCTCTCTTTTATATTCCCATACACAATATTCTGGTGTGAAATATGACATTAAGAGATTTGACTCTAAATGTCCCAACACATGATGTTTTGATAAATACATCTTGGCAATGTCTTGTGCCCAATGTGTTACTTGCAGATACGCAGAAGAATCTCCCAAGAATTACCTACTATGACAAACCACAGTGTGATTCTGGTAGGAAAAGTGATTTTAAAAATTGTTTCAGGGTTCTGGGTTTAATATGTTTGGTTATGGTAAGAACACCGTTAATTTTGTGTTTACAGAGTAGTTTATGATTTTTTTTTTGCTTTGTTTTTGGTTTAGATTTCTTGCCAATTGACAGAAAAGGATAATCCTTAAATTCTTTCAAATTTGTTTCAGTTTCTGGCTTGAATCAGTTGTGCTAGACTAAGTACATCTTCTATTGGAAGAACTAACATTTGGCCTACATCTCTCTTAACAGATTACATATAAAGTCAAGTCTCCAATTTTTAAGATAGACCTATTAAAGCATTAGCCAAGATTATTTTCAGTCTCTCTTTCTAGGTTCTTTATAGTTTGTTTCAAGCTCGTGGGATTGCGGCTCTATTTCTACTGGAAATGGTACCTCTGTTGGCTAAATGTGCTGGGTTCACGATCCCTCTTGCAAATGCTTTCATCTCTTGCTCGGGATCTCACGGATGCTTTACAAGGAACAGGTACTGCTCCTTTGGAACTAAAAAGGGCAGGAGCTGAATTCACAGCTTGGTTTCACTTGTTTTTTCTCAGGCTAATTGGCCTAACCCCAGCTAGACGCCATGGCTGCAGTTGCAGTTGCCTCACCTGTCTAGCTGTAGGAGCGAGGGGTGTATTTTATATTTCCTTGCTTTGTGAAACTTTTGAGCTGTGCTAGGAGGTATTTCACAGGAGGCTGCGGAGAACCGGTTCTTTTTATTTACGCAGAGGGGAACGGTGAGACCTTTCCGAACCGAGAGTTGCCCGCGAGCACGCTTTAGCGATGCGGAACATTAAAACCCATTGACTGGTGCTCAAACTTCTGACCATAAGAGATCATCTGCCTTTAGATGGTAGCGTTGCACTCCAGTACGTTTAGGACACCCTCAGTTGTGTTGGTTTGATATCTTTCATTTTAAAAATGACATCATTATCACTAGGTGGTGCAACGGCCAGTTGACTCAGGTCCCGCTTCCAAGGAAATCTCTCAAAATCCCACAGCAGCCTTTGGATGAACGCTGCTTTTCCACACAGGCGTCCCGAAGCGCGCTCGTACACCCACGGGTGTCGTTCAGGGCCCCTCGGCAACCTGCAGCCTCCGGGCGGTTACGGGCCGTCCCGCGCCCCGCCGCC
>VXAA01003089.1:27201-49289 GCA_013399115.1 Anseranas semipalmata
GGCGGGAGGCGGGTGCCCGTCGCGGGCAGCCCCGGTGGGGGTTGGCGGCAGGTTCACGCGTGGCTGGGGAGATGAGGTGGAGGCGAGGTGCGCCGTGTGTGTGTGCGGGCCGGGGAGGGAGCGCGAGGGGATAAAAGCTATTAATCAGGGTTTTCCTGAAAAAAATAGAAAAGAGGAACGGTAATGGGTTCCTCATGGCTTTAAACCACCAGTCAGGGGGTTCTCAGAGATGTCAAGGTAGGCCTCGCCCTTTGTCCGGCTGGATCCTGCTGTGAGCACGTTGCTCCTGAGCATCAGCGCTGGCGCGGGCTGAGGAAGGCTGTTGAAACTTTGGACGTGGTACAGAGCTGCCATTTGCTCAGGCAGCGGGAGAATTCTGTGGTTCCGTGCTCACCGGCTGCCCGCCAGCTGCCGCGTGGTCGCCAGGAGGGTCTGCTGCGGATAAACCGCTTCGTGCTGGCTGCTTCCCTCTCCTCTTGCTCCACGTCTCCTGCTGGGCACCGCTGGTGGGAGCGCTCTGCGCCTTTGGACTGCCGGAACGGTGCTCTCCGTTTTTTGGCGTGCATCGATGCTGAGGGGATCACAGACCCAAGGACGCTGTTAAAAATTGGGCGGTTGGTTGCTTAATGCCAAGAACAGCAAGTGAATGAGCATCCTCTTTATCTGCAGCACACGAGGATCACTTTGCTGTTTCACCCTGTCTCCTGGCCCCTTGCTAGTACAGCTCGGGGCACCGCGGTTTTCCTGGCGCGGGACGGCCCACGAGGGAGTTCCGTGTTTCTCCCGTAACGTGCGCGGCGCTTCGCTGCGGTGCGGTAGCGGTACCCGGTAGAACTGACTCCAGCCGTACCACCATAAGGATGCGCAGTGGGCTCTGAATGTGATTTTTATGCTATACCTCCTTTCGCACAGATTCTAGTACACGTTTAGTGTATCTAGTCAGTGTGAAGTTTAAGTTGATTAAATAAAAGTCATTATTTTAAATGAGGAAAATTAATCATCCTTTATAAATTTGAATACATTTCCATTATTCAGTGGCTTTTAACATGCAGACTTCGTCTCATCTGTTTTTTTTGTTCTTCAGTTCTTTCAAAATCCATCTATTTTGTAATTCTGTTGCAACACTGGTTGCTTTCTATTTCCTTATAGTGTAATCCCTGGGTCTTTAAGAATTGAAAACCTGTCTCTGGTATCTACGTGCTGTCAGGTTCTTTGTAAGGGAGGGTAGAGTAAAACTTTGTGATTCAAGACTTCCTGTGAGGGCATTCCCAGAAGCAACCAACTTCTGCACGTAGCCTTAGTCACTTCTGAAAATAATAACAAATGAATCATTCTGTAGTTATAATTCTGTCATTGTATCAGTACCAAATCCCCAGTGATACATTTGCCAGTTTAAGTGTAAAGGAGAATGCAGAAGGGAGCTTAATTAATTAATTAATTAATTATTTTAGTATCGATTAGGGTAATGGATTAGAAAAAAAGATATTTAAGATGGATGATGGACTAGAGTGCTGTGAATTCTGGGACTCATGTTTGGTTTAGTCTTCTTCACCCTGAGGCAGGGTCAGATAGAACAGCTCTTACTGTCAGTAGGAGGAGTTTAATGAAGAGAATATTATGAGTAAGATGTTTCCTGGAACTCGGGTTTCAGGCGTATGACAGTTAGAGATGAGCTGCGGAGAACTTCTGCATCCAGAGGTAAAAGGGCTAAACCTAGTTCAGCCACCGCTGTCCATGGGGGAGGTAGAAGAAGGAGGATTAGTTAGCTTTGAGACTTGCCTCTCTCTGGCCCATAAGCCGGGTGTTGCTTCTACTGGAGAACAAAAGTAGTGGTGAGGTGGGGATTATGTTAGGATAAGTTTAGGCTTCAGTGGTTTGGAAGTGGTGGTGCTCAGCCACAGAAATGTCAGATGCTCATTTTGCTAGAGTTATAAAAGCTGTAGTGTGGCTGAATTGTTTTTTGGTTTTAATATTTATGACAGTGTCATCTATGTAGAAGGTTTCTATCACTGTTAATGATGCTAGCTTTATAGATGGGACTATTCTGATGCATTTATATCTTTTTTTTTTTTTTAATATAATTCTAGGTCCAAGCATACATGGCTCCAGGTATCTCAAATGAGAAGAAAACTGAAGATGAACAGCCTTCAAAGTAAGATTCAGAAATTAATTATCTTGTCCAAGTTCATACTTACCTTCTTCAAACTGTAAAATTTGTTACACAGATACTTAATTTAGGATAAATTTAGGATAAATTTAGGATTAAATATTGGTTATCATATCAAGTATCTGCATAGAGGGCTTCTCTGCATAGCCATTTTCATTTATTGTGGCAGTGAATTTTTCCGTGCATAGGTGATGTTTTTATTATTTTTAACCCGTTGAAATGTTGACTTTGTTTGCTACACCTACCTGCTTGAAGAGTTTGAACAAAAATTTCAATCTGTTTGTCTCATCCTTACTTTAGACTTCTTTTAGTAAAACCATGTGTGCATGTTTAGTCCGCAGATATTCATGTTCTGTTTAAATCCCCTGAAGTTATAGGTGCTTTACAGCAATGTGAGGGAATAAATTGTCTGTTCCATTGAGTTACAGCCCAAGATTTTTATCAGGCAAACTTTGCCTCTACTGTAAATCAAGGGCATCGGTCCCATGTACAGATAGTAATATGCTTACTTTTATTGCCCATTTTACCCCAGGGTCCAAGTCTGCAATTAGATTTGGATGGGCAGATAACAAGTACAGGTTAGTAACAGTGTGTAACTGCAATGAGACTGTGTGTTGAAGAGAGTTGCTGGTAGGGTATCAGATGAAAAAGGTAAAATATAGACACAGCTGAGGAAGGAAGCTCTATTTGAGCCAGGCGTGAAGACAGTAGTGTTGACACATACTACTTGAATTTCACAGTACTTGTAATAGAGGCCTCGCCTTTTTCCAGTTCATTTCCTGGAGAGAAGCTTTTATTGCTGGTATTCTCATAAAGAAGGAAATATTTTATGCTTGTCTGAGAACAAATTGTAAAGTGATTTCAAGTCATATCCTATTTCTATCTAAAAGCCATTTCAGTAAACATCAGCACAGCCAGCTATTTCATTTGCATCAGTGACCCATTAGGTACGGGTAGAGAGTCCCACAAAACCTAACAGGAATCATTCAGAGAAGGCAGCCTGGGAATTCTGCTCACGTGAGCTGGCAGTCTCCTGGGCTGTCTGTGCCTTGCTGAAGCGCTGTAACCATTTCTCGCAGTAACTATTTCTCCCAGTGTTGAACTGGTCTCTGAGCATGTGCCTGTACCAAACAACTTCTTGTGGAAGAGGATGAGCTGGATGGAAGGAGAGAAGAGGAACCACCCACTTTGTTAGGCTGCTCTTTCAGTTGCTAAGGTGGTAGTTGGTGGTGGGTAGAGACAAATAGGGTGGATCAGGATGTGTTACGTTGGTTGTAATAGCTGCTGCTGAATAGTCAGTGAAGTTAGAGAGTTTCAAGAACAGAAACGATATACTTAGAACATTGGTATTGTAACGATTTTCTTTGCTTTTTGAGGAACAATTCAGTGAACTCAGTATGGGCATCTAGGCAATTTTAGGCTTCTGAAGGTAACCAGTACATCCTGCACTGGATTGGTAGATGAAGACATAGGACCTACAGGAAAGCACTGCCCTTCTGGAGAAGAATTAGAAGACAGACAAGATAACCTAAAACATCAAAAATAACACTAACGCCTATGTTTAGTCTTCAGAGTTGTTCCTGCAAAGTCTTAACAATCTTTGCATAAACTGCAGGCAAACTCTTTCGTTTGTCTCCTCTGACAAAGCAGTCTGAATTTGCTGAGCCGTGCTGTGACTGCAGTGAGCATTCATTAAGCTATTAAGTCATCATCTTGTGTCTGGAAGATATTTAGTTCTTGATTTCATCTCTCAAAAACTGCTTTGAAGTATTGGTTGGTATTTTACTTTAGCCTGTTGTTATTGACTAGTCTTTCCTACCTGTTTCAATTGAACTTGAAACACCAAGCACAGAAGCAAGATGTTTTATGAATCATTTAGCTTGCCTAGTCCACTACCAAATTTTTCATGAACGCAATCCCACATGCTAAATAGTTCAGTTTTCCCTCATTGCTTTGGCATTTCCTGGTTCTTCAAAAAGATTTTTTTTTTTAAGGTGTATCACTTCCTTAAAAGAAGCAACTTAAGAGGAAGTGAATTCTTCTTAGCTTTTCCTCTCTTTCCCTTTTTCTTGCATTATTTTTCTCTTACATATTTTTTTTCTTTGCTTCAGATTTCCATTTGCTTCTTTCCTGTCCTATTTCAGCTCCTCCATACCCTTGTTACTGATTTCAGGACATTGATTCTTTCTTCCTGGCTGGATGACAGAGTTACAGTGAGCCAAACTGCCAGAAATTTGCAAAATTACGATCTATTCAGTGTAGGTTTTTGTATATATTCTATATGTTTCACGATGCTGCTGTCCTGACAGAGAGAATTCTATCCATCTTTGCAACCCTCACCTGGAGAAAATGAAAGAAGACATCCTGTACCATTTTGCTCTTGGGACTGGTACCCATGATTTTCCTGCATTGTTCGGAGATGTAAAGGTAAGAAGCTGCGTTTCATTCAGCAAACCTAAAGCTTTCTGCGGAAGTTAAAGTACATCTGTCTTCAAAATAAGATTAAACAAGGCAGCATACCACCAATTGAGGAAGGAGTGGAAAGGGGATAAGACTTGCAGGTTTTTGTTACTATCAGTATCAACTGGGGATAATAGTTTCTGACTGTCTCTTTTCATGCAGTAAAAAGACAAATGCTGCAGTCTTTATTCAGGTAGAATTCCTTTTTGGGGGCTTTGAAGTCAACATCTGTATTTTACTAGTTTAAACACGATGAAGGCCTTTGAGTGCTGTAGGGAAATATATATATATATATATATATATATATATTTGCATAATTTGTCTTAACGGCCTTTTAGAATGTTTGTGAGAAGAACCACATCTGTGAATAGCTTTGTGTTAACTTAAGGTGTTTGCATACTCATGTTTATCTTTGCATGTTCTTTGATAACCTGAATCATACAATTGATTTTTGTTTTTTTTTGTTCAATGCCATCCACACCAGTTCGTATGTGTTGGAGGAAGTCCTTCACGGATGAAAGCTTTTATCGCCTACATAGCTGAAGAACTCGGACTTGGGAGCCCAGGTGGCGACTATCCTAACATCTGTGCGGGAACTGACCGTTATGCAATGTACAAAGTGGGACCTGTTTTGTCAGTCAGTGTAAGTGACCATTCAAAAAACAGAATTGGAATGTAAAAATGTCCAGATACCTCACATACATCAGATATTGGACACAGTTCAGTGATGCGGTTCAAAGTAGAAAATAAGAATGCATGTTTCTTTTAAACACTTAATAGAGTCAGGTGTTTAAGTGTTTTCATCCATGTTCAAAATAGTCCTGTTAGCTAATTAAGATTCCTTTTTAGCCCTTTCTTGTAAAAGGGCAAGTCTCCAAAACCTTCATTCCTTTCTCGCCTCCTTTTCCCTCAACGTACCCCTGAGGTGTTGCAGGGACAGCCTTGTAAATGTTTTGAGCAGACTGACTGTTGTCTTGTCCCTGCTCTTTATCCTGAATAATGGAAAAAAATCGTCACGTGATGTATGTGGGGCATTGGAAAAAATGTCTGTATCATATCCAGAGCTAAATACCTACAATGGCATTTTCAAATGTGCTCCCATAGCTTAAGAGTAGCGTTCCATGGGACTTGTGCTGTCAACTCATGTATGCATTTTAAAACTTGTACCTTTAGTTTGTAGATAAATTACACTTGAATTGCAACAGCATAACTGCAGTATCACTCTGCACCCTTCGTTTTGACATTATCACGCAAGTTGAGGTGGACTTACATTTGCTGAACTTTGTGACTAAGTAACAACGACTGTGTTTTGAAAAACTTTAGCTTTAACAGTCACTAGCATTTCAAGTTGGTAAAAAAAAATCTGGTGTTTTTCTTGTGTTTAAGAAAAATTCTGTGGTGAAATGCATTTGCAGACTTGGGAAAGGCCACTGATTATACTTTTGAGAATGTAAATAGGTTATAATTCATTATTTTTAGAAATATTGAACTTC
The DNA here is from genome assembly GCA_013399115.1 of Anseranas semipalmata. NCBI lineage: Eukaryota > Metazoa > Chordata > Aves > Anseriformes > Anseranatidae > Anseranas > Anseranas semipalmata. The sequence goes on from VXAA01003089.1 coordinate 33,322, forward strand.
ATCCACAGCCTACAAATTCAATGGGAGTCCTTCTATTTACTGTTCAAAGGTTCTTCAGAAGGCCAATAGGTTAGGGTTTTTGTGAGAGCGAGTTAAGTGACATTTGGAAGACAGTAACAAGAAGGAGATATTCTCCAACTCCTTCTTCCATATATATTTTGCATTGTCTATGTGAATGTCGAACATGAATTTCTGCTTTCATTTCAGCACGGTATGGGCATTCCTTCTATTTCAATCATGTTGCACGAGCTGATCAAACTGTTGTATCATGCCAAGTGTTCCAACATAACCATTATTCGCATTGGCACCTCGGGTGGAATAGGTATTTCCCCTCTTGATTTCTTTTTTTCTTCAAACCAGAGAATCTCTGTAGGAGAGTAAAGTGTCTCTCTGCAAGTAAGTGATTGATGGTCAGAACAGTTTTCTGCAGGAGACTGTTTGAGTACATTTAATCATATATCTTTTCTTTTATTTCCTGGTCGTAATTGTCCTTCCATATAAAACAATGAATCATTTTGGTTCCATAATTTTGCAAGAAGAGGTAGTATCTGCTTCTCTGGATAGAGAAAATGCACATAAGAGATCTGACAAAGTGAGAAGGACATTCCTGCCCTGTATGAAATAACAGAGATAAGAAAGAATATATGATGAAAAAGTCAAAATTTCATTCTTTCAAAAACATTTGCAATAATAAACTGAAGCAGGCATGCACAAAAAAATTCTCTTGGTGAATTCAGGGGCAAAACTGCCACCTTTAAAAGAAGCAGGATTGGGTCAAGATGTATGTTTTTATGTCTGTGGAAACTAAGCATTAACTACATTATGAAACTATATCTGTTTCTTTTTACTGCAGGTCTGGAGCCAGGCTCAGTGGTTATAACTAGGCAGTCTGTAGATGCCACCTTCAAACCTCAGTTTGAACAGGTTGTTCTGGGAAAAACCGTAATTCGCAGTACAAATCTAGATGAAGAGCTAGCTAAAGAGCTGATGCAGTGCAGTAAAGAAATCAGTCAATTCAATACAGTCATTGGAAACACTATGTGCACTTTGGATTTCTATGAAGGTAAGGCTGGCGACAGACCAACAGAAGTATATTGGTAAGCAGCAATAGATCCATACTGAACAGTATTTTAACATTAAGGTTCCAGTCCAATAAAAAAAACACATTCCACACTTTGTGCTGTATTGTCAACTATAATTAACCTATGTTTTAATATACTTAAAACCAAGTAGTGCTTGGCAGTTTGCTGTATTGAACTTTTAATTCTGTGGAGATTTATTCTACCCACCTGATCCTCTGAAATACCTGTAGTCCACTATACACTTTTCATATACTTGTCAGTTAGGTATGTTTGTCACAAAATTTCTGTGATTTACTGAGGCATCCAAGAGTATTAGAGGAATGAGAATTACTTGTAGCTGTTCTTTTGTTTCATTTGTTTTGTTTTGTTTCCCAACTGGTTCAGTATCTAAAGTAATTTTTTTTCTAAAAGAAATGTTGGAACTTGTTTCCCATACACAACTGAAGACAATATTTAGCTGAGCTGTGTCAGTGTTGCTACCCAGGAGAGGCAAACCTCCAAGGCTTATTTTGGATAAACATTGTAGACATTCAGGTGCTTTTCTGGTCTACCAAATATGTTGACAAAGATCTTTCAAATCTTCCTAGAGTGGATTTGGACAGCACCTGATACTACTTTCTCTAGCAGGCTATGTGACTAAGGGTGCAATGTGCAGGGGAACACACACACTTGATAGTCTTCAAGATGGGTCAGAAGCAGACAATGTCAGTTTGTGTATTTCTTCAGACACAAATTACAGGGCCAAGCTACACTTAAAAAAAAGTGTCAGGAATGTTTTCAGTACATAAGCAAGAACTGAGAAGAAGCTCAAGGACATTAATTTAGGAGTACACCTCCTGAAGACAAAAAGATACTGAGTAAAGCACTGTGCCATTTAACTATACCATACGTGAGGTGCTACCATTTTATCTGCAGGTGTTAGTCTTAATTTGAATAAACTATTTTTCTCAAAGAATGGTATTAGTATTAACTATTTAGCTTAAGAGACTCCTCATTTCTTACCTTTTTAAGGTAGTATCAGAAAGGCATTTTCAGGCCTAGCAGTTTTTCTAGAGAATTATGATTAAACACACAGGAAAAAATGCAGCACTTCTGTACAGCTTAAAGCAGATGTAGTTTGATGCAGAGTTCTGACACAAGCCCCACATGGGGGAAACTACTTGTTACGTTTTCCTGTTTATCAATTTGAGAGTTTAAGCTGGAGAAGACCAATTCAGTTATTGTGAGTCATATGATAAAAAATGCAAGTAATACACAGAAACTCTAGGAGTAGCTAGGAATCACTTTGTCTTATCTGTCTTGCATGTGAAAAAAATGGTAATAAAATATGGACACTGTATAGGGGAAACTGCAATAATTGGGTATTTTAGAAATTGAATTTGTTCTGTGACTTCGTCAGTCTGACAATTTCTACAAAATGACTTTGCAGGACAGGGCAGGTTGGACGGTGCAATCTGCTTATATAATGAAGAAGAGAAACTGCAATATTTGAAAGAAGCTTATGATTCTGGTGTCAGAAACATTGAGATGGAGTCTTCTGTCTTTGCTGCAATGTGTAATCTCAGTGGTGTCAGAGGTAAACTAACTTAAATTCGCTTTATTCAAGCTATAGGATGTTTTCTGCAGTGCTGGCAGTTTCTGGCAAAATCTGCAAATGAGGTATTAATATACGTTCTGCATGAAACAGCTTTAGTTTTATTTCTGTTACTATGATTGCTTGATTTGTGTCATATGTATTCAAAACTTAGGCAAACTGCTTCTCATGCTTCTTGTATAGTTTAGTCCTGGTCATTTGCTATTCCAGCCCTCGGCAAGCACATAAATCATAAAAGTACCTAATTATCCTATAGCACTAATTTGTTTTCTTCATCTAGTTCTTGAAGTTTGCTGGAAGCAACTGGTTAATTTAATCATTCAGATGATTCTCATATATGTAAAAGTATAATCACTTTCTATACTTTCATATCAAATTGAAAACATGTATTTTGTGTAGACTTATGGTTGTAATTCTTTAACAGTTAAAGATTTTCGGCAGCATCATGAATAAAACATTCCTAATTATAAAATGAGATTTTAATATTTTTCACAAACTAATTTTTTTTTTTAGAAAAAAAAAGCAATTAAAAATGATGCAATATAGTACCTACTTACCATGTTAACTGTAGTCTCTCACTTTCCTTGGCAAACAATCTACCAATTTAAAAAATTGATGTTTCTCAAAATTCCTTAAGCTCAAGGAGGAAGAAATTAACAAAAATAAGCAAAAAGGCCAACACTAGTATCAAACACCTTCAGTTCTAACTGACATGAGAGTGATTAAAAACCCAGCCCATGGTATCACTAAGCCATTAGGTAGCATGCTCCTGTTTGCTGTCTCTACTTTGTAGGTCTGTAATGTGTATTACTGTTTGTGCTCTGCAACTGTCACCAGCAGAAGCCTAGCTACAGAAGAACAATGACAGAGGTCAGCTTGAGTGAAGGGAGGGATTTTATCTTTGGTGCTCTGATTATCAAAAAGTAGCAGATTAGCCTGAGATGATCCACGATATCCTCATATATTTGCCGGGATCCCCATGCATGAATGTGAAGCAGCTCATCTGCTGGTTCCAGAGTTTCAGTGCAGGAATTTGAGTTAGGGGTAAGGTAGATGGCAGAGGGCTGTAACTCTGCTACAACAGCATCTCTGATCAATTCCTACCAGTTGAGTCCTGGATGCTTGTGAAATATAATTCCTGTCCAGAAAAACATGAGTCCTGAAACAATCATGAGTATCTGTGGATGCCTAAAAGCTCTTGCTTTGCTAATGTATTGATCAGTTGTCTTAAACTATTTGTAACTTTTTTTATATCATCCATAGCTTGCTAGTCCCCCAGTGTTTTATGGTACTGTGCACCATTTTCTTGGGTTTGTTTTCTCTCATATGTTCTGATCTCATAGCTGTTTGTTCAAATGTTTATGGTTTTGGATTGTTGAAGTAACAGAATGTCATTCCTAACTAATACTGTCTTTTCACTTCTAGCTGCTGTAGTGTGTGTCACTCTTCTGAATCGGCTTGAAGGGGATCAGATTAGCAGCTCGCATGATATACTTGTGGAGTACCAGCAGAGACCGCAGAAATTAGTGGGATATTTCATTAAGAAAAGTCTTGGGAAAGTATGAAGTGTCCATCTTTGCTTTTTAGAAGCAGGAAGCTTTTACACAGTTGAAGTCGTGGTGACAACTTCTGTGCATGAAAGGTCTTTTGCCTCAGAATAGCTTACAGCATTCCATGTGTCTGTGGAAGTTAATCACTTATGTCAGTGTGCTTTGGGAACTGAATGTGCTGAATGGACTTCAGTTAAGATTAGCTTAGTTATGTGTTGCTGGGATTTAAGACTCACTTTTCTGTGAATTGGAAAGTGGATCTGTTGTGAAGGACAAACTTGCTATAATGTATGAAGAAGCTTTATTTATCCCTGCTGCTGAAGAAAAAATAGGAAGAAAATCAAAGTACTTGCAAACCACCAAATTAAAATTAGTGTAAGAATGCTAATCCCTTCCTCATTGTTTTAAAAAAATATATATAAATTATAATTGCTTTTGTTGCTTCACTTTGTAAAGAAAACTTAGAGTGAATGCAGTTTATTTTTTCCAGACTTTGACAAATGAACAGTATTTTTTTCATATATTAAAATTTCATGAAATTGCAAAGTGTGAGACTAAATTTCCTCAGCATTAAGGACTAGACACTGAGCTGTTGAATATCTGTACCTCCTAGATATTGTATTGACCCAGCAAGGTCATTCATATTGCATTTTAACTATACCATTGAATCAATACCCAGGAAACACTTGCACTGTACTAATCTTGCATTGAAGAACTTGGAATCTTTTGCTGAATCGTGGCTCCTGCTGACTGAACCAAAGGCATTCAGGAGATACACAGCATCTGTACAGGACTGCATGATGGTAGTTCATTTTCTTCCTCCCACTTTGTTTCTTTTTAAATTGGCTTTCATCTCCATGCCTTCAGGACATAGCACTCACTCTTGCAATGGTTTCCAGGACATCAGAAGAACTGGAGAATACCTATTGACTGTACACGCCACCAAAACCATTTCTTCAGTTTTTGCTCTCATTGGCCTAGTGCTTGTTTTTTATTTTTTATTTTTATTTTTTAATCATAATTGTTGCTGCTTTGCTGCTATGTGGTTAGAGTATAAATATGTGGTCAACTGAAGAATAATGTGTTTATCTCTCTCTCTACTGCAATGGATGGGCCAGTTGTAGTAGTAATCATTGGTCAAAAGACTGAATAAACTCTCAGAACAGCTGTCCCTGATCCAGCTAATGTAGATTTTCTTTTTGAAGACAGTAGTCTGCAATACTCTGTTAACAAGCATGAGAGTTAGATCTGAGAGGGAGTGATGCAGTAGTAGACACATTCACCAAGAAGTGACAGAAACAGGAAGAATTTGATGAATGCATTAAAAAGGGAAGGGATGAATCTTGTGGATGGGAAACTGCTAACAAGGACTAATCTTAAATTTGATAACTTTTGAACTGGGGAACATAGTGGGGGGTGGGGGGTACTGGAAGAGATAAAAACAGTGTTTTTTTTTTTTAATCCAAACATAGTTTAAATACCTTTGATTTACTAATTTAATCTTCTTTCAATTTTAAAAACACATTTTCTCATTTTATGTTCAGGATGTACAACAAAGGTAAGCTTTTCAAAAAAAGCTTTTTTTGTTTCCCCAAGTTGACGGAAGGAGTTGGGTGGGAAGGGTTCCGCATGTTGTTTGAACTACTCTTCACTTAAAAAAAATCAAAAAAATCTGTGCTTAGCTGTGCCCAGTAGTGGCCTGGCATTGCACGAAGCCCTACGAGGTCCCTCGGAGCTGTGAGGCGGAGCATCTGTGCCTGCAACCTCCTGATCCCAGAACAGTAGGAAGGAAATAAAAAGGAGGTCGCTTAAGAAGCAACATAGCTGCGCTCTGGGCTGAAGAGGAGCCTACACAGAGGTGGTTGGTATGGGTTTGGAAAAGGGAGCCCCTGGAGGACTTCAGCCATGTCCTCCTCCTTCCCTCCGTTCCTTAGGGCATTGTACTTTTCTTCCTGCTAAAATGTTTTTCTCCTGTGCTTTCTAAAAGGTGAACTAAAGGGATGTATGATTTAAAAAAAGAAAATTAGAAATCAAAGGAGAGCAAGTATCCTGTTATTTTGCACTGGTCACCATCCTATAATACTGTATTCCTAATACAAGAAGGCGCTATATAAACACATCTTACATGCAAAAAAATCCTTTTCTTAACTTCAGAGGAAACTTGCCAGAAAATTACCCTCATGAGAACAATTGCATTATCCCTTGTGACTGCAGCTGGACAGAAAGATAAAGAAATGACTCAGCCGTGTGCATCCGGCAGTGAAGCTCCCTTCCTGTAGATTTTAGAGAGAGGTCCATAAAGAATTCTAAAATATTTAACATGCTTTTATATGCAAATAAATCTTTAATGTCAGCCACTTATATTCTTTCTGTATCACAGAAAATTAGCATATGTAGGCTGCAGAACATGAATCAGGATTTGGAGCAGCGATATTTTTAAAGTTATAAAGAACTTGCAATGAATGTTAGATGGTGCAGCAGCTATCGGTACATCTACAAATCCTGCAAACACCAGAAACCTCAATTGCAAACCAAAGGCCCATTTTTGCTGTCTGTGTCACCGTATACCTAAAAATACACTACGGAATCAGTTTACTCCTAAGATCAGAAGGGATAAAAGCAAAGGAGGAAGGCAGAAGATATGAGTAGGATGAAGGTATGAAGGGAGAAGGCAGGTTGGTTTCTACCATTGGTCTGTTTCTTGATTCCTGGTGTTCTTCTGGCCTGACCCTACCTTTCTGTCACAGATATACGTTAAAATACAACTGTTTCACATTTGAAAGATGCTGAGAATGGGCAGTAACTTGATTAGTGACTTGAAGTAAATTTTTATTTTTGGCATATTGAAGTACTTCAGAGAAAGATTTTCTTTAATAGAAATGGTGCGAAATTCTAAAATGAAGCATTATGGAATGACCTATTGCCAAAAATGCTTACAGTATAAAAGCTTTTATCCTTTAAAACACAAGTAAAATAATTCTTACCTGAGGATATTTTCAGTATTTCCTGAAAATATAATTATACACATTTAAGACATAATATCTTTTTTAAACATTCTTCCTGAGTCCTTTCAAGGGATTTTCAATGCGTTATGTAACAGAGCTGGATTTTCATCTCAAGTCCTCCTGGATCTGACTATGTTCCTAAATCAAACGCATAAAGAACTGCAGTTTACAGTCAAATCGGAGATGTGTTTCATTTCCACTGACAAGCTGGGAGAAAGAAACCAAAGAGTGAATGTGTGTGGACGTGCCCATCAGCACTCCCTTCAGTCCTGGATGCAGCACTCTCGGAATTGGGAGTAGCTGAGCTCTGGGGACAGGGCGTGTGTGCAGCGACCGACTGCAAGAAAACGCAGTAGTGCAATTTGATGATACTACTGCTGTTTGGTACAAGATATCAAGGGTTGTTTTCCCTGAAAGTTTCTCAGTCTTTAAGTTGGAGTGACTTAAATACATGCTTTCTCTTTCTAAAACAATTACGACTTTATATTTTACTCCAGAGTATGAATTAAATTACAGTTAAAAAGAAGTCTTCTGCCTGTGGTGTAACGAAGAGAAAGCAGGTCGCTGAACAAAACATTAAATCTGAAACTCTCTGCTACAGTGATAGCAGGAAGAGTAGTGCTGACAGGGGCAATGCTTCTGCTCAGGCTACAAACAAAATGCAGCAGCAGAAAAAGACAGACAAAGCTGGCTTTACATGGCACAGAAACCTGATTCCAGATGCTTCTTGTCAGCTTGTAACTGAGAAAATTTTCCAAAGTTTACCATCAGTCTGCCATATTACAAGAATTCAATTCCTGGGGCTGCCCAGAAGCTCAAACCAACTTCTGTCCTCCTGTGTGATTTGGACTGCTTTCCCTGTTCAGTGCAGAGCTCCATTTTAATCAACATTTTAATTTGACCATGCCCACAACTAACATATTTCATCATATCCTAACTTTGCCCACAGGAAGCGTCTCCCAGGAAAGATGCTGCTTATTGATGTCATCCTGCCGGCGCTTCGTCTGCGGAGCAGGGCTGTGCCGTGTCAGTATTTACCAGTAGTGCTCCTCGTGCTGTTAAAAGGAAAGCCTTGTGATCATGCAGCAAGCCTTGTGAAACAAGTTGTGGGTGGCGTTAGGAAAATATGCTAGTTTACCTGCTTCCCAGCCATATTCTCACACAATTAGACTGCATTCCCGTCTACCAAACAGTATTTATAGCTCCTGGCCTTTAATCTCTTTAACATATAAAACTATGTTTCTTTGAATGTGCTTGCCAACTGAATTGTAATTAGCATATATTAAAACTGTAGGCTAGACGTGGCATGTTGATGGTATCACAAAGTAGTCAGGTTTTAAAACCAAAGCTGGGTGCTGCAGAAGGCTTGCTGCTTTTTCTGCCCTCGAGATTCTGGGTATCCCACATACGCAAACAATAAACATCTAAGTCAGCACCATGACAAAGCCTGCTCGAGCTAAGCAGAAACGAAAGGTCACTCTGTTTGTTCTCCTTTGGCGATCTGGTTCTGAACTTATACATATTTTTTCCATTCCAGAAGGAATGAGTGGAGCATGTAATGAAATATATGACTTTCTAATTTGCCCTGTAATGTTCAAGATGTTGCTGTTGACTAAAGCCACTCTGTTAAGGAGCCCTGAAAGCATATAGTGTATTTAGCCTGCCAGCAACTGTGCTGCATTTGAATCTTTTTAAGCTCTTTGTACAGGTAACTCCTAAACAAACTTGCTATTTAAGGGTAGTACTTACGCAGGATACTGCCTGACACTGTAGTGATGAAACCTAGACCACGCAAAAGAGGTTCCAGGATGGCAGCAAAATAGCTGACGTGCTTTTCCAAAAATATTTAGAACCAATTTGCTTTTCCTGCATGTCTGCTTAATTTTTAATATTATTGTCTCTTTTGTGCCAAGGGTTTGTCAGGGAGGGTCGATTTCATATTTCTCATATTTCTAGAACATTGCAAATAATACGATCAAGCTCACACAGCCTGTTTTAGAAGTAATTTCCCAGAATACCACCTCAGGGATTGTTCTTGGATGAATGTTTATGAGGTTATCTTTAATTTTTATAAATTTTGTTCTAGCAAAAGAAGTCTACTGCTAGAGAACACCTTACTAGGCAAGAATGAATTTATTTAGGAAAGGACAATGACACAAGGGTAAATGAAGTTAACATCTCCCTGGTGAAAGTCGTTCATCTGTTGGAAGTCTTATATATTAAAATGAGGAGTCAATAATTAATTAGTACTGAATATTAATTGCATACAAAACAGTTGTTTCCTGTATCCATGAAAAGCTGTTTAGCATTAAAAATTGGAAGGCAACATTTATGAGTATGTAATTATATAGAGCATAATAAATTATGTACATCACACGGTCAGATGAGCAGAGATTTTGCAGAATTACTCGTTCAAAATAATTTGGCAAATGGTTCGTGTGTACTGTTTTAGCATACATTCCATCAGGAATTGTCTTCCATATCAGTTGTTTTGATAATAATTACTTGAAATTCGTTACACTGACTGATGAGTTTATCATTTCCTACAAATCACACAGCATAGATTCTGGCCCCAAGCTTTCCAAAATGGCTGCATGCACCTATACGTGTATTCACAGCATTCAAGTATTGACAAATACTTGTTTAAAAATGCATACTTAGACTGTGCACAGAATTTTCATCTCAGCTCTCTCAGAATTTCATCTTTGTTCCTGGAGAGCAAGGCTACCGGTACGTACTCTGAAATAGCAGGGATTTTAGCATCGCTTGACTAGAAGCAAAACCACCCCTCATGCAAGCGGCAGCTGTGGAGCTCCTTGGTGAGGCACGTTCTTCCTTTTGGGCTGTTTGCCCAGATGCTCTCTGCCACCATGGGGCATGCAATGAGGAGGGCTCCAGAACAGGGAGAGGTGTTGGGGCACGAGTTGGGGAAGGAAAGCTCAAGCGCTGGACATAAGACACCATCCAAACGTCATCCCATGGAAACTGGCAGAGCTCAGTGGACCTACAGATAAACAGTTGCTCACCATGGAAGTATCAGACTTCTTAATTCTTTAGATTGCCTTCTTAGCTTAAATCTAGTGGAAGTCAGATTCCTCACTAACAACTTCTGTACGAAAAAGGTTTGTAAGTATTTGGGGATTTTACTCTTTAACAAGGAAAAATAGCCATGAATGTTAAGATGTCTCTTTCATTCAATCATAATACAATTTGCAGAAACTGTAATGAAGCAATTTACTCAGCAATAATGAAAAATAAAGAACACTTGTTCAGGCATAGCACTGTATTAATTAATGTGTGTGATTCCTGGTTCAGATTTTAGGTGGCTTGAATCACCTACTATAAGGGCTGTGTTATGTCCCTCCATTGACCCTAGACAGAGCTTTTGGGATCAGATTCTATCTCAGGCAGCTCATTTGGGCAGAACAAAATGCAAAGAAGGTTTATTCCTCTGCCCAAGGTGACACCCCAATCCCTAGGGCAGTCATCCTCACCCCATGGTAATTAATTAACACAGTTTTCTGACTCTTCAGAATATTTCATTTTTATGTATGTAATGTGTACTGAAAAAAGGAAAAAGAAATGACAAACGAACACCCACTATAGGATAAAATTAAATATAGTCATGTGATGATGTGACAGGACCACCACAATGTTAGATCTGTCCTCACAAGGGTATTCTAGAATTAGACGAACATATATAGGGCTATGTGGTTAGGCTGTGTACTTATTTTCCCACTATTCTTTTTCCAAAAAGCTAAGAAAATGCATATGAAATGATATTCACACTACAGTGACAGAAAGTCACTCAACTCTGAAAAAAGAGGCAGGTGTGTAACATATTCCCCTCCTTCCCTATTATTGGCATTCCATTTTTATTCCAGAAAAACAGAAACAAGTGCAGAGTATATGCTGTGGAGTAAAGCAGCCTGAAGGCATTCATATAAACCCATCCCCTCACTGTTCATTGCACTGAGAAACGAGGAAAGATGAGATTCCTCAACAAATGCAAAACAAGAGGCGGAAACATAATCTCATCTTTTCTCAACAAGCAGCAAAACCTCTTGCACCTTTCCCCAGTGCTGGAATTACCCAGTTACTGAGTAATATGTTCAGGCTGCTTGGTGAGATGATTTGGAGCTAGAAAGTCCTTAAGAAGCCACCCTCCAAGTAGACGAAGAAAAGAAAAAAGGATAATGGGGCATGCAGTACACCAGTTCAAGACTCTGTTTTGGAAGAATTGGCTCTGCCGTGTAAGGCAACCGGTGAGTTTTTGGAAATGATGAAAAAAAGGAATATCTTAAATCTTCTTTTGATAGAAAGAGCATATCCTAACTTTTTTGTTGGAAAGAGTGCATTTATCTGTCTATGTTGATTTTCCTTTCTCACTGCAGACTGTTAAAAGGTTGGCTGGCTGCTAGTGGTTCTTGTTTTGCCTTTAGTCTCCCTGTTGAAAACACAAATAAAGAATAGTGTGTTTTAACTCTAAAATGGCTGAACACAGCAATGCTTCACAATTTGAAATTGAGATAGGAACTCTCACAGAAGTTTTTGAAAAGCCACAGCTTATCTTTTAATTAACATTAGATTACTACCAGTGCTTGTAGCAGTGATGAGGATGAAAATCAATTTCCGTCACATTACAGGTAATCATTGGTGATATAAGAAAGCTTGCGTAATTGGGATCAAAATCTAGTTTTGGGGAATCCAAGTACTGTATATTAAAATTACACATACTTCTAAATTTCCTTTCTGGTCCACTCTACAAAGCTATTTTATCCTTTCAATTTGCAATATGTGTGTCAGCTCCTTTAACAGCAGCAAAAATTGAAATAATACTCAAATATGAGATGAGATGCCATTGTTTGGTTTTACTGGGTTTGACTTTTAAGATAGAAGAGACTTCTGTCAAATGAGATAACATTTTTGTGGGAAAAAGATGTCACTACAATGAATATTTTCTCATTGATTTCCCTTGTCTTCGTTGATCTGGAGATTTGCGATGAGGCATGTTGGCTGCTTCAGACAGGATTACTTCAATTAAATATACAGATTTTCATTTCAGAAATATAAAGTGGCGATTTAAAGACCAAATTTAATTTTCAAATGATTTCAAGTATTTTTTTTTTTTTGGAAGGGATACTGTTGGTTTTATTCTTCACCATTCCCAAACACTTTTGTATGCTCCTAGTTCCTCATACTTCAACCTGTCCGCCTTAAGCGGCTTCTCAATATCTCCTGTTCTCCTCCATGCTGATCTACTTCTCTTCCTTCTCTGTCTAGTTTTCCCTCGTGTGTTTTTGAAGGACAAGATCTTAATTCACGTCAGTTTTAAGTTTGCCTTACTGGTACCTTTCCTGAATAGAGAGCTTAGTGAGATGCACAATTCCCCAAACCAGGAATTATAATGAATGACCCAAATCAAACTTAATTCTGCATGTCCAGAGCCAGGAACTGCTCAGGGGAATTTTGCAAAACGTCCTTATGTGCTCACTGTGTGAGTACTGAGCCATGAAGGCATCCCACTTGCAGTTACTCAAGGAGGAATCGAGGTGGATCAGAAAGGACAAGTCAGATCCTTCTGAAGAGAGAAGCATAATGCATCACCTGAAAAATCTGGTGTGCTTCAGTTCTGTGTTATATTGTGTAGAGGTATCTGTAGAAGGTGAGTGTCTTCTCATGGTTATTTGTCAGCAGCTACAGCTAGAAGACAGGTGTGGTCTGTTGAACTAACGATGTGTCATGAGCGGCAGGTGGCATTAGATGATATCACAACATGAAGGGTGAAGGGGCTGTAAAAAACGTAAGTGTTCTGTAAAGACCAGGTGTTTTAACTGAAATGCAGGCAAGCATCAGCACCTCTTAATAACATGGTTCAAAGGGAGTGGAGTAATAGGTATGTTTGGACTTCAGTCAGAGTTTGAAATTGCAGTGGTATAAAACATACCTTCTCATTTCTTAGTTTTTAGAAGCTTTAGCTTCTGGACTCTGTATTTTGGAAGCTTAGGAGATGCATAATACCAGGCAACTGTATTACTCAAATTTTCTATCACTGCATTTCCTAATTATTCTTTATGTAGTATTTATTACCATCAAAGTTTGCAGCTGAGAAGATACTGTAGCTAGCTAAAGGGTGAAATGTGATTCCTCAAAGTTCTTGTTCTGATACCCTAATTCAGAGAATTGGGATTGTAATCATTTAATCATTGTGAAATTCTTGGAGTACATAGCTGCCACTACAGCTATTAGAAAACAGAAACTTAGCCTCTCCTGAAACTATGTGTTTTTTAAAAAAGCTTGTTACTATTTTCACTTTCCTTTAATATTAAGCATGTGAGCATGTGAGAAAAAGCTGGTATAATTCTCACCCTTCATCAACCCCTATACTGACTGTCCTCTTTTTCCTGCTTCTGTTCTTTACAGTTTACTCTCCTTTCTTCCACTCCTTAAAAGATGTAAATAGCCCTAGGAGATGCATCTTAATACTGAGTGCCCTCTGTTTTGTACATGTATGGTTTTGCATCAGTGCAAAAAATAAAATTACAGTGAATGGTTACAAAATTGTCCATTTTTATCAGACGGGTCCTAAAGCTCCATTTCCAAATGCATCATTCTTCCCAGATGCAATCCTGCAGAATAACATCCTCTCTCAGACCCTGATACCCCTCAGTGCCTGGGCAAAGCATCTGCACAAGGGCTGCCGTTTTTTGAATGCCTTTTCTTCTGTTGGTGCCTTTCCTATTTGAATGTGAATGTGCCTTATACAGCAGTATTACTTCCCACCTTTACTGGGAATAACTTGCTGGCACAGTCACTTTAGTGCCCAGGGCTCTGTTCTGGATATTGTGCAATGGACTTGGAAGCTATTGAGCCAAACATGCTTTCAGATTCTTTATTTATGTTTGATCTGCTTACAAAAGGAAAAAGGAAGTCCCTGATAAAGTATATTGGAGTAGGACAGATGGAGAACAGAACAGCAGGCTTGAAATCAGAAGACTTTGGCTATTCCATAAAGTCCCCAGATGTGCTCCCCATGATTGGCTGGATGGTCACACTCAAAGAGTTGCAGTCAATGGCTCAACGTCCACATGGAGACCAGTGACAAGAGCTATTCCTCAGGGGTCAGTTTTGGGACTGGCACTATTTAACATCTTTGTTCATGACATGGACGATGGGATTGGGTACGCCCTCAGCAAGTCTGCTGATGACACCAAGCTGTGTGGTGTGGTCGACACACTGGAGGGAAGGGATGTCATCCAGAGGGACCTGGACAGGCTTGAGAGGTGAACCTGTGCGAACCTCATGAAGTTCAAGAAGGCCAAGTGCAAGTGTCAGGGAGTGTAGTGAGAGGACAAGGGTTAAAATCTTTAAACTAAAAGAGGGTAGATTTAGATTAGATATTAGAAAGAAATTCTTTACTATGAGGGTGGTGAGGTACTGGAACAGGTTGCCCAGAGAAGCTGTGGATGCCCCATCCCTGGAAATGTTCAAGGCCAGGCTGGATGGGGCTTTGGGCAACCTGGTCTAGTGGGAGGTGTCTCTGCCCATGGCAGGGGGTTGGAACCAGATGATCTTTAAGGTCCCTTACAACCCAAAGCATTCTATGATTCACAGTTCCAGGTGGCTGCTGCTACTTGTAGAAAGATGAGTGGGAGAAAAGAAGGGCAGAGGATAAAAATCTGTGCCCTATCTGGAACATTATCATGTGAATACCTAAATACACCTATAGTTCCTGATTGCTCTTGCAGGTGCCAGAGCCCTGAGGGCACAGATAGGTCTTAATCAGCCTAAACAGCCTCACCTGGGGCCTCCACTCACTCACCCAGCCCTGCCCATGGGGCCAGGAGCTCTATTTGACTCAGTCTGTATGCTTTGGTAGGTCTCTGGCTTGGCTGTGAATGGTTGTGGTCTTGCTGGGTGATCATAGGGTTGTGGCTGATACTGGTTTTTCTCATGGGACCTGACCTTGATATGCAGATTGAATTCCTGACTTGATCTCAGATCTACCTCACCACTATGATGTTGTCTGAGGATCTGGACTGCTGGTTGAAGCTGGCCATGGTTGTTCGGCCTACCCAGCTCACCTCATGGGGTCCTGAGGGATGGGTCCTTGTCCAGCTACATTTTGTCCTTGTACTTGGTTCTCACTGCTCCCTGAAGCTGGGAAAACACCTGGCCTGGTGTTCTTTGGTTTGCTCCTACTTGGTTTTGAGTGTTTTTGGTCTGGATGAATCATGCTCTCCCTACATTTCAGGAAGCCTTTAGTTTATTGCCTTATGCTCAGCAGGGCAGGCCTTTTCCACAGGGAGGACTCTTTGCCTCTGTATTTTGTTCTTATGTTACTTTTCCCAGGCGTTTTTCTAACATGCCTAAGCTTATGAATTGCTTCTCCAGTGGGATTTGAGTCAACAACAAAGTTGTGACAAAGTTTTGAAATAAAAATCATCAATAGAGAAGTTAAAAGCCTCTTTTAATATCGCTAATGGGAGATATTTAATGTGGTTCTTTCTACAGCATTCTTGTTACCAAGGTTGGTATTTGCACTTCCCTAGCACTCTTACTGGTGAATCTAGAAGCCCAGTCACGCTTTCGTAGCCCTGATATCAGTGAATCTTTTTTGAAAAATTGCTGAATGTCAGTTTCTTCCTTTTTGTAGCTGAAAAATGAGACAATTGTGGGGTTTTGTTAGCTTTTCTTTTCCTGCATGCAATCCTTTTTCTTTTCTTTTTTTTTTTTT
>VXAA01003089.1:49997-82205 GCA_013399115.1 Anseranas semipalmata
AGGTTTTTTTCCCCCTTCTTTTTTTTTTTTTTTTTTTTTTTTTTTTTTCTTCCCTGTGGCACTGATGATGTCTTCATTTCCCTTTTCAGGTCCTGTCTCTCACTGAAATACTCTGGCCATGTGTGCTCTTCTTGATTCTGGCTGCAATCCGCTTCCAGGAGCCCCCAAAATACAAGGAAAGCTGTATGTTTTGTTTCACTTGTGCTCTTTTTCACCAGCCTCTGCTTGAAGTATTTAGGAAATATTAAAGATAAACTTTAATATCTTTGTTAATGAAGGGGGTTGACTTAAATGTAGTGGAGTCAATGAAAAGAACCCTAGAATGTGATTAAGCTGTGGCTCTGAGCAAGCCATATTTAGGTAGGGGAAAAATGCAGAGTTTAAGGTACGATTTGTCAGACCAGTTTTAAACATCTACTTTGGAATAAGGTGAATTACTTTGGTTTTAGTTGTACTTGTTTCTTTCTATTGGCAAGAAGTTCATTTTAGATGACTGGCTCAGAGATGTATAATTATGCAATAGATGTCAATGGTTAGACAAGATTAATCTTACCCCTACCCACTTCCTGGGATTTAGAATGAACATTTTTAAATGGTAAATTCTTCCAAGTTCTTTTTAGCTTTTATCTTGTCAAATGTTAACTTCATTCAGAAAAGAATAACTTATGGTATTATATTGTTTTTCAGTTTATTATTCTATTATTCACAGATATCAGTACTGCTAATCAGTCATTTTACAGAGAATAGCAGTTTGGGTTCATTCACCAAACTGGGCAACTTCCCAGAATAATAAAGAAGTGCAGTTCCAGCTAAACCCAGTAAGTGAAGAGACAACAGCAGATGATTGGCTATATTACTGCACAAGAGTTTAAAGAGCTTAAGCTAGTCAGTATTTAAGACAAGCGTGTAAGTCTTGGACCTCTCAGTTAACAAGTGAATTAGGTGTACATTCTATACAAGAGCCTTTAGAGTTAGTACTTTGAAGAAAGTTTGGAAAGTTCACAAAATAGAAATAGTACCTGTTCAGTTTCAGTATAACGTTTATTCACTCTGTTTAATTCCTTGTTCTACTACATGAAATAAGTTCTGTGATCTGCAGTAGTGGCTTCTTGTATGTATTTTGTTGTCATAATTTTTTGTATAGGGGTGTACAAAAATGTGTCATTCTCATAGGGCCAAACAGGATGTGTTTAGTTGGTTACTTGCTAACATACATTCAAAGATTAGCATTAATTAGGTAAGATCTCACAAGGTTTGCAAATTTCAGGTTTTAGCTACGTTAGCAACCAATCTGGTAAAACAACTGTAGATGTGTAGAGAATCTAACATGTGCTATATACATTTACTTTAGAGTAGCTCTAGTCTGGACTCAAGGATGCAATGCATGCTAGGGGTCTGAGTGTATTAGGGATGCCCTTAGAATACATCCTCTGCTTTGTTTCAGCAGAAAGGGATCCAGCATATGTGCTCTGAGAAATTTTCTCCATGTGAACTTGATTGTGCTAAGTAAGAATAATGACCATCTGCCAATGTCACTGGTCATTCACGACACAAAATTCATGATTTTATACATCAGCTACAGTTGCTGAGGAATGAAGGATGGTTTGACTAACAGTACAATTTCTTAATGGTGCATGTCACTAAAATATTGGCACCTGAATTTAAATAAAATTAGGATTTTAAAGTATTATGCGTATGTAGTAAATTCCCCATTTCTGCATCTTTCAATTCTGAATAATCAGTAAAAGTGCTAGCCCAAATGCTAGCTTTCTTATCTCCTGCTCATTTCCTTCTGTAAATTTTGATGTGATGATTGCCAAAAGAAGGTTATGTTATTGAAGACGGAATGACCTTTCAACCATTTCTGAATTTTAGCTGTTTTAAACAGAGAAATTAAGTTAAATAGGAACCCTACAGCTATTCTCTATGTTGCAAAATAAGCAAAAAGTTGTGTTATATTTTGAGATTTAAATTCTCAGAGAATATGAAAAAGCTGCATTTTAGAGAGTCTTGATGGACGTAAATTCAGACATTACAATACCAGTTCCTTCATCTCGTGAAAGCCTGAGAGAAAAGAGGAAATACTATTTCATGAAGAACTCTATATTTTGATTTAGGTTACAAGTCATTTTGGGCTGACAGGCTAGCAAGTATATGACGTTGCAATGGCATTACTGCCATGAAAACGAGCTTTCCAAAGACTGCTCCCTAATGTTATCTTGTTGTCAGAGTCTGATGTGGGACTTACCTGTTTTCTATGGTGAATTAGTTGTTTTTAAAGGGAACACCTGCCTCTGATACAACTTCACTGTTCACAGGTGACAAAGCAACTTCCTGGGAGAAGGGAGCACAATGTTATGGTATGGGTTTTGTAACTGCAGTGTCATTGGTTTTAATTCTGCCACTGCTTGGTTTTAGGTTATTTAGAAGCTCGAGATTTGCCAAGTCGGGGCCTTTATCCTTTCATGAGAACTCTTTTCTGTAATGTTGGCTCAAGATGCAGGAATACCAGCTACACAAGACAGAAAAACAACCGCTTACGGTAAGATGTACAAATTTATACAGAGACATAAGTGTCACAGTGCACCTTTTTCTACAGCAAACGTTTTTATTGTCTCGTAGACGGGAAGAATAGGAGCTTTGTTACCACATATTAAAGGTTTCCTTTAGTTATGAATGCAAAAGACATGGGGCTTTAGTAATGCCTCTTCCTAATTTTCTTTGCCTTTCATGGGCATTTCATGCTGTTATCAGACACTAAAAGCTGTTCTGGGGAAAACCTTATAATGTTCTTGCCCTTCACTGCTGCCACCTAAGACCATACTTTTATCCTTCACTGGAAAAGCTGTTATGCTAAGGTGAGATTGACCAACAAAAAGTATATCATACATGGATTTATACTAGCATACATGGTAATAGAAGGTGTAAAAATAGAAGAGCAAAACAAGGATAGCTCTCGAGTAAGACGCACAAAGAGCCAAAAGGAGTAGCAGAAGCTCTGTAATGAAAAGAATGTGAAAAAGTGGACAGTAAGAAGGCATTATCACAGGATCCCAG
This sequence comes from Anseranas semipalmata, assembly GCA_013399115.1. NCBI lineage: Eukaryota > Metazoa > Chordata > Aves > Anseriformes > Anseranatidae > Anseranas > Anseranas semipalmata. The sequence goes on from VXAA01003089.1 coordinate 53,055, forward strand.
AGTGCAGAAAGAGAAAAAAGTGAACCTGAATTTGAGCTTTCTTTAAGAAATGTAGTGCTTCCATCTACTTCAAAACGTTGAAAAAATTTGAGATGCAAAAACACTTATGCAAATTGACACCATATGTGGCTGAAGGATGTAGTCATAAGCAACCTTTCAAAATATGTAATAAAGACAAATTAGGGCGAACTAAACAGAATATATGTGTATATATGTATGTTCATTCTCATAAAAACTGAGAATATCTACCAAAAAGATCTTACAGGTTTGAGTCAACTAAGGGACTACGAGCATCATGTTTTTATGGTTTATTATTGTAGAAGCTTATAGGTAACACTAGTTTTATAGACAGCAATAAATTCAGCTTGCAGCAAGTTGGAAAGGTTCAGTATCACAGTAATTGGCCGTAATACTTGGTTTGATTAGTCTGTTCTATTTATTTTTATATGTAGAGAGGTATTGATTGAACGTAAGACCAAAAATAAAAAAATCTTGTTTATGTGCAAACACCATCTATGTAAAGCAGTAACTTAGTAGAATTGTAATTGTAACAGTCGAAGCCAGGAATCATTATTAGAATAGATCTATTATTAAACAAAATATTTCTACACAGAAATAACAGTATTATAGCAATATCTCTTAAAAAAAAAATCTAAAAATAAATGTATAGTTAAGATTGTTACACAACTACTTAGTTTCTACCCCTTTCCTTGGGGGTTGTGCTTGCCCTTCCACTGCTGGTCTGGCTCATAAAGTCAATGGCTTCAGTCTGGAGGCAGTGGGGTTGTTATGGCAAGTCATGGTCTGGAGCCCTTTATCTTGAGAAACGTGTTGTTGATGGCTTCTTTTTCATGCTGGAGTGCACTTGAAGTCACTTTTATGTTTACTAATATGCTTTTGTACCTTGCTTGTTCTTCGCTGGTCTGCAGTTCAATGTTACATCTGAATTCATACAGTACATCCAAATGTACATGTTATCTTTTACATATATTAGATATTTGTTCTTTTTTTCTTGATAGTCATGAAATTGGCTTTGTCCAGCTATGGTTCTGCACTTGAACTGACCACTAGTGAGTTGTTTATAGCCATGGGCCAGCTTGTGCCCATCTCTTATCATCCTGTACCTGTACTTTAGTACAGTGCATCCTGAGTCCCCACTTCTCAAGGCCTCTACTGTCATACAGGGCCCATGTCCCTCTGTGCTGCTTTCCTATATTTGTCATAAATAACTTATTCTATACTGAATGATCACATTACTCCAGTGTGTGTAAAACTATGATGGTATTATACAGTGACAAGTGAAAGTAAAATAAATAGCTGTAGCCACTGGGCCAGAAAAAAACAAGACTGCAAGCACATTTCAGGTTCAGACAGGTTTAGACAACATAAAGGTGACAAACCTGTGTGCTGTGGCCTTGCAAACTCAATACAAAGCGTGTTGCCCATTACTTCCAGAGAAAATACCATATTACTGGGTTATAAGGTTACAATGGCTTTTGGCCTTTTAAAAAACTATTTCCAAAAAGGATAGTTTTTATTTACATCACCACCCCAGTTGCTATTTAAATGTGTTAAATCTCTAGAAGCTATAAATTGTATTGACTGCTTTGCATGATTATTTACACGACTTTGGCTGAACTGTCCAAATTATACTTCAGCTCAAAAGAAAAGCAGGAAGAAATTTCCTGGAGGCAGTCTTAGACCTACTTAAGAATGAGAGAAATTATTTACTTTCATTTTTTTTTCAAGTGAAAAACTAAATGCATCCATGTATGTATATTTATACACTCAATAGACTCCATGGAGTAGCATATAGCCTAGGTCAGGAAAAGGGTAAAAAGGTAGCATGAAGTTCATCCTGAGGTCAGTCTATTCCAGCAGGTCCATCAGTATAAATTAAATCAACCTAAGGGCTGCTCTGGCTTATGCTGGCTGCCAACAGCCTGAGGAATGCAGATTGTCAGCTTGATCAGCCAAACATAACTGAACCTTACAATGTCCCTGTGTTGACGGGAGAGAAGGGATGGCGTAGGAACAGCAGTATCAAATACCTTCCCTTTGAGGATTTATGTCAAACTGTAGCTGGTTCTTTACAGTCATTTTCAGGGACACTTTGCATCAACAACGTTGTGTTTATGAAGGGTAAATCAAAGACTGTGCATAGTTTGCATGGACACTTGACCCATTTGTTTTCACAGCGCGTACCACGTTGTTGCTAACAGTTTGAAATATAGCTGTTGCTTTCTGGAAAAAGTGATCCTGTGACTTCTGCTGGAACCTCCAATATGAAAACCATAAACCACCCAAATAGCTGTCCAGGCCAACAGGCTCCATCAACAGACTGTTGGCAAGAAGATGAGCCAGGTGAAGGCTATGATTAACTCAGTAACTTTGACTTGCTGCAGAATCTGCCTCCTTGTCATGGTTTTGGCTGGGATGGAACTAATTTTCTCTGTAGAGGCTCATATGATGCTGTGTTTTGGATTTTTGATGAAAATTGTGGAGATAACACACCAATATTTTTAGTTGTTGCAGAGCAGTGCTTATACAGAGCCAAGGCCTTTTCAGCTTCTGGTGCTCCCCCAGCCTCCTCGCTGGCAGGGCATCACGAGAAGCTGAGGGGACACAGCCAGGACAGCTGGCCCAAGCTGACCAAAGAGATATCCCATACCATATGGCATTGTGCTCAGCAATAACAGCTGGGGGAAAGGAGGAGGAAAGGGAACATTTGGAGTGATGGCATTTGTCTTCCCAAGACACCATCCTGCGTGATGAGCCCTGCTTTCGTGGCAGTGGCTGAACACCTGCCTGCTGATGGGAAGCAGCGAATGGATTCCTTGTGCTTTGCTTGTGAGCATGGGTTTTGCTTTACCTAGTAAGCTGTCTTTATCTCAACCCAGGAGTTTTGGCACTTTTACCTTTCTGATTCTCTCCCCCATCTCACTTGGGGCAAGTGAGTGAGCGGCTGCGTGGTGCTGAGCTGCCTGCGGAGGTTAAACCACAACACCCTTCCTCTAATACCTGAGAAAGCACCCATTTTTTCAACAGCTCTGAGGTTTTGTTCCTTGCTCGTCTCTTCAGCCACTGCAAAAGCTGCTGGCTTGCAGCAATTTGATGTGATTCTCTCGCCTGTTAAATGTAGCAGTATCTCAGACCTCTTCAGCACTGAGTATGTGTAGGAGCTCCCATAGCAAATGACATCTTTCCCTGCTCTTTCCAAAACGTTCCACCCTCCAACCTACCTTAATGGAACACAGAGTGAAATTGAGAGCATGCAACTCACATAAAAACCATGCAGCACAGTGTCATTCTATGGCCTTATGCCCACATCCAGAAATGACTATGCATGTCCATATAAACATAATGTATTCCTAATACTCTTAATTCCATTGCAAATCTTGCAGAATGGTCTGCAAGAGCAAATCCCACCTCAGACTCCTATATCTATGTTTGTTAGACTTTTCAATACCTAAAAGAAATTTTTTTTGTACTTAACTCTAAAGATAAGAACAAGACACAAAAATGTTATTTCTAAGCACATTGATTTATTTCTCTTTATTTAACTTCATGTAGTGTTTAAACAGCTGTTGTTAACAGTATCAATACTAAGACCTGATAACCTCCAAAACAAGTGTTTGCTAAACTTGCACAAATTTGAAACTAAATCTGCTAAGATCCAGGGGTAGACTCAGACCTGATATTGGTGTGAAAGACTGAACTGTCACCACTCAACATTTTGCTTGTGCCACATCATGAATTTTCTCTGGACGACACACAAGAGAAAACCAGAGAGATTGCATGGGAAATGCATGAAATCCGTCTTTGAGCCAAGGGAAACAGCAGGAGATTTGCAAGAAATTTGTACCCAACCTCTGGGGCTAGTTTATGCTGAAATATGCACATAATAAGCAATAGTGCAGGAATCAGTCAATGATGGTTTAAGGCTGGAACAAGCGTAGATGTTGCCTCTGCTGTGCCAGGGCATTAGGGACCCCGAGCAGCCTCACCCCATAAGTGGGTTGGAGCCCTGGGCCTGTCTCAGGCACCTTCTCCTCTGTGGCTCCCTTGGGCCCACGTTGCAGCTCCATCTTCTTTTACGTATGACCTGACTGCTGGGCTCATCCCACTGTGCTGGGGCTGTCGCTGGAGCCAGTTACCCAGCCCCGTCTCCTCCTGCCAGCTCGGACTCCGGGGGAGGCTGTCCTGAGATCATGCAGAATGGGAACCAGCACAGCTGGGGCTTTGCTATTTTAGAGAGAGTTTTAAACTGGTGGCAGGGGTCAGGTTGAGACAAGAGTTTGCTGAGGAGGCTTATGAAAACCACTGGTCTAAATGGCATTGCACATCACAGCTGAGATCGCAGATGAGCTCTGAAACGTTCTTACTGTCATTCTGAGTATCTGGGTAATATGGAGAGAATTAGTGTTTCTTTGTCATGGCTTTAGGAAATGCCAGTTGCTTTTACATGCTCAAAGAGATGCAGAGGCTTTTTGCTCTTTTGCAATGTTTTGTCATGGGCAGAACTAATATAAATGTATGTATTTAGTTTGCTTTTAGTTTATTTTAGTCCTCATACAAATAATTCTGAAAAGTCACAAGAAAGAGAAGAGTTACCATGTGTGATGATGAAATGATGTATGTACATTCTCCTAACGCCCTGGTTCTTATTATTCATGTCCTGTCCTACAAATTGCTGGCTTCCTGCTTTTTGTTGTCCCTTGCCTTTCTTCTTCATTGTTCCTAGCAGCTGCTGCTGTTAATTTACTTGCTATTAAGAGATAAATATGGTCCCTCTAATACCATGTTAAAAATAAAATACTTTAAAACTTAGCACAGATATTTAGTATATAGAACCTCTGTGACATGTTTCATAAAATTGAACTTGATAATTAATATGCCTGTTGCCACTTCCCCTTCCAAAGGAGGCTGAGCTCAACTCCAAGAGCAGCCAGAGAAATGGCTCTGGCAATGAGGACAAGAGGGGCACAAGCGGTAGCTGGCCGACATCGTTCCTCCCCTGCAAATCCCCATAAAGCTAATAGCTCAGAAACAGTTTGTCCAAACAGCTGCTCTCGTCCTGCTGAGAAGCTTGTGTTTGGGAGTGAGGTGTTTATGAGTTTTTCAGGTTGCACTTGCTGCCTTCTCTTCTGTCATAGCTGGGCCTTACTGGGCACAGAGGGGACAGCCCCACTGAGCTTGCTGCCCTATCAAGGAAATGTTTTGAAGCTAAGAGATGAAGACCAGGCAGCATTTTTCCTCACTCTGATTGCAAAGTAGTTGCTAAACAGACTCTGCTAATCTACTACATTTGCTACCTACCTGCTCTGAGAACTACTCACTGCTCTGCTGGTGCAGCATGAGGCCAGATGGTTTCTGGGCTGGGATTACTTGTGAGAGATTTCGATAACAGAATTGATTAATGTTCACACAGTTCAGCCTGTTCTAACAGATGTGCTTCTGCTATGTATTAAAAAGGTAGCAGTAGCATATAAAATTAGAAGCCAAGTTTTCTTTTTGGTTGTTCCCCTGCTCTTTATCAACCCAAGCTTTGAAGATCCAAGGCGCAACATAGTAAGCAATGGAGTTGCAGGAGGGGGCATTACCAATTCCCCCATCGCTATCATCAGTGCAACCTGGTGCTGGCAGGAGGCTGACAGCACCATCAGCCCAGCTGTGTGCTCCCGTGTGAGTAAAGTGCCTCTCTGTCCTTTCCCCAAGAACGTTATTACATGCAGTGCCTCTGAAATAGGGAGATTTGTACATGGGGACGCAAGGCTACATCAAGCAACACAGGTTATTTGTGGTACTGACTTTATGTTCTGCTTCTCTGAATACTCATGATTATTTTAATTGACCTTGTTTTGTGAATTTAGGTGACAATTTAAAGTTCAACAAGTATTTGGGGAAAAAAGAAACTGTGGAAAATCCCGTGGAAACTGAGCTAGAATATTTTTTAAGTTCTGACTGGATTTGTTTTAACTGATGTTGTTGTTACTCTGGTCAAGCACTGGACCCTTGCTCATGCTTAAAAAGTACGCCACTAGAATGTTTTCAGTGTAGCTGGTGTTGCTGTTCGTTTTTTTTTTTTTTTTTTTTCCCATTCACGCAGTGTTTCTCGCTCTCAGAAATTTCAGGCAGTAGGTGTGTTAGTAATATTGGAATTCGGGGTAGTTTTCAAAAGCAGTAGCTAAAGTGCAGCTATTAATCACTCTAAAAGCCATCCTGTGAACAACAGAAAGCTAATTTTTAAAACTCTAAAAGAAAAGAAAAATGTGATGATAAATTGTTCTGCCTTTAATCCATGGAAATTTGAAGTTGGTGAAAGACTTTTCTAAAATCCTCCTGGCAGTCAGCGAAGTTGGAATCAAAATAAGTTGCTCTGAAACAATAAAGAACTTATTGGTAGTTCTAAGATTAAATGTTCTCCTCATCCCTTAGACTAAAGTTGCAGACAACTCTCTAGATGTCAGAATAAATCAGGGAGAGAGTGCAAGAGAAACTTGGTTCTTCGTCTGCCCATAATTTTGCATCGTCTGTGTTTTAGCAGAACTTTTAGACCTATCTAATCCAATTACGTGCAGTTTTGTTTTTATTTTGTGACTTTGACTTAATATCTAACTTAAGTAGTTAAAAGCAAAACATTTCAGTAATATAGACTCAGAAAAATTACTCAAGTTAAACAGTTCTGACAGTGTTTGATATTTATTCTTAACCATAATCTGTTAGAGAATCAAATTATTTTCAACTTTTAATAAAAGACATGAAAGTCATGTGTTGGTGGATGGTCTCAAATTATCTGTCTCAGTCCAATAAAGCTTTAGGTCCTTAGTAATTCCATACTTTTGGCAGAATCAAGAGCCTAATGCTCTGGCAGTAGGTTATGTACAGTCTTTCTGAAGCAATTCAGAGATTTAAAAAGCTTTTTGTATTTGGGTCCATCTGCTGTCCTTTGAGTCTCAACACTGAATTCTTTCAGTTTCCGTGCTCTTGTATGCAACCTTAATCAAGCTTACAACTCTGACGTGACCTCTTACTGCATGTGTTTTCCTTTCACAGTTAACTAGTGGCCTTATGGTTTGTGTGGCCTTATATGAGCTGAGATACCACTATTACTGAAAGTTTGTATAACATGTCAAAGAACTTGTGACTGGAAATTTTTGCACCTAGAAAATTGATGATAATTGTGAAAAAACTTTTTTTTCTAAACAAAATATTTTCCTTTTGAGGTGCTTGTTCATGGGACTTGCTATGCTGAGGTCCTGCTCAGTGAAGATCATGGTAATGTTTGTAGGAATCAGGTGGAAACAATAAGACAGGATAAATGGAATCAACTTAATTAAGGAGTGGAGTGGGATAGCAGTGGCTGTTTTTTTTCCTTCAGTTTGTAGATTGTGAATTTCTATCTCATTACATATTTCTCTATCAATAGGTAAGAATTGTGCTGAAAACATTCACGTACAAGTCTGACAAGAAAGGAATATAACTCTTTATTATACTTTTTAAGTGGTGCTTATGCAACAGTTAATTGTGCTTGTAATGAAAAATAGCAATGTTTTTGTTACACATGACTTCACCCTAATATCATTTGAACTTCCTGTAAGATAAAAACAGAATTCAACTGCCTGGTAACATGTTAAAGATGATTGCTCCATTGTTTATGGTGCCTTGGGATAGTCTGAGTAACTTTGTATTGTAAAGAGACATATAAAAGATCCCGTGGCTTCTCATTTCACCTTGAAAATAGGTTAGAAAACTTGTGTTACTGAGTAGCCACCAGATGGTAGTATTGGAGAGAATATGTACCAGGGGTTTAGCTCTAAGTTAAAATCAGGGGAAAGTCAGTACTGATAATACAACAGCATTTTGTTGTTGTTGCATATATTTGAAAACAAAACAAACTGTAATATCCCAAGTACAAACTGTATAGATTTTCTTAACAACAGACACTTTGACTGCACAAGTCAGCATAAGGCAAAAGTATTTAGCCAGCAACACCATTCTTCTCGCTTTTCAAGTAAAAAGGTACCTTGAGGAGCACATCACCTGGAATCGACGTACAGTTGTTAGTGCTGCTGCTGCTGCTTTGTTAATGTGGCAGAATTGCTTTCAGAGTTCTGTTGCCTACTAAACTTTTTTTTTTTTTTTTTTAAGTAAACTTACTTTTAGTAAACTTTGCCCAGAAAGAGGACTTATCCACATTCCATCTGGTAATGTTGACTTCCCTGTTCTGGACAGTTGTTGCAATGTATTGCCTTAGGTGCAATAGAAAAGCCTGAACTTCAGGGTACAGGCCATAAGAAGAACATCACCTGGAGTCATGATACACCAGGGGAGAAAATTTGAGTGCATTCAGAAATGTCAAAGGCCTCTTTCAATGTGTCTTTTTGCTGCCAGAATTAGGTTCCTGGTGTACGTGAGCTGTTCCAGCTCTGTGATTTTTCAGTGCCCTCTTTCCTGAGGTTTTGACTCAGTGGTGCAACTCGCGCACTAATGAACTGAACAAAATAAAAATGGTTAAATGTATAATAGTTCTAAAAACAAAATAAAAAAACAACAACAAAAAACAAATCCAAATACTTCTGTGAGGTAATATATACACATTTTTTTTCAGCTACTTGTTTCCAGATTGTAATTACCTCATCTATCCCTTTCTTTTTCCGTGGAAAAGTACTTCAGGTGTCCAAGGTGGTCCAGAGAGCTTCGCAGGACCTGATCTAGCCTTCTTGAAAGAGATACAAGAACTTGCAAAGGGATTTGCTGAGACCACAGAGAAAACTGTGGCTTTAGAAAAGCTATGGGAAGAAAACTCAAAGTTCTTGGGTAAGCTGTGAGCTTTATAATAATGAATTGCATTATCTATCAGGGAATGATAGCCATTGAACGAAGAAATACTTCTATCTTAAAAAATAAAATGAGCAAACTCAGATTTTAGCTGATCTGAAAAAAACAAATGCCACTTTAATGGTTACTATTACTGTGGCTGTCATAATTCTCAGCTTTCTAAAATTGTGCTCTTGTTTTACTACTTGATAGTTAAGGAAGTACTGCATGGGAAAGGTTTAAAGATAAGGATTAATAATCCGAGTATATGGTTACTTAGTCTAGCATGCATTCAAAAATAACCACCAGTATTTAGCAAGAAGGATCTGTTGGTCTGGGAAACAACCTAGTCTTTCTCCCCAGGTATTTCTATTGTACTAGAGAGTACAGGGATAGAAAATCTCACCAGCTCACACCTGCTGGCCTTCAGGTGAACAAATCAGTCTTGTACTAAAAGAGTGAGACAGGAAACACCATGTTCTGATTTTCCCACTCTGTTCCTGTCCATACTACACAGTCTTGCTGTAACAGGTGGGCATTTCAGACCTACACCTACCCTGCCTTTCTGAGTGCATTTTTGAGCAGAAAGATTGAGGTAAAGCAGTTGTTTTCATGCCTGGCTATCTGGGGGCTAATACATTCATCTGGCAGTTGTCATGATTTTGCCTTACTGAAAATTGAATGGTAAGCAATTTTGTTTGTTTCTGTGATAATTGTAAAAATACTGGAAAGTACAGAAAATCAGTGGATCACTATCTTTCTAGGGTATTACTTGTTTCACACCTGTTTTCTCCTGTAGAAGTGCACTTTGTTTACTACTTGCTATTACTTATAAAATGGAATCTTCTGAAGTTAATAATGCCTGTTTGTAAAGGAAAAATATCTGATTTTACAGGGCTCCATAACAGCACCACTTTTCTTACTGTAAGTATTTTTACATTTTATTTCTAAATTACAGTTCTGGATTTTGAAGCATCTTTATTATAATGGTTAGAAATTTGTATCCTGTCAAGTTTTAGTAAACTACCTTTAAAAAAAAATGGCACGTTTTTGAAGGAAAAAATAATGTCTTGGATGTTTGATAAATGTTCAGTGGTTTTTTGATTACTGATTTAAACACATCTAGGTTGTTAGTAGCCAAAATCCACAGCTACTTGAAGGCTAGTTATTTATTAGGAGCAATTTATAACTCTATCAGCCAGACCTTGATTATTTCTATAAAATCATATCACAAAACACCTTAGAAGGAACTCTTATCTTAATGTGTGCTTATTATTTCAAAACAAAACAAAAACTCTACCACCTTAGAGAAGGTGTACAGTGAGATTGAAAAGATGGGGCTCTCGCTTGGAGATTACTTTGAATTCAGATTTATGATCCAGTAAATATGACAAGCAGACTCAAGTGGAAGGAAGGCAGATTTGTAAGATGTAGCATAATTCCTTCCAGAACGTATTTGGCATTGTATGTGACATGAGTTTGGGCTCTGTGCAGTCTTCCACCCTTGCAGTCTCAACAGAAGGAGGAAGGCTGAACGGGCATGGTAGTGGATTTCCATTGCTGTCAGTTTTGTACCTTTCACAGAACACTGGTTTCACTTCAAAAATATTGAAAAATATTTTTCTCTATAGTTCATTGATTACAACTTGCAACTTCATGAAACCTAGCTTTCCACTTTATAACTTGAAACTAGATGGGATTTTCATAGTAACAGTTGTCAATTGCTCATGAGCTACTTGATTGGAAGGAGCTTTATCGATATGAAATTTCACTTTTGGAATGGAATATAAAATAGAAAAAAATGTGTTTTTCAGTATTAAGAAAATATTTCATGAAAGTAGCCTGTCATTATTAACAGCTTGTCTATGCAAGCTTCTTTTTGTAGAAATCGTGCTCATGCTACTATTATTCAAAAAAGTCCTACAGAAACATTAACCTAGATAAATAAGGGCCGCAAAATGAGCAACTACTATAAATCCTGTGTTTTGCATAGGCACCTGACCATTTACTCCTATAAAAGATGTGTTTTTACCCCAGTCCGTTCATCTTTCAAAAGCAGTATTTGACACCTATCCCCCGGCTCTCCCAGGAGGAGCTGTGAGGTGTGGATGCCATGGCCCTGGCAGGATGCTGGTCTTTACTCTCTAGACTTACAAAATTAATTGTCAGGCTAAAGAGGTCTTTGTGTTAGAGATCTCAAAGGTAACCGTTCTCTTTGGGAGAGAATAATGTGTTTCCTTACAGTTATGAGCAGAAAGATTGCTTAACTTTTCTCCTAGCTCCATTTTCCATCAGAGCAGAGAAAGTTTGTGAAACAAAACTGCTGTAAGTTCAAAGTACCACCAAAATGATGTGGTGAATTACTGAAGTGAAAGGGTACATTTCCAACCTGAAAAAAATATTTGAAATGGTTTAAAATTCAAGAGTGCTAGGGAAGTAGCAGGCACCTGCTAGTTTTCTCTGCTAATGGGAGTGTCATATGTTAATGTGTTTTCCTCTTGTAAAGATGGAGTTGAATGAAGCGGAGGAAATGATTTCTAGAGTAGAAGATCTGTACAATCAACCATCTTTCTGGAACCTTCTGCATTCAGTCCCTCACCTTGAATCGAACAACTTTTATATGGAGGATGGGTTAGCTGCCATAGCACAGTTTCTAGAACTTATTAAAAAGTAAGTATTCTTAAATGCTTAAAGGTGCTGTGTTTTAATATTTTACCTGAAATTCTTGTTCTTTTCCCAGGCTATTTAATAAAATCAACATCCTTATCAGGTCAAGGAAGGTGACATTTTTTTTCTGTGGATACTGCTTTTATAGAGATGTGGTAGGAGTTTTCATCCATTCTGAGTCCTTCATAACTGTGTATTTCATCTCTCTCCAGCTCAGCAGCAGTTCCCTAGGAGTCTCAGAGAAGGAGCTTCATGTTAGCAATGGCTTTAAACTTTGTCATGTGCTTTGGGATTCTTCAAAAGACAGTTTATTTACATATGAATATAAGAAAATGACAGTTTGGATTCTAACCAGCTTAATATTTATGTAGCTCTTAGTCAGTATCAGGAAAATGACTTCATTTGGTTTCTCAAGTTTCTTGCTTCTCTTGCAAGAAATGAAGCAATAAGAAAAAACCCAGAGGTCTGTATTCTGGATGTATTTCTGGAAATTTTCCTGCCTCAGGTAAAGGACAGTTGGATTCGGAGAAAGATACATGGTATCAAAAGCACAGAATATGAAAAGTAGCTACAGGAATTTTCGTTGAAAGAAGGAAATCTGTCTTTTTCCCAGAAAAAAAAAAAGGCATGAAGGATATAATAGTATAAGTTTCTTTCTGAAACTGGGAAGTAGGTCTCTCTTGGTTGACAATATGTGGATTGCAACTATGCCAGAACTTTTTTTTTTTTTCCTCTTAATGCCTGAGTAATTTGTAACCTTATTCCAGACTGTTCTCTGAGCTATTAACATAAGCTGTACTGGCTGTGTCTGTAGTCCTTGTACCCCCAAAGCAGAAGACTTTTCTGAAAGGTTTGTGAACTCCTACAGAGTCCAAGTGTTCCTAAGACAGGAACTCGATCGTAAGCTTGTGGTTATCGTTTTCTTCTTCTTCAGCAGCAATGAGCAAAGACAACGGTAACCACTGGCTGCTGTGCTGGGTCAAGCCATTAATCTGTTAATATAATCTCAGCAGCACTTTCTTCTACCCTGAGTTTATAGGAAGGACAGAGCGAGAAGGGAACATGAGTGCTTGGCTGTTTCCAGTTGCTGGTGCTGTGGCTGCTCCGGGGCAGGATGGTGTGGAGGCGAACGCTGGAGAAAGCCCAGCAAGAGTCCATGTGTGCCCCACACGCTGGTGGGGTCACAGTGGCTGTCCACAGTAGTCCTCCTCCTCACAGCTGGTGGCTGAGAACATTCCCTGAGGAACATAAGAGGACTGAGCAAAAGTGACTGTACGGGGTCTGGCTGGGATGGAGTTGATTTTCTTCGTAGCAGCCTGTATGGTGCCGTACTTTGCATTTGTGACTGGAACACTGTTGATAGCATGCCAGTATTTTGGCTGTTGCTGAGCAGTGCTGGCACAGTCTCAAGGCTTTNCTGGGTGTGGGCAAGGAGTTGGGAGCAGACACAGCTGGGAGAGCTGACCCAAAGTGACCAAAGGGTCACTTTGTGTTATATTACCATATAACACTGTGCTCAGCAGTAAAGGCTCAGGGAAAAGAGGAGGAAGCAGGGGATTTTCATGGTTATGGCATTTGTCTCCCCAAATAACTGTTATGCATGCTGAGATTCTGCTTTCCAGGAACAGGCTGGACACCTGCCTGCTGATGGGAAGTAGGGAATGAATCCTTATTTCTCTTTGCTTGCGCACACAGCTTTTGCTTCACCTATTAACCTGACTTTATTTTGATCCTTCAGTCTTCTTGCCTTCTCTCTATTTTTCCCTGTCCCGTGGGAGAGGGGAGTGAGCAGATGTGTGGGTGCTTGGCTGCCAGCTGGGTCAATGCACAGGTAATTAATAGGAGGAGATTTAGCTGTTTACATTTTTTTTATAAGACTGGTGCCCTTCAGTGACCTTCAATGTCACAGAATCACAGAATCATTTAGGTTGGAAGAGACTTCAGTTTTCCATAGATAATCCAATTTGGAAAGCAGACCATGAAAACCAATGCTCACCTCCTGACTGTCCTCAAATTTCTAACATACATTTGTAGGCAGAGGTCCTAGGTCAGCCAGAATTTAGTCAGCAGACAGGATCCTCAATTTACAACTTCTCCCACTTCCTGAGCTGTACCATCTTTGCTGTGCTCTGAGGTACTTAGCAGAGACTAGCCCACCATAAGCAAAGCCAAGCCAAGAGTTCACAGAAATAAATAAATAAATATATATATATATATATATTTTTTTTTTTTCCCCTTGCCTTGTGTTTTTTATGTTCCACAGTTGAGGGGGTAGTTGATTCTCTGATTGAACAATATGTCCTAGTCCAACATTTTTCACAACTATTCAGGTAACTTAAATAGTGTTGCATTTTTTTCTCATGTTGTTGGAAATAAGTGTTACTGCAACTGCTGATCCAGTCTAATGAAGTTGGATTTTTATTTGCTGAACAGAGGAATACACTATAGGAAATAACTGATAAAATTGATTTAAACTTTAAGTAGTAAATTACAGTTTACAAATTACACGTTTGTTTCCCAGTTAAGGGGACTGACTGGGACTTGTAAGAAATTCAACAGATATGTTTTTATTAGTGTTGTGTAATGTGCTTTGTTTAATTTGTTGTGAGAATAAGTGTTCTGTTGCTTTAAATGTTTTTTGTTGTTGTTGTTTTTTTTTTGTTATTTTTTCCTCTGCAGATTGAGTGGAAGTAAAATAAGCAGATGCTTATTTTGTTGTCCATCCTGTTGTCTTGCTGCAGGGATGACTGGGAGAATGCTCATGGTGTTTTTGCTCTCTTTTTGCTCTCATTTTTCACTCAAATCTCCCACCCTCCCTGTCCCTTCCCCCCGAGAACATTGGTATATTATTTCCTTAATGAAAATTTGGTGAAACTTTAATTGTAAAATCTGACTTTGTGGTTTTTTTTTTCCAATGAAAAACCTAATTTAACAAAAGATCACTTTTTTTTTTTTCAGCAGTAACGATGTATATTAATATTCAATTGCTTGAGCTTCATTTTTTTCCATCAAGCCTTTTCAGTTCTGTGTGTATGGAGAGCTTGATTCTTGTTTTATTTTCAGTACCTTAGCATCATTGAAGGACTTAGCTGTGATGCCATTGGTCCAGAGTTTGTATGAAGTGGTGAAAATCACACTGAATTTAACTGCTGCATCGGTACAGAATAGGAGTTTGGAAGGTAAGGAATTTGCCTTCTGATTTTTTTCTTTTTTTTGATGTACCTTGTAAGCTTGTGTGGAGTATGTGATAGCAGTAACTTTCTGAGTTCCTGCTAAATTCCTAACGTAAATGGTCTAAGAATTGAATGATGTTGCTCTAGTGCTGAACCCATTTCTTTACTGACCTGTTTTTTGAACACTAATAACTACATTTCATCAGACCATCGCAACTGCATGGCCTAATGTATCATGTTTAGAATGATCTTTCAGTGGTGAATTTTGGAGAAAGACTAAATCACTATAATGGACAATCTCTTCCATTTGATAGGATAGACTCTTGTTTTCGACATACGTGTTATGGCTGTTTTACTTTCAGCTTTATACTTCTGTTATCACAAATTCTGGTCTTAGCTGAAGAACTACATTTTCCCTATCTGCTGCTTGATTATGGGAGATGAGTTTAACTGGAGAAGGTAGGCTGGGCACAGGACAACTCCTCAAGATAAGGTCAGGAACAGGTTTCATTGGCAAATTGCCTGGAGGTGCACAATTAGATTCTAGGTGCTGCTGCCAGTTCTGCATGGAAAGTCAGGCCAAGGATTATATGTGGTCTAAATCCCCCTTCCACTGTCAAAAACAAGACTGAAGTGATAGAAGGGAGATATGTACAGAGGGTGGACTGAGCTCAGGTTACTGCTATTGTTTGTTCTTTCATGTAATTTAAATTACAGTCAGGTATTCAAAAGAGAAATGAGTGTCAGGTGGCCTTAAAGTATAGTTTATTTGTGTCTGGCTGGCATTTTTGACTTGCTAGTTGCCTTGCAGCAATGGCAAACATGTGGGCTGATTTGTGCAAGTTCTTTGAGAAGCAAGCCCAAAGGCGGGTGTTGGGGGGAGATTTTAAAAGCTTTCTTATTTGAAAGAAATTACAGGCTGTGTCAAAGCAAAGGTATAATGGAAACTCCAAATTAGGAAGCTGGAAAACCTATGGCCTCTTAGATATATTTTTATTCATGTAGTGTTACAGGCTTATAAAATCAAAAGAATTGGTGTTTACAATATGCTTATATAACCAAATATTCAGATATTATGACAATTTAGGATTTAACTTAAAAATAGAGAACGCAGAAAGTTTAATGTCAGGAAGTTGATTTGTAGTGCAATCAACAGGTATGGTGACAGCAAAGTCGGCAGACCTTAGCGTGCTGCCTGTCTAGTTCTTATCACAGTGTTATTCTGCGGTGACATGGGTTTCTCTGAGACAAGGCTGTGTGTGAGCTGGGTACCTACTGGATCATTAGCCCTGTGTCTTTACTGATGCTGCTTCAAAGCTAGCCTGAACAAAAGCAATGCAAATTGGCTTGCTTTCCTGCATGCCTCTTGCTGCAGTAGAGGTATGACATACCCTCCCTCAGAAACCTTTCTGACCTGAATCACCAGGTACAGAAGTAGTATCTTTACGGAAACCTGTTTACAAAGTGCAGCTGGTATTCTCCTAGCGCCCTCCCTCTCAGCAGTAACACATTTTCAACCCATATACACACATTTGCACAAACATGTGCATAATTGTACATGCAGTCCCAGTCACTGTGCAGGGCATCTCATGATGATCCTATCAATGGCTGGTGGAATAAGATCAGATTAGCTGACCTTGCCATGCTCATAATACAATCAGGGATTTTACCCTGATGAAATAGGTGTTCAGATGCGTGCTTTTTTTTTTTTTTTTTTTTTTTTTTTCCCCTTCACAAAGCGGGAANAAAGCTGGAAATGTTGTTACTTGGACTCAAGTCTGAATCACCAAGAAACAACATGACCAAAAAAAGTAGGAATGATGTAAACAAGTGTTTTTTTTTTTTTTTTTCTCCAGGTTTTCAGTATAATCTTTCTCTAGGGGTTGTTTTGTGGAATCCACGTGCTGTCAGAGCAGAACTTGAATCTAGGTTTGGTTTTGATGATCTTCATGTTAAGAAACTTCTAAGTTATACAGCACAATTAACAAAGGTAAACCACTTCAAAATTTCGGTGTCCCTCTTTTTCCTCTGTTTTTATTTCCTGAAGGAAATCCCTGAAGGGATTTTTCATGCCTTACTGGAGCTATAATCATATTTTAGAAAGCTAGACAGAATCAGCATTTCATCTACCAGAAGGTAAAGAACTTGGATAATTGTTACCAGCCACATCTTGAAATTGAATCAAAACTTTGTAAGCTTTATTCAGCAGGTATTTGTACCATTATACATGATAGCGTAACTAATCACTTGAATCTGTTTATAACTAAGGCAGTGCTTTTCATGTCAAGCATCAAATGATTCAGTCAAAAGATTTTATTCAATAATATTCATGTTAGATTTTGAGTTGGCCCTCTCAATCGTATTCCCTTGTAGAAGTTGCAGTGAGAATTAAAACGGATGCCTCTGTTTCTTTGACCTTATAGGAAATAATCACTTCTCTTGACAAATCACCTGTTTTGAAATAAATCTATAGGTTACAAAAAATGAAAGTATAGATGTAAAGAACAATTAGTGTTTTTATTGAAAGTACAGAGGAAGCAAATGATATTGTGAAGATGAAAATATGAAGCATCTACAAGACTGCTAAATATCCTGGCTTCGTTCCCTTCAAAATAAATATGTATTTAGCTTCAGCTATAATTTCTGTATGTGAATATTCAGATAAATCTAGTTGTATACTTTAATGAGTTTATGCTTCTCTGGAGTCACCACTGAGGTTGGGAAGTCCTGAGTTTATTATCCAATCCTGCAGAGAATTTTGTGTTTTTATCCATTAAGTTTTTAAAATAAGTCCTAGATTTGAAGCTGCCTGGATTCATTTGACAGGTAGCATTTTTCATCTGGTTTGATTGGCAAAGAAAGCCTGTCTCTTCTGTGTCTAAATCAAGGTACATCAACAGTTCTTAGTTGTTCAGTCTTGACATGAATATATTTGACTGATGAGTTGTCTCAGTGGGGCTATTCAAATATACCAGCAGTGTGTCAAACTTTGAAGAAAATCTTTCTTCTCAGAGAGGGCTTTTTTAATGTTTCTTCTAGACCAAAATGATCTCTTGTGATATTCTTGTTTGATCTGCAGAACACTTGAAACATCTCTTGAATTTCTACTAAAGTTCAGTCTTTGATTAGAACATGCTGATAATTGTTAGAAATATTTGCTTTTGCTAGGTATAGTCTGGAGTTCTTCTTGAGAAGAGCTCATTATAAAAATGGATGATTTACACAAATGGTAAATTATATTAACAAACAAAAACAAACAAACTCCTTCTGAATGGCCTTTTAATGAAATATTACTGATGGCCAGTGTGATCAACTGCATGGAATATTTGACTGCAGCCTGGTATCTATGGTTGGCTGTGTAATCCCAGGCAACTCACTTGTTAGATTTTTATAGATTAAGCTTAGTACCTTCACATTGTGTGCTTATGGCAGGGCACTGAAGACCCTCCAAGAGTATGAAGGGAAGTATGGAAGCTTGGACAATGTCTGTTCTGAGCACTTCAATTCTGTATCTGATGCTGGTTTGGTGTCAAAACACCTGCAAAACTTTCAATACATTTTCTAGTCATAGTTGAAAGTGGTTAGGATGGGCACCTCAGAAAGACACTATTAGGGAGATTTAAGATGTACTGAATGATTTTTGTAAGCTTAGATAAAATTGATATGATCTGGAAAAATGCATCTTCCAACATGGAATTTAGAAGTCAGGCTACGTGGAAAAAAATCTGTCCCCTTGGCCACATTGCTGAAACCTGCCGACTTCAATTTAATGCTTGTCTGCTGCATATAATCACTGGTTGAGATGTATCATTGTACTGAATGTTTTATGCACCAGTAATTTTTATACTTGTGAAGTTGCTTCTATATAATTATTCTAGTGCAAAATTCTAGTGTAGAATATATATATTATAACTGTGTAATTGTCAGGTTATTTCAGTGTCAGCCTGGAGATTAACATAGAAGTAGTAACACTGTTGTAGCTACAGGACGAAAACTCCTTGTATAGACAAGTCTCATTACCCTGCCCGGTATACTGGTACCCTAATGGGGCCACACTGGTATTTTGCACAGCACCCTGCATGTGCAGTACCCGAGAATACTAGGCTGGATTAAATGGGCTTTGTTCTCACCAAAGGAGGCTATGTGATGTTCTTTTTCATCAGTTAAGTAAATGGATAGCAGAGATAACACTCAGCAGCTCTCTGACATACTCACCAATTTTTTGTGTCCCTGCCAGATTCCCACAGGTGAGACACTGGAGCAGTTTGTGTGCTCTGCTCTGTCCAGTGTGCCAGGGGATGAAGCTAACAAAGAGAATAATGATGAAAGCTGTATTTCCACATGGCACGAGCCCAAACTGTATCTCGTCCATTCTGTCAGCAAGCTCAGACTCTATGCACAGGTACACTTTAATAAATTAATAGATTAAATTCCTAATTTTTGCATGCAAGCTGTCAACAGTGACTCGGTTAAAAGATTTGAGTTAGATATTAAATATTATTGCCATGATTTTTTTTCATCTGACTGATAAGAGAAAGTAATCCTTCTTATAAGAATTGTTACAGTGGATGTATAATCTATCACCAAGTGTCCACTTAATCAGATTTTCTCATTAACTCAAACATGGACTTGAAATCTAATAAGGAGTATGGTGAAATAGATTGCACTGCAGAGGTCTGCCAGAAGTAAAACCTGTTTATTGTCCCACTTGAGCCTGAATTTGGGGCAAAACTTAAAGCAGACTACAGTGTATTGTTCACTTAATAATTCTCCTCCACTATCTCAGGCAATAATGGCTGAAGTGTGTTGAGGAGGATAAGAGTAAATCTCCAGGGCAGGGTCTTAAAATTCTCTGGCAAAATATTAATTGTATATCAATCTGCTCTGGAGATTTTGGCAGTATGATCTAGAGGAAACATGTAGAACTCATTTATTTGTTTAAAAATGTAGCCATCAGTTTCTCTCTTGATTAGTTTTACAGATCTGTGATGACTTGAGGTCACCATTTAATGTGTTTGCCAGAAGTAATGACTATTTTAGCCATAGGTAAATCCAGTAATAATTTCAGATATGGTTTTAAAACTGTTTGCAAAGATGTAATTGAAGTATTGTCAGCTGCTAGCCACTGGGAGTTCCCTTGGGGAGCTGGTTGTCTTTCATAGTGAAAATCTGCTATAACCACTAGGCACTTAGAAAGCATAATGATGAAACAAATAAGGGCAGTCTGAGGGTTTTGCCAGGCCTTGACATGCCTTGTTCTAAGCTACACGATGGGAGCATGCAGGCTCCTTCTCCACCTTTTTGTGTAATGGGACCCCCAAAATGTTGAGGCTGCCACTTTTATTAAAAAACAAACAAATGAAACAAAACAAAACAAAAAATAAAACCCACAAAAACAAACCAGCAAAGAAAAAAAAAAAAACAAAAAAACATACGAAGTCTTCTCATTGTCTAAATAAGAAAGTTTTGTTTCTCTGACAAGGTGCATTCTGTTTTGCCTTCAATCTGCTAGGTATTTGAGCAATGGTTCAGCAGCAGCCACTCTCAGAAACTCCTTTCAGAACTTGAAAGAATCATAGCTGATGTTATGTCTCAGCTGCTAGGTGATGGGGAAGCCAGTAAAATTGTCTCAGGGATAAATACCCTGGTCCAGAAATGGAATGAGAAATCAGAAGTGTATTTTTCAGAAGAATATACTGCACCTCATGATCTGTAAGTTACACTTTCTTTCTGCAACTTGTGTTATAAAGTTCAGATTAACTTCAATATTTATTTTCACATTACATTTAATCTTTCTGATTTTTGGCCGTTTTGTGATTTTAGTTTTTATTCTGTAATTCAGAGCCTCATATGCAGTCAAATAACTGTTTTAACGCATACACATTCTGAACAAGAAATTTAATCTGTGATTCAGAGTATACCTACTTAAAGATTAAGTAGAGGACCCAAGTACATCATCAGGACTGATAGGAATCAGCAGCTATGTATAATTCAGCATTTTGAACTAGGACCTGAATTCTTTACCTTGTTCTACAAAGTCTAATTCCCATAAAGAGTTGCTGTGACTCAGTAATGTTTCTCATGAATGTATGCTATAGGATCAATCTACTCATGTACAGCAAGTCCAGTGCCTCTGAAATGTATTGGATTTTTCTTCTAGGGCTCATACTCAGGTTAGTTTTTGCATGAGATCTTGAACAGAAACCTACTATGGAGAACAGAATTATAATGTAACGCTATGTGTTTGTACGTATGTAGTTTTCAATCATATCTGGGGAACTCAGGCTAAATCTTCTTTTAATGTTTTTGAACTTTTTGTAGAATTTCAAGTTCCCTGTTTGACTTGTTTTCACTTAATGCAAATGGAAACAGTTTATAAGAAGATATGTCTGTAAGTTCTGTGTTTATACAGAATAATTTGTTTTGATAAAGCAGTCCAAATCTTCCTGTACAGTAGTGTGCTTTTTTTTTTTCTCTTTTAAGCAATTGGTCACTAATAGAGTAGTAATCTATTTTCTTGCAACTTTGCAAATGCCTTCAATCCCCATTTCAGGACAAGTGCAACTACAAACTTGTAAAGACTGACTGTGCTTTAATCGCAGGTATTCTGATTCATGGCAAACTTTTAAAAATAAAATCAAGACAATTGTACTGGGTGATTTGTGCAAAATAAATTAGGAGTTCTGTTTACCTACCTATTATTTAAAAAAAAGTACTTTTTACAGATATCTGGAAAGGTTACTACACAGGACTTGAAAGCTGTAGATACAGAGAGCTAATAAATGTTTGTTAAATTTGGCAAAGCCAAGTTGGCAGCACATAGGAATGGACCCTTCTGTCTTTCTAAACGCACATTGGATGACTTGCATAGCTTCTGGGAGCTGGACTCAATGATCCTTGTGGGTCCCTTCCAATTCAGGATATTCTGTGATTCTATGATTCTAATGAGGGGCTCAGTTTGGCATAGCTCATAACAGCTCTGCTTGTTCACATCTAAAACTGTCCTGCATTGTAGGAGGAATGATCCACACTTTATATATCAGTATCTGAAGATGAATCTGAAAGATATAAGGAGCTCCAATATAGCACATCCACAAGTGGGAGGTGATCAGGCAACCTTTGGTTCTGTATTTGTTGCTATTTTAATTAACTCGTAAAGTGGACTCAGTCCTTTTTTTGATTTCAAAACAAATCTGTTTGAACAGAAAAATGGAAAAAATCTTTCTTAAGTAAATAAATGAATGTGGAGTTTATAAACAGCTGTATAACTCCTGTGCTTAACCTAACAGCCTCTGGTGGAATAGCAGCCAGTACCTCCTTTTCCCAGCTTTGAGCATTAAGAAGCATTTTTTTTTTTTTTTTTTTTGATAGAAAATGAACTTTTCTGTGGGAAACTTCTCCATGTTTTGCTGGAAAAGGGAGGAAAGGAGATCATTGTGTGTAAATCTTTCCTAGTGTTAGCATTTTCAGCCTTTAGGGAAATTAGTCTGAAAAAAGTAGTCTTGTCTGTGAAAACAAGTTGAATTCACCTGGGAGACTGATCAGTGACTGCAGGTCAGAGAGGTTCTTCTGTTTTTGCTCTTAGTGTGCCAAGGCTTTTGTAAAATCCATTATCTACTGTTAAGAGAGAGACTGCAGACAAATTGTTCAATAGTTTACAAGTGTTTTGGAATTTAGTTTGTTTAAATAAAAGCACGCTTATATTGCTGCTTTGTAAGAAAATACAGAGTAGGTGATAAGAGTGACTACACAACAAAAACTAGCATAATTTTTCAGTAACTTTACCTTTTTGTTCATAGTACAGAACATTCCTGTGCTCTGTTTCTTTCATTCACAGAACCCTATATCTGGAGAGAATGCAGGCTGTGCTTCAAGCCTTGCCTCAGTGGCCTGTTACAAAGAGATTGCTTCTGGTAGACGGAGCTATAAGGAATGTAATAACGCAGTATTTAAACTTCTCTGAAGGTAAAGCTGCGTGGTGGTTACTTGTTAGTAGCACTGTGCAGAGGCAGTTATTGCAGGGATCCACTGTGTGTGCGTGTGTGTAATACAGTTTTGCTTGGGTGCTTAAGGAATTAGGCAACCTTTTGTATTTCAAAAGAATTTGCTGGCTAAATCGGCAGTTACATATGGGAAGTGTCCAATGTTACTTACAGCATTTATAGCTAGAAGCCTCCATAGGACCTCATTTTCCTCTCATGAAAATCATTAAAGCTTGCTGAAGTCACTAAAGCTACTCTGATATAACTGTGAAAGAGGAGAGGGTCATATTTTGCTGATGTAAATGTACCAGTCTCTTCTTTCTGCCCTGTCTTGATGAACCTTTTTAGTGGGGGTGCAAGAGGGAAGAGCAGTCTTTGCTCCTCAGAATTGCAGAGTATGACCACGCACGTTTTTTGTGCAAAATGATCAAGTGCTTTGGACAGGGGCATCACTTAAACCAACACGGAACCTTTGTATCTAACTGCTGTGTTCTTCGAACCATGTCATGCATAGTTTTCTTTCCCAGAGGGATGCTTTCTGCCCCTGAGTCACTCTGTAGGTTAAATATTTTCTGTATGTGGTGGTGGGAAACTGTCTTACAGAAGCATTACATGGCCTGGAAAAACTGATTCCCTTTACCCAAAGAGACAGATTCATTCATCTAGACATCAAAAAGCTCTTTGTGGAGCTAAAACAGGTATGTTATTTAATTATTTTTTATTTAATGTCTGCATATTAGTTTGTGTAAAGCTGCACAGGCTTATTTTGGGGGTGAAAAGTACTGAATAAGAGTATTTAACTTTCTATTCAGCACCATTTTGGTCCAACTTTACATTGTACTTTTCTTTTGTCTTTTGATATTTGTGAGAATTAATATGGAGTGTGAATTAAATCTGTTACTTTATCCCCAAATTCATATTTAAAGTGACAGTGTATTCACTACATTTTAGATGTTGATGAGCAACACTTCCTATGTATGTGATGATGTGCTTACGATGTTTGAGAAGGCCCTGCGGCTTCCAGAGGGCTCTGATGTCATTGATATTTTAGCCATAAATATGTGCCCTGGCAATGACTCAGAGGTGGCTTTCAAGCTAAGCAACCATGTCCAGTCACTAAAGGAAGCTGTAAGTATTTCTGAATTCCTTTTGTGTAAAGTTTGCAGTGCCTTACTTATATTGCTATTATAAAATGAGATAAATTAACAGGGGCTGTAGCTTACTGCTTAGTGTTTGCTATTAATAAGTGACGGGCAACTAATTATTTAAACTGATTAGAATGTGCTTGGGGGCAAAGCACGTATGGTCCTGCAGAATCTATTGAGCAGATGTGACATTTTAGACAAGCTATGTAGGTGTGGTTTTCAGAAAAAAATGAGAAGGCTTGAAGGCCTGGTCATTTAATGCATTTTATGTTGGATTTCATGCACACTGTGTTGCACAAATCTAAGAAACAGGGCCAAAATCTCAGGAGAGTTTACCTTTTACTGTTTTCAAACTATTGCTCTCTTTACCTTGAAAGGTTCTGCTTCTGTGGAGAGTAACTCAGGGACGACAGAGCCTGCCAGATTCAATAATGGATGATTATTTGGGATGGCAAGAAATAGAACAGAGGCTAGGTGAAAGTTATGCTTATTACTGTGTAATTAATCAGAGCACAGAGGCACCATCTGAGGAAGATGTCTATTTCGGCTCTTGTCAGGAACAGCTGCTCTTCTCACTGTACGTATGTTTTAATACATAAAGGTTCTGAATCTCTTCTTGCTGATGCCAGCCTGGAGTAAGGTATCATAAGTAGTAAATGAATAGATAAAAAGGTTAAACCCCTGCTTTTTGCTTTTGATTACCCCACCTAACATTAACAATTTTCTGTAAGCAGAAACAGGAGTGTAGAGGAGGATTTTTACTATTATTATTTTGGGCAGGGGTTTGGAAATAGGCTGAGGATAGGCAGATATCTAGGATTCTAAAAGGTAATTCTCCCTTTATCTTATTGGATAAAATGCACCAGCTTTCTTCCTGGTGTATACCTCTCTGGCACTGTGCTGCTCAGGACTTTTGGAAGCTTGGGTGTGAGACTTCTGGGAGACGCAAGAAAACATCAAAGGGTAGTAGGAGGGGTATTGCAGCCTGAGATTGCTTTCTGAACACATCAAGTGGTCACTCTTTTGATTCAGTGGAAAAAATGTTCATCTTTTTATTAAGTTTTAATTTGGTTGTTATTTGCAGTGATTCAGCTTCAAATCCATAGAGTTACCTGAATGGTGTTAAATGAGATGATATTACAAAGAAACCCCTGTATCAATAAAGTGCTTTAAAATAGGATAGGATTTTGTTATTCTTGCTTAGCTATGTAAAGAATGAGCATAATGCCGTTAATCTGGAGTTACATTTATACTGGGTGGATGTCCGAGGTCACAAACTTATTTGTCTTCTACACAGGTTTGCATACGTTACTGATGCACATGAGAAACTTAATGGAAGAGTTTGCTATTAAAGCAGTGATACTATTAAGTCTAAGCATTCAAGAATCTGTAAGAATTTCCACAAACTGCATTAGCTGCAGGGATTAAAGCCAGAGATGATGATAATGTCTTAGACATTACCAAATTTATATTGCTTTTCATGTCCATTTTGCTGTTGGACAATGTTTGATTGCCTTCTGTACTTCGAAATGACTTTGAAATTGCCAGCAAGACTACTTTTACATTTCATTTTATGAGCATAAAAAGCACTGATAGAGCTAAGAGACCTCTGGGAGCAGAGGTTTCTGTTTAAGTAACATTGAGGGGCAAGAAGGGCTCAGCGCAATTGTTATGCAGGGTGTTTTGTTTGTTCTTTTTTTCTTTTTCAGGGACAAAGCAATGGTTTATTAATGTAGAGGTGTATTTCAGGACAAGAAGAAGCATTTGATAATTGTTTTCAATTTCAAAATGCTGCTTTTTGAATTAGAGCACCTTGCTGGTGTTTCTTAAAAGGCTTTTTAGATTTTCTGCTCACAAACCTCTGCGTAGTGATAAAATCTGGGACTCTCATTGGGCTTCAAGTGGCATAACAGCTATCCTGCTGATTTCTTTAGTAAAAGACTTGGCCTGTTTGCCTCAATTCTTCCCTGAAGTCAATAGCGCTGCCCATATGCATAAAATAGGAATAAAATTTAGCTAGAGATTTACAAAGAAATTTCATGTATGCACAAGGTAATTTTTCTTTTGAAAGAAATCTCTGGTTTAACCATGGCAGCCTTGTTCTCTATGTCATTTCAGAATCAATAATACACTTGAAGAAATTTTGTTTGCGTTTGAGGGAAACCCATACTGGAAGGTTTTAACAGCTTTTGTCCAGTGGACATGCAAGGTAACTCAATTCATGACTGAGGAAGCGAGCTCCACGGGAGGTCAGTCAGGTGAGGAAGTAGTTACTCCACAGCACAGGATTTATTTTGATGTCTCAATGTCTATTTTAGAGTATGGTATTCCTTGGAAAGGGAAAAGCTGGTGATTTTTACATTTCTGAGCCCATTTGTATTTCCAGTATTCTGTCAGGAAGGCTTCTTAAGTCCAGGATGTAAATGGGAGACCAGATGAGCTGGTCACTCAGTGGAGGTATTGCTAGGCTGGTTTTAAACTAGTGCAAGGACTTCATGTTTGATTTCCTTCATCCCATCCTGTGATATTCCAGATGCCCTGACCCATCTGCTTTTAACTTTCTTGGAACACATTAGTTTTTCCTTATTTGCTGGAAAACTTTGAAATATCTCAGATCTCTCCTGAAGAATGGGAGAGCTTTTACCATTTCTGATTCAATATTTGCGTTAGTCTTTTGAACATTTTGTGATACAAATGAGCTCCAAAGCATGGCACGATACAGCTGATCTAAATGGATCTAAAAAATGACCTCCCCCAACATCACCCATTTGTTTCCTTTAAATATTCTCTACATGCTCCCAATTCTTACATTTTTTAACCACTCCTATTCCTATTTCCATCTTCTGAAGGATTTATGTTACTATTTTTTTTTAAAGACAATTCTTGAGATTTATGAAAGATCTTGGTCTTGCTAAAAAGCTGTTTTTCCAAACATTTTGTCTGTAGAGCTAATCAGAAATGTACTAAATACTTCCACTGTAAGTGGGCTGCTAAGGAATGTAATGCAAAAATAAGCAGTTTTTTTTTTTTTTAATCAAAGAACTATTTTAGTGAATTGAACTGTTCAAATGTGAATTGATTGCACAGGTTTTGTAATCTATTATGTAGTTCCAGATATTTCAGTTAACTAGGCAGTAATAAGTGAATTTCACAAGACTGCTTTCTTTTTACTGAAATTCCAAGGAAAAAAAATTACTAAAGTTCATTCAGTGCTGAGTGCAGCACTAAGTGCACTCTTGTATAATAAAACTAATCTTTTTATTTTTTCCTCCCAGTATTTCTGCAGTTCATGTATAATTCAAAATACATCTTCTATTTTTTCTTTTTTTTCCCCTGTAAGGAGTTGGCTGATACAAACGTGTCTTATGTAGAGCTGATATTGGTTCTGTATTTCATTCTTTTAAATCATTCAGTAGAAGTAAGATCAAACTTTCTACTAAAAATTGCATGTTTACTTCTTTTAAAATGTACTTTAATGTATTTCTCTCTCTGCATGCATTCAATTCCTACTAAGTTTGGTAGGAGTTTTTCATTTTGTTTTAGTGGGAGTTGATCAAGTTGTTCATAGTTGTTCATAGTTTTCTTGATGTCTTTTGTTGTTTAAATTTTTATTTTCTCTGCAGATGGACTAGAAGCATCTCTATGTTCTAGACAAAAGCTCAGTTTGGAAACTATCTTAGGTCATTATTTAGTATTTCTGCAAGATTTACCAGATTATTCCTCATTTATTTCCTGGGCACGGTAAGGTTGAACTAGTCAATGCAATTTCTTTGTTTTACAGTGTTTTCCACAAATCCTTTACCCCACCTCCACTTTGGACACTTGTAATTCTTGAACAGAATTACTGTGCCTTTTTTCACCAAATAGCTAGTGCTGCACAGTGCTACTGGGAAGAAATATGTGATGGACTCCTGACAGTTCCAATGTATTGTTACAAAGCCTCCTTATCACTAAGTTACATGATAGCCCTGATAAACAGTACAACAGAAGCCTTTTAATCACCACTCTGTTTAAATAAGAAAAAAATATTCCTCATGAAACAACCTCAGGCTAGTTGTTATTGGTGCCCCTGCTGTTCAGTGCTATTAGCTGTCTACTATGCTATGCTGGTGATCACAGTTATTAATAGATAAGAATGTTTTCTAAGTTACTTTTCTGAACTTTATTTTTCATTATTCTGCTATTCAGCTGTCTGCTAATTCAATCCCATGTTTCACCTGTAAAATGGAAATAACCACCATCAGTGCAATGAAAGATGAAGAATCAAAAGTTTATAAATGACACGTGTTGCCTTATGTATGCCTCAGTTGTATATCGAATATTGCCTCCACTGTTAAATAGGCCATATTGTGCTTTTCATTCAAGCAGAACTTGACAGGGAGTTCGGTAGCTTGATTAAAATGGACTCTAGAAGCAAGTAACTCCTTGCTGATTCAGGTTTTCAAAATCTTAGATGTTCTTGAAATTTGGATTACAAACAAAATGTTTGTGAGCAAGGATTTGTATTTCATCTGAAATACTTTTTCTAGAGAATGCACTGTTTTCCCTATGCGGTAGTACAAACAAAATCACTGGACTGGTTTTTTTTTTTTCTTTTTTCTTATAGTATACATGCAAGGTGTATTTCTTTGTGAATAGGTCTAAGAAACAAATTCTATGTGGGGAATGCTTTCTTTTCAATGTTTGACATCTTGGTTTCTATCCAGCAGAAGTAATTCCAGTCATGGACACAAAATCCCTCACAAAGCTTTTTAATGGTGTGTGGTTTTCTGATTTTTAACTACTAAAGAAACATATTTAAGGAGAAACTGTCTTCAACTTGAGACATTTTCATTGGAATGCTCCTTGTTCCATGCATCTCAACTTCAACCAGACCAGTTTCGCAGAGTTGTAAAGTTTTGTAAGAAAATGAAAGCATTTTTAATTTTTGAGAAATAATACTGACACAATGGAAACATCAATTGGAGCATTCTGGCATTCCACTTTTCACTGTAATTTCACACCCCTCAACCCTCGACCCCAGTATAAAAATAGTGGTATTCAGCTATCAGTGACCAAACTGGAATGTTTTCGCTTTAAATGATTGTGATGAAACAAAAATATTTCTTCATAATTCATGGGAATCTAGAGATTTTGATGAATTTTATTGATAAGTTCCTTTCTATAAACTAATTCATTTGTGGAGTGTAAAATCGTTGCTCTTTTCAGCAGTAGAACATGTGAGGTAATTAAATCAAAAGGTGTTTGACTCTTTGTGGCTTACAGGCTTGATTACTGACAAATGCATTCTTCTTTAACCTACCTGCCTATATTCAGGTTTCAATTTGAATATGGCTGTGGCTTTTCTGTGGTGTTTTTTTTTTT
>VXAA01003089.1:82213-108178 GCA_013399115.1 Anseranas semipalmata
TTTTTTTTGCCATGATTTTGAAAACCGAAGTGGTTGTCAGTTGAGCTATTTCAGGTCTTATAGTAATATAGTAATTACTTTGTGACTGCTATTTAAATGATATTTGAACTTTCTTTGTCTTAAGTAAACACAACTATATTCTATATATAAAATATATATTTAACCAATTCTTGTCTGCCTGCTAGGTAACTAACAAGAAAATAAATTGTGCTTAATATTTCAGGACTTTGACATCTATGAAAGAGTTTTTGAAGACAGAAGAAAATTTATGGATTTCTGGTGAAAAGGAAATGGATCATCTTTTACATCTTGCAGAAGTCATAGAAGAAATGATAATGTCTGATTTCTCAGTTCTTTCAAGCCTCCAGTCTCTAATGGAAACTATCTTGAATAATACGATTATAGGGATGAAAAATTTTGCTGAGGGGGAGGAATCTGCCACAAACTTCTCACTTGCAGTTTCTGAACTTCATAATGAACTACGAAAAAATTTCCAGGCTTATCAGAGATTTTGGATGAAAGAGAAGACAGATTTTTTCTGGCAAATAGTGAAAATTGTATCCCATGAACTTGTTTCTAGGCTCTCTCATATAAGTCAAGTGGAAGAGGAGGAGGTATTGGAGACCTTATCTAGATTTATATTTTCCATTAAAGAAAATGAAAAAAATCTTAATAGAAGTATGCTATTGGTCAAAAATATCCTAACCGATTGGCCAGATTTAAATGTTACTGCTTTGAACCATCTAAAACACTTAAGTGAAAACTTCCTAAGGAATCTCTATGAGGTTGGATCATTGACTGATAGTCATGTCAATGTATCTTACAGCACAGTTCATGGAGTGAGTAATGCCTCCTCTTTATTACTCTCAAGTGAAACTTTTATATATAAAGTACAAGAGTTAGGCAAAATTGTTCCCAATTTCTTCAAAGGCATCCAAAAATTAAACAGTACTAGTGTGGACTCGCTTGTTCAGATACTTTTCTATCTGTATCAGAATTCTCATCTGCTCCTAAATATTGAGAGCAATAGCACTTTGTTAGCATTTCTTTATAAGACGTCAAAAGATATTTCATCTATTCAAGTATGGCATGATTTCCAAGATATGGACCGAGTTTCTGCTTTTCTGTCTGAAACTTTTGATATTCTCTGGAACTTCACCAGTAAGTCTCTCTGTGAAAAGTTACAGTCCTTTTACAATTACACAGAGTTTCAGGCCCAGTCTCTTGCACGGGAAGGCAAAAAAGAGATGCAAATTGTCTATAACACTCTGAGCAGTCTTAAAACTTTATTTATGGATGAAGAGCTTGAAACAGCTGCCTTTTGTTATTTGGAACAATTTTTTGATATCTCCCTAGAATGCCTGGTAAATAATGGGTGCACTGATTTTTATCTATCAAACATTACTTCTCTAAATCATTCAGCAGAAGCTTATAACCTACTTCTGCTTCCATTGGACAGCGTTTTGTTTAATATAACAAACGTGGGAGATAAGGTAAGTGTGCCTTCTGCTTTGCATTGCACTTTTATATGGCTTCAAACCTGGACAGAGATTTTTGAAGAAGCATCCAAAATCTTAAATCTGAATTCTACCTTTTTTGTCTATCTAAGAAATGATTTGGCAAATCTATCTGAAAGTCTTTTAAATACAACTCATGTTGATCTGTGCAATAAAACAACTATGGCTACTGTTGAAGCTACAACAGCAATGAAACTGTTGAAAATCATAGTTGAAGGTGGTGATTTAAATGACTGGAAAGATTTCGAAGCTTTTCTTGCTATTCTTCAAAGTGTATTTGACAATGCAATTAATGTCACAAGCTCACTTAAAGGTAGCAGTGTAGATGATGTTTTAGAAATAATGGGAACTGTGATAACTGAATTGCAGCAATCTATACTGAAGGCTGTTAATGGAGATTTTTTGAATTCTTGGCTTGATACTTTCATCTTGCGAGGATCTGGGGAAGAAGAAAGGGGTTCCAGTGTATTTTCTGTTGGAAATTCACTTTCTGCTATTCTCAAACTCTCCCCAAAAGAACTTGAATTTGTTCTCACTGAGATAAAAGACACAGCTGCTTTCTTAAAAAATACACCTCAAGGCAAATATTTGGCTTGTGTTGGCATTTTCCAGAATATTACCAAATTAATTTTGGACAATACTCTGAAAGACAGAAACTGTTCACAAATGAATTTTTCATTTCATCTTAATCCCTTTCTGAACTCTTACAGTATAGTAGATGAAGTAGAGGATTGTAATGGGTGGATAAGTGGATTTAGCAATCTCAGTGAAAAATACAAGTCACCTTCTCACCTTGAAAATGCAAAACATATTTTATTTCTACTGAAATCTTTGGGAAACATTGAGACAGATGCTAAATTAATGAACATGATAGATTTTGTTAATTTGATTTTTAATTTGATTCTCCCGGAGTGCTCTGTAGCTGATTCTGATGTGATTTGTGTAAATGTTTATTTCGATATTATAACAAAAACTTTAAAATTCCTTCTCCTTGAATTTCACATACAGGATGACACTAGTGTACTTGAATTTATTTTTACACTCTTAAATAACTCTGGAGGGCTAATACAAATGGCTGTCAACAATTTAATGGGGCATTCATACTATACATCAAATGATACCCATTTTAGTCAGTCAGTCCATGGATTTAACAGGACTTTGAGGATGTTCCTTAGACCATTCCACCATGTTCTGCTTTCATCAATAGAATTTTTGGCAGAAATTCAAACTCTTCAGAAAAATAAAACTTTTGAAATCCAAGAAAACAGCTCCTCTCCTTTGGATATTGAGATTAATAAGAAAAATATCAGTTTGTTGGAGTTCTTTCAAGATGTGATTAGTAAACTTGACTCAAACTTGTCTCATAAATTCCAGGGTGAATACAACACATTTTTCCAGACACTGACAGAAAAAGTAGTTCTGAATGTTGAAGTGGTAAGAAAGGCACTCAAAAATTTCAAGTCTTCTGGCCTTACTGGTTTTCTAATAAGAGATGATAAAGAGTTTCTAAAGCATATGGTAACCTTAGTGCAAAATCTGAAGAGCGTGGATATTGAGTTCTTGATAGGTCAATTCAAACAAGTCCAGAAGAGCCTGGATAATTTCTTTAACAATATCAAACCTTTGCATATTGAGAGCTCTGAGTTAGGAATGTTAATAGACTGGTGGGATGCATTTGAGAACAATTCATGTAATTGGAACCTGACTGGTTTATGGCAAATCACACGACTTTTTCAAGAAGAGGAGCTCTCTGATGTAGAAGAGATGTTCCATCTCCTCCTTGATGTCATCAGCCTTACAGAAAGATTAGCTCATGGAAACATCACAGAAGCACTAGCTGAAGTATACACTTTCGTACTGACCCAGGAAGCAAAAATGCCAATATTTACAAAAGAGGAATTCTCTAATCAAGTAGAAAGTCTACTAATATTACTGGAGACACTGACTGATATGCCTGATGAACCTGCAGAGGCCTCAATCTGTTTTTCTGCAGCATTCTGCTGGACTCTCACAACAGTAACACCTCAGAGTGATCCCAGTTTTAAACCTTGTGACTTTGTCCAAAGCAATTTTTCTCTGAATTACAATGCAGTCTTCTATGTCATTAAGGAGCTGAAACTGATCACTGTGAATGATAGTTCCTTATGCACATTGGAAGACTTTCAGACAGATATCACTCACAATCTGACTTGCTTTTTTCATCAGATTAAGGAATGGAACTCTATTCTTTTGAAGTTTTCTGAGCTCCATCATGTAAATGGTTCAGTTCTCAAAGAGCTGCTGGATTTTTGGAATGAACTATCCCTCTATGCTGTGCCTCTGCAGGTGAATAATACAGACTCAATTAACTGTTCCTCCACATTGAAGAGACAAGTGGCTTTACAGGTCATAGAAACTCTGAGCAGTATGCCAGTGGCAGAAATGGAGATGGCCGAAGATGTTCTTGAACAGCTGGATGATCTTTATGGTGGTCTACACTGGAGCAGACACTCAAGAATACCACTTATAAAGACTGTTCTTACTAATGTCAGGAACATGACCAATGAAGTTTCTGGACTCTTGCATGCAGAAGCTGTCCTTTCTTTTCTTTCTGTAGTTCAGCCTTTAATGACACTCTCTTCTGTTGGAAGCCAGGCTTACTCAATGCTTGTGGTATTAGCTACTTTAAGTGGGAACAGTAATATATCTGATAACATTGAGAACATCTGGTTTCCTATAGTTAAAAGTATAGAAGATTTGTTGGTGAACTTTAATGTTAGACACTTACTTGCAGTGATAGACCAAGAGTTTCAATTACTGAGGGTAGCCACTGGACAGTCCTCTTCAACGACTCTTGATATGTTAATACAGCAATTTAATATATCATCTGTAGAGGCTATGTTAAGAAATTTTGAAGACATACAAGAGATTGTGAACAGCTTTCTGTGCAAGTGTAACAATAAAAAATATTCTAAAATTATGCAAACTCTAATCCTCCTTATGGTTAATGAAAATTCATCAGATCTACTGCTGGTTGTCAAAGACATTATTGACTTTCTCGAACTATTCCAAAATAAGTCTAAAGGAGATTACATTGGTATGCTGTTTGTTGATGGTCATCTTAGCAGAAGAATATTGAATGATACTTATATTGCTAATTCAGTCTTGCAAAACAGTCTCCTTCATATGATTGCTGACCTTGCTGTTACAGAAGCTCTGCATGCAAACAATACTGAGCTTCAGATAGTTGACTTGATTGATTCATTTTTTTATAATGCACAATATGGAAGAGTTTCTACTCCATCCCAAAATAGAACTCCAGAGATCATGCAAGAGATCTTGCAAATGATCTTTTCATCTTTCTCAGAACATGACAGGAACAAAATAACCTTCCTACTAAAGGATTTACATAAGGATATAATGGCAGAAAAGAGGTGAGCATTTTCTATGTACTGTTTTAAATGTGTGTTGAGAGTCAGCAGTGACAAAACAATTCTTCGAAAGCAGCTTGATCAAACATTTTATTAATTACTATTTTATTTCAAATTTCTGCCCTTGAGTAAAACAATATTGTATTTCATATTATTTTGTGCAGATCAGCCATATTTGGTATCAAATTATATTGTGTGGACCAGATTGTTGATGTGTTTAGTAATCTGTATTGATACTCAAAGTGATTTTTTAAAAAAATATTATAGAACCAAATATTTGAAGATATTAATGTTTTAAAAACCTCGGAACTCTGAAAATTGAACCCACAGTTAATGGTGGGCCACAGTCTCTTGGGTTGTGGAGTTGAATATTAACAGATGCTTGGGACTAATTTTTTTTTCTTTCTATATCCAAATGTAGATATACTGTATTTGAAATGTCTTCAGTTTTCATTTAAACTTATTACAGCTTACAAGCTACAAACCCTTTTATTTTTCTATGACTAGACTTTGGGACTTGAATGAACAAATGTTTTACAAATGTTTTGAAACTGTACACAGAGTAATTCAAGTTTGCGCACTAACTCCTCAAATTATTTTGAGTGCTTGAAACCAGAAAAGAGTATACCACATACATGCTTTTTCACCAATGATGAGAAAGTTCAGGAAGCTACTAGTTCTTTGTANTGTGGGTGATCCTTCTTTTGAAAACTTGCATCAACACTGAGTAAAAACAACAGATTTGCTGATGACTTATGCAAACAAGATGTCCCTTTATATATATATATATATATATAGTTTTATGTATATATACTCATACGTTATCTATAAAATATGTAATAATATATGCTCATATATTAAGTTGTTCAGTTTAACAAATACAGTTTCTGAAGGAAACTTCAGCCCAAGATCATTTTTGCCATATTCCTCAAATATAATCAAGCAGCAGAGGAAACTCATCTCCTGGGAAACATTTACTGACAACTCATTTAATAAAAGTACTGCTAGACCACTGATGCTGCATTTAAGTAATACTTGGTGAGTGAATCCCACGAGATGGTTGTTTCAGACAGCTGTAGGGTGTCTTTCTGGTGGGACTTGCTGGTGGGATTCTACTGACATAGCCCAGCTGAGAAACAGCATAATGAAGTTGATGCATGACTCTGATGTGTTTTTTAGACCTTTATGATCCACATTATACAAATACGTCAGACTAATGGTCAGTATTAGCCCAGTCTATTTAAAGATCAAAAGCAATACTAGAAATGTGGTTTATTGTCCCCAAAAGCTGATTTTCAGAGGCGTTGAGTGTTCTGCTCTTTGCCGTCAAGTCAGTAGGTGCTATGAGCTCTGTGTTTCTGAAAACTAGCTTAACAATGGTTATGATTTTGCTTATTTTGCTAAAGTACTTTCTTGCACTCATAAGAAAGCTGATGGTATTTTACCTTGATGAAAACCTGTTTTTTCTTTTTGTTACATGGAAGTATTATGTTCTGATTCTGAAATAGTTCAAACAAATGTAATAGCATGTTGGATAATGGCTGATCATATAACTGTTAATATTGGAATCCCGATATGGTCTGTTAATGATTGCAATTGTATGTAGTCACTTACTGAAAATTTGCTATGGTACCCTTGTTATGAAAATAAAGCTTTCTTATTAATCTTTCCACAGAGCATCTAAAATATGCCAGATTCTTCAGGAACATTTACACCCTGCTAGTGTTCTACTATTGCAGAAGCTGCAGTTTGCCATTTTGAATATCCTTAAAATCTTTTCAGGTTGGTAACCATTGTAGTGACTGCTTGGGTCACCATGTGTTTTAGTAGTATAACGTTAAGGCTTAACTATGAGCAACCTTTTGTAAAAATGAGTTAATTTGGGTGATGCTGAGCAGGGTAAGCGTACTGATGGGGGGAAATGAAACCAGCAATGGCACAAGAAATATTTTGACACAGATCATGTAAAAGGATGATTTCTGGAGTGGCCACATTGATTCAGAATCTCAGTGAAAGCAGGTGGACTTGCAGCTCCTCATCTCTTCTCTCAGTTTTAGCCATGTGCTCTTTGCCTTCTTCTGGGTTTGCTCTGACACGCCAGGACCTCTTCCTTCCTTGATGCAACTCACAAACCCAGCAGAAGACTGTATAGGCATTTGGGCATCTTATCTTTTTTTTTTTTTTTTTTTTTTTTTTTTTTTTTTTTTTTACTGGATATTTTTCTGTTAGGCTAGTGAACTATGTCAAGTCATAGAGGATTTTTAATGAACTGGATTTTTTTTAATGCAGCATATAGCTGATAGAAAGGAAAAATGGGGCAAATGTATAAACGAAGTTTCACCCTTCCCACTTCTGAGTGGATTGAGCCAAATTGAGCCAGTGTATTGGTTGACTGTGGCTAAATAACTTCACATTCAACAAATTGTTCTAATTTGAATGCTTTAGACTTACTCTTTGCATATGGGTGCCCAAGATCAGCACTTTGAGAAAGGCTCTGTGTTGATGTAAGGGTGTAATTTCATATTATGTAATGGAGAACAGTAATGGGAATTTACTCAAATGAGCCCTTTTTGCCCTCTAATGGAAAATAAATTTGACCAGAAATATTTTTCAGTGCCTTTAACACACCAGACTTTCTTTTTTAAAACTTTGTTTTAAAAGTGATATATATATATATATATTTTAACTGATTAAGCTTTGGACATTTTCTGTTACAGAAGAACCAGCTGTCACCAGCAACATTTTCTGTGTCGTTACAAAGTGTAAAGGTGGTGTAATGAGTCACTTACTGGTCTCTGTCATTGAAGGAATCAGTCTGGTTCAAGATCATTATCAGGTCTGAGTGTTTTCCACACCTACAGGTGTTATTTACTGAATGCACTAAACTTTGGAAACTAATGTCAGGAGTATTTTTTTTTTTTCTCCTGCTGTCTGAATGATTAGTTCCCACAGTGGCTATACAGAGCTAAGGTTTGTATGGGTATTGTTCTGATGCATTTTATGGTGATACACAGAAGGAATTCCTTAAGTAAACATTAATGGGCTTTGAAAGCTGTAAATATGAATAGAATTACAGTAACTAGAATAATTAAATTTCCATTCAATACCACACAGCAGCCCATTTTAGTTCTTTTAAATTTTGTGATACTGTTAATCTCATGAATAAGAGTACATTCATTCTTTCAAATCTTTATAGGAACAGTCATAAGATCAAGCTAAATACAAATAGACTTCTTAGCCAGAGTAATTCAAGTGAAAATAGCAGTTGTGGTTACCTGCTGAAGTCAGTTTTTGTTTTTTTTTTTTTTTTTTTTAATTATTATTATTTTTAAACAGTGCATGAAATTACTAGCAGTCCTGGTTGGGAGAGAGTAACATTTGACACTTAGACACTCATCCAGAGCAGGAAACAGGCTGTTGGCTCTCTTCTACTTCAGCAATAACATGATCTCATGAATTTGCTAACAAAATGATCACTGTGTTTTGCAGGATATTGAAAGAATGTGGTTTGCTTTCAACAAGGGGGATTGTGAGAGCATGGCACATATAAACCAGAAACTTTCCAATACTCTGGAGAGTTTCCTGAGAGCCTTACAGAATACCACTGATGGCAGCTGTGAATGTCAACTAATGTTGGGGAACATCCAGAGACGCTTGCAAACGTAAAGACTTTTAAATTTTGGTACTCAGAATGGTTCTTGTTAGCGATGTTATTTTGTGCATGTGTGTTATAATTATGTAACTACAGGAGAAATACTTTTAATCAAAGTATCCTTAAGCTTTGTTCACGTAACTGAAAATTGAGCTGATACAGTGCACAAATTATTTAGGTTCAAATTTAGTAAAATTCTGGATTTTCTAAAAGCCTTCATGCTTTTGCTGAGCACTTGCAGCAGATCTTACTGCTTCATGAGGAATGCTTTGAATCACAACTAAGAAAATTTTTGATTTTCCATGACCTAAAAGTTTTGATATCTTAAGTTTTTGTTTAAAGCTCTTTTGCTATGGCCTTGTCCTCTCAGCAGCTGGATGTCTTCTGCAAAACATTAAATATTCAGATCAGTTCAGCAGTTCAGTCAGAAACATGGGATGGTACTTGTAAACTATCAGGCTTGAGCTCCAAATAATTTGAATTATTTGATTTTTTCTTGAGGAAAAATAGTAGATTTTAAGTAAACAAATAAAATTACTACCACAGATTATTTCAAACTAATTGTCAGTTAGAAGTGGCTCTTCTTATAATTGTTGCTGTTCCAGTTTGTCTGATTATTTTTATAATGAGCTTAAATGTGAATTGTTGTAATAACATGGCAAAATATGAGCCTAGGTATTCTTTTAGACTATAGACTCATATCCAGTGTTTTAGTGGTAAATAATGTCTGAAGTGTGTATACTCTTTATTACTTGAAGTAGAATTAGATAGACTTAAATTCATTCAGAACAGCAGTGCTTTGTATCCCTAGGTTTTAATAGTCTGTGCTCAGTAAAAAAACATGGAAGTGAGACATTACTAGACCTGTGCTTCTCCACAAGCTAGTATTTGCTAGAGCTCTGAAAATGTAGAGATATTCCTATGATGGCATTGTCATTTAGGCAAGAAATATGATGATACCTGTAGTACATAAATACAGCATGAGAAGGCCTGTGAAGGTGCCTACCTTATGCACAGTGTGCACACAGAGTGTAACATGACCCTTTTGCCTGATTTCATGGCTGTTTCACTATACTTTTTATACATACTAAAGTCAATGACTTAGTTCTGACAAAGTGTGAACCTAAGGCTATCATTTCAGGTTGGCTGAAAATTGGGAGTTACAGTTGTCAGAAAATCCTGTGGTAGCTTTTCTCAGCAATTTTAATCTTTTGAATGGTGAGTTATGGTTTTCTTCAGCAATTTTTTGAAAGTCACGGCTGCGTACTTTTTGCAAAACAATGTCATTGTTCTTTAAACTGTAAAGGGATGTTGCTTATGGGGATTGACAATGTAAGATGGAGAGGTGTACTTGCCTTAGCGCAGGACAGCATAGTTTAGCCTGTCAGGGCCTGTCCAATAACATGCAGGGAGTCATTGGAGAGAAGAGATGACTCAAGTTAGTGGAAGAAGAAAATCATAAAGGACTAAAGGCTGCTTTGCTAATTTCATATGTTCTCATAATACAGGGGTGTGGGATAACCTGTGCTCTGACAGGATAATGCAAACAGATGCACGAGCCCTTCAGTCTGCCGGGAGAGTGACCTTTACATTTGACGTAAAAGTGAATTACGCAATATGAAGTTTTTATGCCCTTTATGACCCCTCAAAATAACTCTAGAGAGGAGGCTGCAGTCTGGGGGGAACTTAATGAAGCAGATTGGTACTGTTGGCACTATCTTTCTTCTCTTCCAGATATGAAAGTCAAAGACTGTGTGCAGAATATTACTGAGCTGAGGCTGGACATCCTTTCTTCCGTCAACATTTCTGAAGAAACTTTCAGTACAATCTTGGAAGCCAGTATCTCTTATTCAAAGGTAAAAGATCAAAAAGAAGTGTTAAATTAACAGGTTGACCCATAGCCTGCTCTGCCAACTGAAACAAAAAACAACTTCTATGTGAGGAATCTTCTATTTTCACTTGTCGCTTCTACATGGAAGTTTGTGAGATATGGGATTTGAAAATAACAATGTGAAGCATTAAGAGAACACTTTAACTGTAGGATCGGTTTTGTCTAAATATCTAAATGTGATTCATTCACTCATTTGTGCTGGCACTGAATTTGAGTTTAGCTATCTTGGCAGTGTTGAGAAGGTGAGGTTTTCTGAAGAAATCATTTTGTATCTTCCCACCTCTGAGTTTTGCAATACAGAGTAGTCTGACAGTTCATATTCCTTGGTGTGTTCCTCATTGTTCTTACATTCTCACCTGTATTTTGCTTTACCTTCACTTTATTTATCTGTTTACTTGTCTGTTGAGTATTGTCTAAAGGGTGGATTGTGTAAGTTTTCTGAGTGAAGGACTGCGTGTATTGCTGCTGTTTCCTGTGATCCCTGTGGTCACATAGTAGAAATCATGAAAACTGCCAACCAACAGCAGGTTCTCGCTTCTGTTAATGCCCGCATGACTGAAAAGAGTTGGAGGTACATTTGGTATAAACTGATCAGGTCAATCAGGCAGCCACTGGATGGCACTGATGCTCCACTTGCAGAAATGGTTGCAAGTTCATGAAAAGTGTGGCTAATTAAAAACAAAACAAAACAAACAGTTCAGACAATCATAACTACTTGTAGATGATTTGTTCTTCTGCTCCTTTGGCAGTGTGGCTTCCTTTATTGTTAGCTTGTTATTTTGATACCAGTAAATGGTAATGAGAGAAGTCATCTGGAAGTGATTCAGTTAAATGGGATTTTGTGCACTTTTGATCTTTTGGAATAATAATGCTAATTGGCTGACTTTTCAAATGATTTTCTATCCTTATTATTATTATTTTTGCCAAAGTACTATGTAGAGTTCAGACATATGCAAGCATCTCACATTTGTGTATATATACATTTTTGTGTGTGTGTGTGCATAAGTGCTTAAATCTTCCCCCAGTCCAACTGGAGCGTTAAAATCTGTCTTAGTGATTATACAATATATACAAATACTTTTTTAAGCTATAATTTAAGCATGACCTATTATGTTTATGGTTTGTATAGCCACTGTCAGATGAACCTAATGATACTCACAGGTCTCTTGCAGCCCTATATATCTGTGATTGTATAATACTAATGTGCTTGCTTCTGGGATGGTAAAAGTAAGCCTGCAAGTTGCTCGTACTTGCTGCACTTAACCTTTCTACCTCAATATTATGCTTTCGCCATCCCCATTACCATGGGTTTGTGTTTCAAAACTGCTCAAAACCTTTAATCTCAAGATTATAAGCATTAATTTACTGAACAGAGGAGTTTGGCATATCTCTGGTACTCACAAAGCTGCAAGGAAAGTTTAGAGGGACTTGATCTAGTAGGTAAAATACTGAATGGATTAAAACTGGAGTGAAACTGTAATGTTCATGTGGGGCGTGAGGAAATTAATTTCAAATTGTCACAGAGTCAAATTTCCTTTAAAACAAGAAGTCCAAATGAGTAACCTCTTATGCTGCTAGCAGGATTATATTTATACTCATATTCTGGTCTCTGTACACACACAAACAAAAAATGAATATTTAAATGTATAGGAAATGCTTTGGAATCACAAATACAAAATTCTGGAAAACAATTTGAAATTCATTAGGTTGCAGATTAAAATGTTCATAGGAATTAAATAGTTAAATTGCATGTCTTAACCAACTGTGCCTCCCAATTTGATTTTGTTGAGGATCCTCTCCCTCACTGGGTGCTGATATCAGCTGCAGATGCATTCAGTGGAGGCAGTACAGGTGGGTTCTGTCCTAGAGAGTACAATGGAGCCCTGAGCACTGAACTGTGGCTCTAAACTAGTCATTTTTCTGGACTTGCTGCCATTTGCCTTCTTTCAGGAATTTTAGGAGAAAGGGTAGCTGAGAACTACTGATATATCTGGGCTGCAAGCATTTGTCTTTGTGTGAAATATTTGTAGGAAAAACAAAATCATCTGAAGAGGTTTTATTGTAGTCTCGCCCAGGGTTTGCTTACACTTTTGTCCCTTCTTCTGTTAAATGATAACACTTCAAAGGAGTGTTGAACTGAGAAATGTGAGCTGGCTCTGAGTGAACATTGTGTCATGTAGGCATCCCTAAGTGTAAGATTTGTGTGTGCCCTCTGAAAGAAGGAAGTCCATATTGTTTGATTTTACAGTGATCCACACATCTTCATTTTGATCTTCAGGTGTTTCTGCCACAAAGATGTATATCTGCTAGAATGGGTATGGTCAGCATTGTAAATATGCCTGCTTATAGCATCAGTGCCCACAGAATGAATTATTGACCTGTTCACAAATGAAAATAAATGTTTATAAGAAATATACTTCATCTGTTTATAGGCACATAGAATTTAAATTGAGAACATACCATTCTGATATAGAGCTGTATAGTTCATTCTTTCAGTTCTGTTGACAACTGCAAATTGTTATGCTACTGTGACAAATTCTCATTTTATTGACTATAAAACAATGTCATACATTTTGGGGAGAAAATTTTTTGATATATATACATTGTGATAGGTTTTTTACAGTGCCTTTGTGGTAGCTTTAACTGGACGATGTGATGAAGAAGTACTTAGCCTGTTGCTAAAGCTACCTGAAAACAGCAAAACTTCTCTGGCAATGGAAGAATTATGTTCTTTACCAGCACTGGACTTGTATACCATGTTTGTACTGATTATAGAGAATTTGAACTTACGTCATATCATTTACATGGTAAGATGGGGGAAAAAAATCATTCAGTTCCTATGCTTTTCTTTTGAAAGTGGTCTGAAGCATGTAGGGACATAAATGATAATTCAGTTAATGAATATAGTATTTTGTTGTTTCAGATGTTCTATATCTGTGGAAGCAAGCACTGACCACATGGTGCTTTTTGTCTTCATTTAATTCCACAAAGCAAACATACAAGTTGAAGAACGGGGTTGGTAGATCCTCCTGTATTCCATCTATCACTTCCTCAGGAAAATTATCACTGAGGAGTTAATTATGAAAGCATTAGAGAAAACAGGAGGTCAGAGATGCAGTTTTATTAATCTTTAGCAGAGTTTGCAGTTCATGTGATTAGTCACGTCTTAATCTGTAAGTGTGAATCACTGATTTGGCATCACTGAAACTAAAACAATCATAGGAACCCACATTACATGAATTGCAAACTTATTTCCTAGGAAGAAGGATTCCTAGGAATTTCCTAGGAATCACAGCACCCTGGAATGCATTTTATTTGCTGTGGTAATCATGCTGGGAATTCAGGTGGCTCCTTCAGGAAGGATATAAATACGCTTTTCCAGCTCTCAGGATGAGTAAGGGCAAAACCCCTATATTTTACATGACCTGAGTCAGATGACTTCAACTTGATTCATAACC
Organism: Anseranas semipalmata; assembly: GCA_013399115.1. Lineage (NCBI taxonomy): Eukaryota > Metazoa > Chordata > Aves > Anseriformes > Anseranatidae > Anseranas > Anseranas semipalmata. The sequence goes on from VXAA01003089.1 coordinate 96,142, forward strand.
TCTCCGTGGTACTTAATGTTTAACACAATTGACTGATTGTGATTGCAACAGTGTCTGTTGGCATCTACTCTGTCTAATCCAGCTGAAAACGCCCTGCAGTTATTTACCCAGGTAGAAGAATCCTAGAGGACTAATGGTGATGGAAGACAGTGTTTGTATACTGCTGGAAAATAATGAGAATAATACAGTACCAAGACCACAATGAAGGAGATGCAGAAGTCTGCAGCAAATCTGTATTGTCTGTACAATTGGAGATAATCTAGAATCTAACGTGGGTTTTCAGTGAGATACTTTTAGAGCAAAAATATTGGATGGAATTTGTGATAATTAGCAGTTGTTTATTTCAGCTCTTTTGGGGTCATTATTAAGTACAAATACCTGAAAGATAGTTATAGCATAATGAGGAAGAATGTTTTGTTCAAAAGCTGTAGATCCAGGATTATATTATGTGTGGAAGCGGAAGAAAAAGAAGCAAAACCTGTGTTCTTTCTGATGGGCTTTTCTACTGAACCCTGCTGAAGCATAATGAATTCCTAGTACAGAATAAAAAATGTTGTTAGCTCATCCTAAATTATTGTGGAAGTTTTGCTAACATTTTAATCAAATAAAAGTTTATTACAGGATATTTATTTTTTTGAATGTGTGAAAGCAGGTGAAACCTGAGAAGAAAATGAGGAACAGACAGATTATTATAGTAGGAATTGTCTTAGTCAAATACAGGTGGATAAAATAATCAGAGGAAGCAGCTGGAAGTATATAAATGAGATTATATTGCTTTTATTATCATGCATAGGCTGGTAACTCAATAAATAAGTCTGCGTTACCATAACATCTAAATGGCCTATAAAAACAATGGAGAAAGAGTAAATTTTTAATGCCAAAACATGCGTGGTGGCAACAGCAAAAGGCCAATTGAACTTTGGTCATGTAGGGAATGAAATGCACATCATTATTTTATGTAAAAAGCATCTTGTATGAAAACTGGAAAGGGAGGAACAGAATGACAGCAAAGTGTGTTTTCTAATATGATTCCTAAAGCAACTAAAGTGGTTACTAGATTTAATTTAAATTACAAGTTATTTTAAAAATATTAAACTGTTGCATTGTGCACCCTTAACCTTTTGAATGAAAAGTTCTCATTTACACTGAATTCCAAGGGGGCAGAATGTTGCAGATGCCATTAGCATGAAGTTAGGTAGGACGGCTCTCCATCTTTGTAATTATATATGTGTTATTTGGATTTTAATTCCTGATATGTCATAGGCTAGTTCTAACATTACCAGAGAAACTTGCTTTAGGAGAGTACTAGGGAGTTTTGTTAAACATGGTTTGCAGGAACATTTTATAATCAGTTTTAGAAACAGAATAATTTTAAGTGTTTCATTGAAGTGTTAAAATTTCTTCTTCTACTTGGAATTTATTGCCATGTTTTTTCCTTCTTTTCCAAGAATAAGATACTATCTGAGATGGGCGATGTACTAAGCACATTACTGGATGTGGTCTCTAGTATCAGCTCTCTTCTCAATAAAGTCCAGAGTGTGATGGAAAACCTTCCAGTGTTCCTCCAAGCAATTCAAAACATTGGTGTGCTTGACATCGCTGCGTTGCAGCAGGTATGATTTTCATTGTGCAAACTTAATTCCCATTGTGAGGTGTCTTGTTAGGGATATGTGCTAGGTAAGGAGAAACAGTAGCAGAAATTCTATCCTAGAAAGTTGGGAACTTAGAGAAAAGAGAGTCCATAAACCTTGATCTCTTCAAGCACTCTGGTAATTTTGAGACTGTATCAATGAGTTGTTTGTCATCTCTTTTTTTATTAATTTATGAGAGCATAATCTAAGTTAATATAGTGTTAAGCTGATGATTAATAATATAGCATGTATATCTGTCATTTGGAGATAGATGTACCTTTTTTGTCTCTCTTTTTTTTTTTTTTTTAATGAACAAACTATTTCTTTGTCTACCAGCTACTTTGTTTAATAAGAAATACCTTTGATTGACTTCAAGATAGTATGTGCAGTTCTTGTATCTGCCATAGAATTCTTGTTTTGTCTGCTTTAATACTTTTGTGTCATAGTCCTGCTTGCTATCAAAAACTAAAGGTGGCATGAAATGAAATGATATTTCTTTTGTCCCTGCCCTTAAGGATAGTTGCTGTGTTCGCATCTATACAGCTAGCACAGTGCTGTATCTAGTATTGAATAAATCAGGAAAAAGATTCCTCCTTTTGAGGAGGGTCCAATTCCAGAAGAAGACCTACTGAACCCTCTAGCATTACCTTATAGATTTGCTACTGTGTGTGGAAAACTTAGGGTAGAATCTGGTGCTAAAATTGCAAAACTCTAAAAGATCCCTCAGTGGTAAACAGTGCAAAATGGTTAGTGACTACCATACACAATAAACACTGCCTTAAACACTGTTTTCCCTAGTGATGTGAATCTTACGAGCTGCTAATCTGCATGACTAAGGGGCATGCTGTACAATGCCGTTTTGTGCAGATTTGTTCTGTTTTTGAGCATATGTTCTTTGGAGTAGCTCTTTGACTGCCAGATAGGCAGTTTTCATCAGTCTTACATCTTTTCAGTTTTCCTTTAACTAGTTCTGATTATGCCAGACTTAAGATTTTCCTTACAACAAAGGAAGTCTTCTTTTCAGAGTGAAATCCCAAAGTTGCTTATCTGATAGAAGAACTTCCCAAAAGGTAATTGAAAAAAAGTTTGCAAGGGAATAAATCTAACAGCAGAGGGCTATCTGGTCACAGTTTTAATCTTTGCTCCATGGCAACTCATATTATTCTGTAATATAGCACAGATTTAACCTTAGAATTTTTGTTCCTTTTTATATTTTGCCTTTTTTGATTGCTTTCTGACACAATCTTTACTTCCTTAGTTTTTATTTCTTTATTTCTTTTTTCTTTTTTTTTCTTTTTGTGAGAAATTGCTGTTTGTTTTTGTCAGCTGATTATATCACAAATGATTATTTGTGGAGGATTAAAACACTCAATGCCTATTTCATTTGTTAATAAATTAGCTGTGCGAAGTTTTCAAGAGCCCTTCTGTCTCCAACTCTTTCTTCTTTTGTGGACTAGTAAAAGTTGTCTATTTTTAAGTATCTGTTCTGTTTTAGGTTCAACCGCATTTTTCTGCTTTCCAATTAAATACCTTTAATTCTTGATGATTTTGTTTCCTTCTTGTCTTTTCTATGGTGGCCAGACTTGTGCTACTAAATAAGTGTGTTGTAAAGTGCACATACTACTTATACACTTTTCTCCTTAAATATCTTCCTCTATTTCCAAATAAATCCATTCTTCTGGATTTTTATTGTCATGATAACCAAAAGCAAAGTAGTTCAGTGACCTAGAAAGATTACCGAATAAAGTATGTATAGTGTTTTAAAGTAAAAATACATAGACCTTAAACATAAAGTGAGACAGATTCTCTCCTTCATTAACTTCTAATTGAAGTTTTTTTTTCTGAAATATGATTTAAGAAAAAAAAAATCAGTTATGCACATGGATTTTTTTTGTCTCTAAGACAAAAGGAAAAGCAAGAAATACTGTTCAAATATCTGCAAAATATCAAGTTGAACCTGCTATGCTACACAGTGTAATAAAAGATGATGTAGAAACTCAATATCTGCCAGTCAGTAGTAATTGGAATACAGAGCCCCTTTCTACTGTTACCTGCATTGAGTAAATGGATAATTTCCTTGAGGAAAAAAACACTGTTGATTTCAATCATGATTTTAGCTTGTTTGTTTGCTGTTGGAAATTATTCACTTATATTCCAATGTGAATTTTTGTCCTGTTTGTTACTCATGAATAGATAAGCCAATGGCTGGAGGGGACTTGCAGAATTACTGAATGCTGTCAATTAATGAAAGGCAGCCTCATTCTGTAATCCCCCTGCTAAATTTGACAAGTTCTGTGTTAAAACTACCATTACCGAGAAGCCTTTTGGAGTTATAAATGTATACAATTCTGAATTAAATTTATCCATGGCTAGTACATTTATTCTTGTATGAAAAATGTCTTGTAGCTATTATAACTTCTCTGACTTGCCCATGTGTTTGTAGAAGGCCAGTCAGAGTCCTTTCCTGTTTTCCTAGGTTAAATGGTTTTCTTTCTGTGTTTGTTTTGCTTGTTTATTTATTTATTTTTCTTGTAACAGTCTCACAGTTGTCTCAGACATCCCAGTGTCATTTTCACAGGCTGTGTTAAGGTCAATCTTGAATGTTGGGGACAAGAAATGCGTACAGTTTTTGAGGGCAAGTGTGGCTGGTGACTCTTGTAGTTCTGCTTGTTCATGTCTCTGCCTACTAAAATGACTTTCTTGATCTTGCATTTGCTTTTTCCATGAGCTTCGTATACTTATGTCTCTTATTTCATCAAGGATCAGTAATATACCCAGGTGTGTATGTGTGTGTGTGTATATATATACATGTATGTATGTATACACACCAATATTTTATATCTTTTTAACAGGATCCCTGCAGTATCTTCTTAAAGCCATTCTTTACCCATCATATAGTTATTGAAATAATGCTGATCAATGTTTTCTATGATAAGAACATTAACTAGTTTCTACAGTTTACCTAGACAAGAGATAGCACATGTCTTTTTCAGGAAAATTACTTGTCTTCCCAAATAAATATATTGTGTTGGTCTGGAACAATAATTTGATAACGCATTAAATTCTACTTTTCACATTTTATTTGTCTTTAACCCTTCTCCACGCCTTGCCATATTAAACATCACAATGAAGTATCCATTATTTCCTGAGGCACTGTGTCGCTCATCATTGGGTATAGATGTGTTTTCTACTTTTCTTTCAAATGTTGCCATCTAAATTTGATACTTTTGAAATAAACCTTTTTTTACCAAGTCAGCAATTTTGCCATTTTTCCAATTCTTCCAATTTCAGTACAGTAGAGACTTCGTTTTGTTTATGCCTCTGTCCAGAAATAGGAATATCTGTCTCTGCATTGTTTCCTTTAGCCCTTTGGTTTCATCAAAATTTGAGTTATTTTTAACCTCCCTCTGCTTTTTCAGGAAAATATAATATTTTTTCTTTCTTCTTATGCAATTATTATGAATTTGTTTAAATTTGCTTTGCAAGCTGTAATTTGACTTGACTTTTGGGTTTACTTTATTGAATAACTGATATTTCTACTCCAGATGATTTTTTTTTTTTTTGCTAGTAATATTCTTTCTAGGCATACAGCTGTTCAATTAGGTCAGAAGTCCCGATGTTATGAGTTTTTTGCTGCCATTTGACCATATAGTTCCAGATAGCTTTTCAATCTTCAGTGTCAACCTTTCTTTTCCATGAGTTTGCTGGCAAATGGCTTGACTGATCATTTTGTTTGTGGGAGGCTACTTGTTTGGATTTAAAAGCCTTGATTACAGACCTATTTTATTTAGTTTAAACTAGAACAAGTGGATCAAAGATAATTTTTTATGAACATGCATCTTATATAGTTCTCACACTTTATCAAAGCAAAATTTTAGGAAACATATTTTATTGAGTCAGTGGATATTTAGCTGAAAGACAGTAAGTAGATTCAGTCTGTTGGTGGCAGTTCACTGCATAAATATTCATTACCTGAATTTCAAGTTATTTTGATTGGAACCAGAATTAATTAGTAAGTTTGTGCTCTTTGACTGAAATAAGCCTTATTTACCCTTCTGGTACAAATAGTGACAAATAAGGATTCAAACCCACTTTTATTCAGCATTGTGCATCAAGCTTATTCCTCCAGTGAAGCCCATGCCATCAGATTGATTCAAGAGCTGTAGGTGATGGTGCTATGAAATCCAGAGACCGCTTGTTTACTATGCTGTATGCTGAAACTATATGCCAGTGAGGTTCTGGTGGCAGCCAACACTGAGTTTTAAATAACACTTGCGAGTATTTCTCCAGGTTTACTAAAGAATCACACGACACTTGAGTAAATGTGTTATCACAATAAATGGTTTCTAATGGCATAACCTATAAACTGTGATTTATTGTTTATATAAAGTGCCGTACTATTTTGAAAAATGACTCTTTTGTTAAAAACAAACAAAACCAAACCAACAACAACAATAACAACAAAACCACTTCTTCTAATGAATCAAATGTTAATTTATTTCAGTGTTAAATGTGTTTGGTCAACATATCAAAATCTTTTTTTCTATTTGCCAGCTGTGCTGTCTTAAAATGATATCTGATAGTCCAGTTATGTTTTTGTCAATGTGCGTCTGCAACAGTAATGAATATCAGGTGGGCCAATACGTCCTTCAGCTATACTTTTGCAGTTCGTTGCCTTCCAGTTGCATCCTCTTACAACCAGGCACCTGTGAAGCCTTCCATGAGATACCAGTTACAATTGAGTGGGTTATTTGAAAAATGAAGCTGCACGTTCTTGGAATGTGGTTAATGATGGTTCTTAAGCCATAAAAGCAGTCAGATTGCTCTCCTCATTTGATGTATTCTAGTCATGAGCAAATGGCAGTTGTAAATGCTGGTATGACTCAAGATATGCAAAAACTAGAAGTACATCTAACAAGTTAAAAGATGCACTTGAAAACTGGGTTTTCATGGCATGTGCACTATATATATATATATATATATATATATATATATATTTAGCGACTGTTTTCACTGCAAGCATTCATATGCAAAATGATTTTGGTTGTTTCTGCTTTGTGACACAGGACTAATCTATCAGAAGACCAGACATTGTGAAACAAGGAATCTGTAGTCCTGTTGTGATACTTCCATTCCTTTTGTGCCTACCCAATACTCAGTATTTTTAAAAGTTTAATGCAATACGCTATACTAGTGTCTTTCATTCAGTACCCTGGTAACCAAAACGGCAGTACCCCCCACCCCCTTAACAAAGGGGATCAGGAGAACAGAAAAGAGCACAGCAGGCCCTCATTCTTGTAGGCAGTTTCAGCAATTTAATTCTGTTGATCTCCTTGGATGCCATATTGAGAGAACACCAGGGCTACTCCCTGAAGCTACTAAAAGCAACTTTGGTTCATCCGTATTTCTGTTTGTTCTAGTTCTTGCAAGGTGGGCAGTTCAGAAGTTCAGCTATTGGATCCCTGGAGTCTGTAATCAAGGCATTCTGTAAAGAAGAATCTTCATTTTTCAGCAATGCAAACCTGTTCGTTGACATGCCCAGAATCACAGGACTCTTGGAGGACAATATGTCAAAATATGGCATTCCTGAGGACTCAAGTGAGAAAATCTATCGATCACAAGTTGCATATATATTTTCAGAGTTTGCAAAAGTTTCTCCCTCTTAAATGGAAATGTTTATATACCAGCTGACATATCAATTGATACTGCAAACCTGAACACAAGGAATGATCAATAGAAGTTTTATGGCTGAGAGACAATAGTGATGAGACACAAGTGATTCTGATTGTTTCCTATCCTTTCAAATGAGTAAGAATATTCCTGTCTTAGAGACATATTTATTAGATTTTTTTAAGCACTTAGTATTAAGAATACATATTTGAGATATGAGATAGAAAAAAGGCATGCAGCAATAAATTTTGAGTGAACACAATGCTGTGGTGGTGTTATGCAGTAAAATATGCAAACTCTCTGGATAAAAGAAGTTTTTTAATAGTTGAAATGCCAATTCTTTATCAAGTGCCCAGAAATTCTCTTCTCTCATATAATTTCACCTCTGCTCTCTTTCTTCAACATACTTTTGACTCACCCTGTTTAATGTTAATATTGTTAATAACCTTGTTGGTGCCTCAGTGGTCCTGTGCTATTTCTGCAGTCTTGGTTGTACCAGCAGGTACTTGAGCAGGGAGCCAGAGCTCTGCCTTAGCCTTGTTCACTTGCATGTGGGAAAATCACAGCGAACTCAGATTAGCAAGTCTTCTATGTCTTTTAGCATATTGCTGTTTTTGACTGGCCAGTTCGGAGCCTCTTAATGCTTTCCTGTCATTTATCAGTGGTTGTGATTAGTAATGAATGTTTCCTTGAAGAAAATAAATGTCTGGGCAAAGAACTGGACATTCTAAATGATACATTTCTGATGCTTGTTTCTTTTATCTATGGCAGCAGTCTAAATGTTATTGGCTTAGTTTTCCATTGCATACAATAATATTTGTCTTCCTTAAGGAGTTGCTAATGACACGAAATGGCATATTTCTAAATTTCTAAATCCACTCATAAAAAAAAAAAAATACACGTGAGTTGGGCATAAAAATCTAAATGTTTCCTACAGGAAACTCATTGCATTTACTTGATGGCCATGTAAGTGCAGTGGGGGGCTATTCCTTGGCATCTGTTCTGAAGGACATACTGCCACCCCAATGCACTAATAATTAATTGTAGGAAAATATTTTTTAGTGAAGGAATGGGAGTGACCTGTTTATGTTTTTCAAATCAGAAAGTTAGGTGTCATAGTCTAATGCCATTTTTCTTGCATTTTTTGTAGGTTTTAATGAAATTATGCAAATAAAGTCTGTATTTGTGAAGGATTATCCTTCTTTCTTAACTAAGAATAGAAAGGTATTGAACAACTGAGGGTCTAGGGTGAGTCTGGTTTTTTAAGGTGACTCTTTTCCTCAGTATTCATTTTGTGTGCAGATGTTTTGTGTCCTACTCTGTAAGGCACTAATGCAGCCCTTAGGACAGATGGAGTTTACAGATTGCTTTTCAGAAATGTGAGAAGCTCTTTACATTCTTTTTTTCTTGACTAATGTGTAGCATTCTTCAACCTCCATGATATCTTAGACTTAGGTTAAACAATTTCTTTTCAGGGACTTGTAGTGATTGCTTAGTGACAGTTGATAATATCTGGCACGCTGCTGTGGCAGATCCTAAATTAAGACTCAAGATGGATTACAAAAAAAAAAACAAAAAACAAAAACCAACCAAACAAAAAGTTAACCTGTGTTGACTTTCTTAAATGTGAGTCTGTCTTTGTTTTTGCAGCTCCATTTTGCTTGAAGCTTTATCAGGAGATTTTGCAGTCTTCTAATGGGGCTTTGGTATGGACTTTCCTGAAACCTTTATTACATGGAAAGATACTGTACAATTCAAATATCAACATGATTGACCGGGTGATAGAGAAGGTGAGTATCAAAGGAAACGCTGTTTCTGGTTATTGATTTTTGTCTTTGTACTTCATTTTAAAGGTCCGTTTCTTTCAGGGTAGGTAGAAGCAACTGTATAATTGCCTTCAAGAAAACTGGATCTACCCTGCCCCCTGAGTTCTCACCTTCTTCCTGCTTCAAGCTTAATATTTTTCTTAACTTCTATTCTATTTGTTACAATGGTTTCACCTTGGAGTGAAAAGGATAATTTTGTTCAAAGTCACTTAAACCTTGTATAGAAAGATTTAAAAAGAACATATTAGCAGAAGTGTAGTGTGAAACATGCTGTATCAATGTGTAGAATATACATATTCCAAGTAAGCTTTTGCCCTGAACATTTTTTTAGGATAAGAACTCTGTGGGGTGGCTCTGGAAGCTATGAGGAAGGGATGCCCCAGGAAGAAAAGCCTGTTTCGAGGGAGTCACTGAGCTGCATTAAAAAACAAGCTACAGTGTATCTTGGTTTCCTTCCTGATCATGTTTTTAACACAAGTAGCATGAATATTTTTAGCTGAGCTGCCATATATATGTAAACACTGATGACTTGATATTAGTCAACAATTTTACTGCCTGGTATGGTAGATACTCTGGTTTGAGCATAATTATCTACAATGATGTGTTCATGACTAGCTTTGAAGCACTTACATAAAAGAAGAGATCATAACTCTTTTTAAGTACAACTTAGAGTTCTAATCTAATTTTGCATTTATCTTGCAAATGTATTATTTTTACCACAGAATATTATTTATTGCAGGAATGGCAATTTTGCTTCATTTAAAATCTAGAAAACAGATTGCTGTTTGTAAATGGTACACAAAAAGACTGCCTTAACTTAAAATGTAAATGATGGTAACTATTTTCTGTGTAAATGAAGTACAGTGTAGTGGTCTGACTTACGCTCTAAAAGATGATAAAGACCTAAGCCAAATAGCACATACTAGAGAGCAGTCACTTGGTAATTTTACACTTTCGGCTATGAATCAGAAATAAGGTTTCAGTGGTTTCATATTTTGCAGTTAAATAACTTAATTTGAGCAACAGGCCACCCCTCTGAAGTTGAGTATAATAGGTTTAAAAATTTTAGTCAGCTAAAAATGAAGCAGCTCTTGGTTTTTATAGATGGAAATTCTATAAAGAAAGAGTTGTGATAAATGATAAAAAATTCCAAATCATTTTGAATAGATAATTATATGCTATGTTACAATGACATTGAGAATAATGCACTTGAGACATTTCTACATTAGTTTGCCAATTAACATGCCAAAACCATTTTCTTAAAAGAATCTGTAAGAAAGATAAATCTCCTAACATACATTGTGTTCCCCTATAGATCGTTTAATGAAATCAAGATGGAGTAATAGAGTTCATAATGAAGTTAACTTTTTTTTTAATTTTTTTTTATGCACTGGAACAATACAAAGATTCTGGCAGATGCTTCTACCACAGCGTCCGTTAATATTCTCAGGATCCCCAAAGTTCCATCAGCTTATTCAGGAATCTATGTAATCCCCTCTCTGTCACTCCCCATCCTTTAGATCTAACAAGCAATTATGGATGTGTACCTGTTTATACATAAATATGAAACTAGTAGGAAAGTTTCTTCAACATTTTTTATATTTTTATACTACACAAGTCTATCAGTTATTTCTCCAACAGAAACAAATTTTAAATGCAAAATAATGGCCCAGGTATATTAAACACAGCTACTAAAAGCTGACCACTTAGCCCTTACACAGTCCTGAAATTGGAATAGAAGTTCTAGTTTACTTTAGACAATGTGACCGCATGGCAGCTGTCTACTAGAAGAAAACAAGCAGAGGATTAAAACTGAAAAGGGTGTTGAAGTTTGTATAATAAGATATATTTTGTAAGTTTTTCATATGATTGTTTTGTTTCAAGACTGTGTAAGTAACCACTCTTTGATAAATTGTGAGGTTGGTGGTTTTACCTTCTCAGAAGTCAACAGTTTGGATACGTAGAATAACTGTGACCCTCATAGATACATGCTGCAGTGCTGACTGAGAGCAACCACATGCAGTGGCAACTGTCATCCAGGAGCTTAAAGACCACGTGTGATGTCTTTGATTCTCATTTTCACAACTGAACTTTTTGCCAGTGATGAGCTGATCTTGTGAAAGTATATCTTGTTTCAAAAGATTCTCAGTGTTGATCTTACATTGAGGAAGTCACACTGGGAAGACTTTGTGCTATTTCTTTGTAATTGGAACAGTTAGAATACTTATATAAAAGTAACAAGACAATTCAGAAATAAAATTCTAACTTATATAGCCTGCATGGCTTTGCATAAGCACACTTGACTTGTCAGTCTGTTAAAAGATGTCATTATAAAGGCCGTTAAATAAGCTCAAAATAACATTTTTATTTATGCTTACATCAGGAAAACACTTAGATATATTCAGTCCAGAGAGGACCATAGTTGATATTCAAGTCTCTAATTTTAATCAAAGGTAATATCCAGCCTAAGTGTTACATAGAATATTTATTTTAATGGATCTTCATTGATCAGGAAGAAGAGAACTTGAAGGGAATTTTTATTAAATATCAAACTCCAGCTATTTGTTAGAATATAAACTCATAGGAGTCGCTTTACCAAGTTAGATTGTGTTCATCCTGCCACAAGTCCTGACTCCTACTCTAGCTAGTAAAGGCTGTATAGGGAACTGCTGAAGAACACAGCAGTAAAGTGATAACCCCCCCCAAATACTGTCTCAGCTTCCAAAGACTTGTGTGTCAGACTTGACAAAACTTTACTGCTATAATTTGTCCACTTGCTTTTCAAGCTCATGTAAACTCTTTGCATCCACACTGCCTGTGGTGAGGTGCTTTACATCAGCTACCTCTTCCTTATTTGTTTGTTCTTTACCTTCTCCAGAGACCTGAGGCACAACTTCTTTAAAAAAAAAA
>VXAA01003089.1:108201-119665 GCA_013399115.1 Anseranas semipalmata
AAAAAAAAAAAAAAAAAAGTGTTTTATATCTCCCAGCTATGTTTACTTCTGTTCTCTATTTCCACTGCTATCCTTCATTGCAATTTCTTTTTATTATTATTTATTATAACAAAATTAAAATTTGTTTAGTAGAGATTTCAAAATCATTAGTCTGTGTAGTCCCCTGGTTCCCCTAGCATCTTTTTTATGAACAGCATTGAATTTGTTACTCTTCAGTTCCCTGATATCAAGGCAATTTTAATCAGGAAGTTATGCTACAGTGAGTACTTCCACTGTTTCACCCTTGAACTCTTTTAGAATTCTTGGCTAGATGTTACCTGATCCTGGAAACTACTTATTGTTCATTTTGTTAATTTATATGACTTTTTTTTTTTTTTTTTTTACTGCTGCTTCAATTTGAGACAGATTTTCTAAAGTGTCCTCCATGTAGAAGGATTTGACACAGAACAACCTAAAGGCCTACTTTGATGAATGAGAAAGCAAAAAAAATTAAACCTCCAAACTTTATTTTTCCTCATCTTCCTTGTTTTCTCATTTGGATGTACCTTCATCTTTTTAAAGGATGTTTTCTAATACCTTCTTGCTGTGTAGTGTGTGTGTATACATGTGCATGCATACGGTCTTTCTCAAGTCTTTTTTTGATGGACAGTATGTATTTATTCTTTCCACTATGTTGCCTTTAATCCATCTCTATCCCCTGCACAAAACTGACCCCTTCAAACTGCTGCTTTTAATTTCTTTCAAATAAGCATCTGCATTATATAAAATTCATCTTTTTAAAAAATCCATGCTCCTGGAATAGATTTTTTGGATTTTATTGTATGTATAAGGAGGTTGAATATAATCACATTATAGGTACTATAGATCTTTGAAAGTGACTTCAGGAAAAAAAAAAAATCCCTTGTGCTGTTTAGAATCAAGTCAAGAAACACCAAGATCTGAGCTCTTCTGAGTTCCCCGGTGAGCTGCTTGATCTAACAAATTCAAATGGATTAAAATTCAATCTTCTCGTGTTCCAGTGTGACCTCTCCCTGCTCTGCAGTAGGGAAATGGAAATCTCCCATTTTGACTGTTTGCTACCCTGGCAGCCTTTCCAGTCTCCCTCAGCTTGTCACCATCCAGCCTGGACAGTGGGTTACATGATCCTAATGTTGAGGTCTGGGTTTTCAGTCCACAAGGTGTCTGTGTTGCTTGTTAACAGAAAAACTTGTTTAGCTGATCTGATGCCAAACTTTAGTTTAACGTTTAGGATCAGTCTTCCTTGGAAAGTGAAATAGGCAATCTCATATAAGTTAAATGCATAGATTCCTTCAGAAAAATGAGATTGTCTGCAAGGCTGTCTTTGGGGCTTTCTGTGCTACAAATGGGAAGAAAAAAACACCACAAAGTGTTTTTCTGTATTGTCTGATGTTAAGTACGCATCTCTGGGAGAGAAGGAGAGATGAGTGCTAGGAGTGGGATTTTGCAAAAGGCACTTAGAATACTGTGGCAAAAAAAAAAAAAAAGTGTACTTTTAACAGGAATTATTGCAAAAAGTGTGGTCCCAAATTGCAGTTTACAACTCACTGGAGAAACTCTTTGCTGGGAAATGTCGTGATCTCTACCATAATAACAAAGCTGGATTGTAATGGAGAGATCTAGTTCTTAAATGCACTTATGTGAACGATAATACCAATTTAAACAAAAAGATACTGCAATACTTTCTAATATTGAGTACATTTGTGATCTGTTAAAATAGACTGGAAAAAATTGATGGTTATTTGCTGGTGGCTAAAAGAAATTATAGCTTCTTCTTGACTGGGCCACAGACTATTTTGCTGTACTCAGATCTTCCTCTGTTAAGACTCTTTTGAAATAAGGTATGTTTGGTGAGTTTTCTTTATTGTCCAGACTATGCTTCCAACTTTTAAATTTTTTAGATGTTCATGTAATGCAGATAGGACAAATGTAGTTAGATCCACGTGGTCTGCAGAGTCTTTCTTTTGAGTATGTCCTAGCTGTACTTTTCTTGCATTCTGAAGCACCTCTATGATACTCTGCATGAAAGAGACATTATAAAACAAATAGGTCTTTATGATCCTTCGGATAGGGAACAAACAAAAGGCATCCTGGAGTGTGTGATTTGTTCAGAGACTGCAACAAATCATTCTCATTTCTGAAACAGAAAAAGAAAACATGGATACCCTTACAGCTGACTATCAAATGAAATGGAAAGGAGTTGCAGAAGATCTAAAGCTTCTGAAGTTTTTCCTGTTTCTTATGGTTTGCTATGCACAGGGTTTTTTTGTTTGTTTGTTTGTTTTCCACTTGTTTCCATGTTTTCTTTTTCCTAGGCTAATTTCACTTTTGGTTTTGTGGAAAACTTGAAGACTTATTCTCAGTCATGGCTTAGGATGTCTGAAGTTTTTAAAAAACGTGGAAATGTCCTCATGGTCTCACGGCTACAGGTTGGTGAACTGTGGGGTGGCTTCCTATTTTCCAATTAATTGATCTAGGCAGAATTTCTATACACGTAAAACTGCCCATCTGTCTGGCTGCAGTTTTAAAAAGAGTTGAAAAAGAGAGAGATTAGCTTTAGGTTATGAGCCTACAGTGTGATACTGACAAACTTCTGAGCTGAAAATACTTAAAAGGAATGTTACCTCACTATCCAGTATTACCAGGCAATAGGGGAAATAAAACAAGTAGGTACATCTACAAGCTTTATGTGCTTCTCTAAAACAAATGTAACATTGGAGGAAATAATATTTTCTGGAACTTGTGTGTTTATCATTTGCTTTTTCCAACAATGTGTGCAACTGATAAAAAAAAACTGATGTGGGGGAAATAGTGACTGTTTAAAAAAAAAAAAAAAAAAGGGAAAAAACAAAGATCACCTTGTTACCAGGATTTTTTCTGTTCTACTTATTTGTGTCTTTTTTTATACCAATAAAATGTAGTTTTGCCACGTTTTACTTGTGAAGACATGAAAGGCTGTTACGATTGGGCTGCCCTGGCAGCCAAAAGGGCCAGCTGGTGTGCATCAGGAACAGCACTGCTAGCCGGTCGAGGGGAGTGATTGTCCCTCTCTGCTCTGCCTGGTGTGGCCTCACCTTGAGCACTGTGTGCAGTTTTGTGTGCCACAATATAAGAAGGACTTAAAACTATTAGAGAGCATCCAAAGGAGGGCTACAAAGATGGCAAAGGGTCTAGAGGGCAAGATGTGTGAGGAGTGGCTGAGGCCACCAGAGAAGAGGAGGCTGAGGGGAGGCCTCATGGCGGCCTGCAGCTTCCTCACGAGGGGAGCGGAGGGGCAGGCGCTGATCTCTGCTCTCTGGTGACAGCGACAGGACCCGAGGGAACGGCATGGAGCTGTGACAGGGGAGGGTCAGGCTGGGTGTTAGGAAAAGGTTCTTCACCGAGAGGGTGGTCGGGCACTGGAACAGGCTCCCCAGGGCAGTGGTCACAGCACTGAGCCTGCCAGAGTTCAAGAAGCGTTTGGACAATGCTCTCAGACATATGGTCTGATTTTTGGGTGGTCCTGTGTGCAGCCAGTAGTTGGACTCAATGATCCTTGTAGGTCCCCTCCAACTCAGGATATTCTATGATTCCAGAAGCAGAATCCTGTCATGGCTCACACATATTGGTTGAACTGTTACTGTTCAGTAACTGCTGTTCAGTAACAGTTCAAGTAAGGAATGTTACTAGTATACAGGCATGAGACTTGCAGATCCCAGGGTGCTCTTGTAATGCTAATATGCTTTTTCCCCTTGAAACTTGGCAAATGAGATAAAGAATTGAAAACAATATAAAAGGAATTCCCAACTGCCAGTTTTTAAAGATGTTTATTTTGCTACTGCCAGTGCTAATAGTTCAATGCCCCAAAAGTCTTGCAGGAAAAGAAAATGAGTTTCTGTCCCAGCAGAGTTGCAAGAATATTAGAATGGACTCACAGTTAAAATATTTGGAGTAAAGGAGAACAGTGAATTATAGCAATGGGAAGTATATGTGCTGTTGTTTATTTTAAATGTGTGGAGTTAACCTATGAATGGGGGGAACACTGAAGACATGGAGAAGCTAAATAACTTCTCCAGTGTTATGCAGGAAAGCTTTATAAGGGAATTGAACCTGGATGCATAGCTATATTTTGTATTTCTTTAGCAAAGATAAACCTGACATAACATCTAAAACTTTTTATTTAGGAAACGCTCCAAAACAATTTTGTAAAGCACTTTGTAGAAAGTAACCTGGATATTGACGTGGAAAAGCTCTTTCAAAAAATGCAAGTATATGGTATGTACGTGAAAGTGCATGTACTGATTACCCTTATTAAATTTTAACTTAAACTTAGAACTATGCTCAGTTGGATTGGAACATTTTACCTAATTAGATGAAACTAAAATACCATCTTTTAAATTCTATTGTTGAGTTAGTCTCATATATTTCTAAATGTCTTTTTTTTCTTTTTTTTTTTGTCTGTGTGGATAATTTCCATTGCATAATATTGAAAGACTGGAAAAATCTGGTAATGAATTAGAAGCAGCAGACTGTCATGGGAGACTTATAAACACGGGAACTATATTTAAAAGAAGGAAGGGAAGAATTAATCCCAGTAGCTACAGTTCCATTATGTAGCAGTAATTTTTTTTAGTAATTTTGAAGGAAATCTATATGCTTTAAATGGAAGTAAATGGAAACTCAGATTGGGTACAGTGTGTGTTTAATCAATACAAGCAAAAGCTGTCTGTATCTCTTCTTTTAGTGAGAAATAGTTGCGTCTCATTGCCCTGAGCCCCAGCAAAGCAACATATATGGTTACTACCAGGGAGCAGCAAGGGCAGGCTCAGGTCAGCAGAGAGTAACTAGGGTCAGACCCAGCCCTGGGATGGCCAAGAGAGACCATGGGGATGGTGGCCAGGCCAAGATGTCACCCATCAGGTGGAGATCTGGGCCCAGATCAGCAGGCCACCATGGGGCTGCCCAGCAGTGTCCTTCTGGGTCACTGCCACCCTTGTTTGCACCCTTTCAGCCCTGGTGCTGAGCTCCTGGCAGCCAGACCTCCAGCTTACTTAAAGGTTTTGTAACAATTTGATAATTGAAAAAACATTCAATATGTTCTGCTGTCAGTAGGTAGGTGAAGAAAATGGTTGCTGACATCATTAGAAGGAACTGTCCATACCAAGACAGAGTCTAATGTTATTTAAGAACAGCTTATGATCATGAGGACTAGAGAGAGGGAGAGGGAGAGAAGTGTCATAAAGTGCAATAACAGATAGTGTGACATCATGCACAAAGGGGGCTGGGTGCTTCTCAGGAGAGGACAATGGTGGGGAAGACAGATTTGGTAGTTTGCTGTCAGTGAGTGTTAGGATAATTATGAGTCAGACGCTGATCTGTTCCAGCCATTTGTTGAGGGAGGGCTGCGAAGAGCTCTCAGATGTCTCCATGAAGGGGCTGCACAGCACTCATTGCTGGGAAAAAAGGGCTCTACAGCAATACAGATTGCTAAGTCTTCTCTACAGTTTTAGAATTAAGTCTGGATATAAAAAACAAACAAAAAGAGAAAATTATGTATCTGAAATGCAACTTTTATTGGATTTTAGTACCTGTGTCTAAGGAGGAGATTAATAAAATCCACTGAAGCTCCTGAGAGCTTGTAAATGCTGAAGTGTGTCCTCAGTCTTTAATCATACTAATGCCCTGAGCTGGTGCCATCATGGTTGTCGTGAACTAAAGTTCTTGGTTTTTGTTTTGCATGCACAGGATACAAGATTTAATTGAAACTGATGGCCTTGATTTGAAGGCTTTGTTTTTGAAGGCTAGTACTAGCTGTACGCAATTCTGCTAAAAAAAAAAACAAACGTGGCGAGTAGTGTCCAGATCATAATCCAGAAAGTAAAAGATCTGAGCACAGTATCCTCCTTAGGCTGAGTGACTCAAACTTCTATCTACCATCTCTCAGGAATATTAGCTTAACCCCTGAACTGTTGGCTAGTCTGGGTCAAGCACAGTTCATCCATCATGGTGAAACTGGACCACAATACAAATAAAATAAAACCAGAATCATGCAATCAGAAAGATAGAAGGAGGGAAGACAGAGCAACCCACGAGACCTGCTAGAAATACAACTGTCTCAGTGTAGTAGTTGAGCAATAGATGTATTTTGTTTATACAGATCTAACACAGGGAACTGTATGATAGGTTGTGGGCAAACTATTTCATCAAGAAGATGTCAAGATCTTTTAAGTCATCAGGTACATCTTTACTGTTGCAGACAAATTCATCACAGAAATCTGTGCACGTGTTTCTCAAGCTATAGCTTTTTAACAGACTTAGGGACATTTGACTGTAATAAATGGTTAATAATCTTGGATTAAGAATACAGGAATCCATTTAAGTAGAATAGTTTGTGAAACTAGAATTTCTTTATTTTAATGTAATACAATTGATAGTTATCATATAAAAAGTGAAAAATCAATACAGGCTTTAGAAGGTGATAGCATTTAATACCTTTGTAAAGCTGATCTTGGTCCAGAGTGCCATAGCACTCTTCTGCCTTTATACTTTGATTACATTTCTTTTTACAGATTCACTTTGTCATTTGGCTTTTTGAAAAATGACTATGCTGTCTAACATTGTTTTTGTATATGCTTTTTTTTTTCATTTTTAGTCTACAGTCATTTACAGCTGTTACTGTAAACCTCTGTTTTTGTGTGTTTTTTTTTTAATTTTGTTAGTCTTATACTGAATCCATTTTTTAGTTCTGTAATTATCTTGCTTAGATATAATTAAACTCTTATATGTATCCACATATGTTATTAGTTTTACCACTCATGATGTGTTTATTTCCATTTAAAGCTCTAGTTTTCTAAAATCACCTGATCTGTGATTATGTATTTTGTCTTCCAATGAAAACAAATATTCCCATGGCTTATTACAGCTATGCTCACATTAAGCTGTCTTCTAATTATGCTCAAATCCAAGGTGCTTGTGTTTGTATCTTTTTTTTTACTTCACTATGGTGCTATAAATATAGTTAATGGGATTAGAAACATTTTATTCACCCTGCAACTCCCATTGGAAAGTTTCATGGGACACTGAGTGGATTGATGTAGAACTGTTCCATCTGTTCTATTAAATGATCATGCTAGGAGACCTCGTGAAGTTACCAGTTTCAGTACCTGTGTCAGTAACCCTGTACAAAGCAGATACTGAGTTGGGGGCAGAAAAGTTTGTTTTTCTTTTTAAACCCCTCTTCACTTTCTAAACTAGCATTGTGTGGGCAAGGCAGCTCTGTTCCTCTGCACTTGCTTTCCAACCCAGCAATTTGCAATAATCTCTTGGGTATAGCCAATTTTATATAAAATAAAGCACTGTCGTGCTAAAGCCTATGAGCCACTTGCTGGAAGCAGTCTTTATGGACCTCTCAAGAGGCACAGTGAGGCGGTTGTGTGGCGGACTTTTTTTTTTTTTTTTTAATGTCTTTGCTCCCTGAATCTCTCACTTGTCCTTCTTCAGTCATTTCTCCTAGATGTGCAGCATTTTTCACAACTAAGAAATCACCCTTATGGAGTGGGCTATGTGTGACCTTGTGACCTGGGATGTAGCAGCCAAGATTAAAAAAAAAAAAAATTCAAAACAAACAAACAAAAAAACAGGCAACTTTCCTGCCTGCCTTTTCCTCTGCTGCCCTCATTGTCATGAAATAATTTTGTGTGCATAGAAAGCCGGAAGCAAACAAATAGCTCTAACATAGTTACTGAAACCTATGCCACCACCAAAATCATCTGGTAACTAGAATTTTTTTCCTAATTTCTGACCTAAATCCGGTCATTTCTGGTTTGCTCCAATTTTTCTTCTTGCAACCTTTCACTTAAATAGCACTTCTAACTAGTAGCTTCATAGAAAACAATTTTATTTCCTCTGAATTACTTAATAGTAGGTTAAACAACCTAAGTGAGAGATGAGGGATGAGTTCTATGCAACCAAGTATGAAGGTAAGAGTGAAAACAGCTTTGATGAGTTTTTATTCAGAGTTGTTACATTTATAAATGAGAAAAATAAAAGATAAACAATTCTATATATCTTAATTCTAAACCTTTCCCGTGAATTGTATCTGTTTCTGTATATATATGTATATATATATGTATAGGTGCTATTTCTATCCTAGACTACAGAAGTTCATGCAGATTTTGAAATACAATATTTTACTTCCAGAAACATTTAAGTATGCCATACTCCAAACAAGCAGCAAACTATTTGGTATTTCTTATGCTAAAATATTTAATAGTATAATTCATGAGAGATTTTTTTTAAGTTAAAGAATTATTTCAAATTAGGGTCTTACAAAGATCAGATGGTGAAGAGGTCTCATGATTTTTTTGTTGCTGTTTATATATAGGGCTATAAATATATATATACACACCACATGTAAAAATAAAATAAAGCTTAACCCTATTACTTGGGGTTAACGTTAGAAATATTCTGTTCTCTCTAATGTCACTAAACTAGTAGCAACATATGTATTTTCTTTGCTGTCCTCCTGAAGGATAGTAGTAAATAAGACATATATAGTATCTCTATCTGATGCTGCTTTTTTCTCTCAACCCATGAATTCACCCTGTCATTGTTTGCTTGTCTTCTGAGTTCTAGACTATCATTTCCTCAGTTTCTACTCCTTTTGATCTTTATCCTTTCTCACTGGTAATTGTGTCTCTTCCCCAGACTACTCCATACATCTTTCCACTTATCTGCCTTCCTGTTGTAATATTGCCTGTGCTGCTGCTGAATAACATCTGTGATCAAGGGTTTGTCACCACTGTTACTAAATGAGGTCATCACCCATCCTTTTTAAAGCCTATATGTTCAAGTGAGTCTTGAAAAATTTAAGAAGGAAGCTCGTGTTGGATATAACTTTATAACTTCTTATTACCTGAGAAATTCAGATGTTTCCATTTAAATCAAGATGAATTTTGATTGTTTCTAGCTCATGCTACCCTTATGATTATTCTCTCAAACTTAAGGATATAGCACAAGTCTCTAAAAATGGATGGAGATCTGAACTCCTCCAAAGGCTCGATGCTGTTGGAACCCAGCATTAGTTAAAGTATGTGTTCACCCTGGATCGGTAAACATGATCAAAGTCAAAATGGATTGGTTCTAGTTTTAGTTAGATTTTTTTTTTTCAATGTAGGGCTTGAATCAAAATATTTGTACCCTGTATGAGAAACTGCTTGAAATATTTGCAGTGTCAAGGAGATAAGAACTAGACAATAGGTTACTAGATTAAAAAGATGGATCTCTGTTGAAGTACAGTAACTCTTTTGTATTTGTGGGAGTAGTTATGGAAGGATGAGGAAATGTTATAAAGTCCTTTTTCTAGAACTTGTTACATTTTTGTTGCTCTGAAATTGAAGGGAAATGTAGCAAAGGACTTGTAAAAGCTGCTGAAACATGAACTACACTTTCACAAGTTCACAATAATATTCTTATGTTTTTAATTTTTTTTTCCAGTTTTAATACAAAGAGTATTTACTCCTACAGGATGTGCAAATGAGAACATACCTTTCTGTTCTGTATAATTCATTAAAACTAAGGCAGTCCAATTTGTTTCCTCCTCTTAGAAATTATGATGGACAAGATGCTTAACAGCTCAGCAAGTAAACAGATTGACCTGTTGTCACAGCTCATAGTAAATATCTCTTCCTGTGTGTTACTGGATCGTTTCCAGCCTTTTGAGTCTGTTGATAAATTGGAGGAGGGAGCTCACAAACTCATGCAGCAAAATAATTTTTTGGCTAGTAAGTATCTTATTTAAAACGTATATTGATAGAAAACATCAGACGTTAGTTGTTGTCTGTATTTGTTGATAAAAGGTTAAGCTTGCACAATTTCAAAGTATGTATTACAACACATATAATACAGGCAAAATGCAGCACATCTAACTTACAGATACTCCCCAGCATTTGATTGCTGTCATGTATGCAGTAAAGGCTAAATATATTGTTTTAATTGTGGAATTGCCAAATGAATCCTTGGAGTCTGTTATTTTTCATGAAACATTGAAAAGCAGAATCATAAATGCTTAAAGTAGAATAAAAAGAGCAGAAAAATATATACTACTGGGGAAACTTGACTAAGGACAAGATCACCTGTCTTTTCTCTTTTTGAGTTTTAGTTTTAATATTCTAGGCTTTGCAAAAAGGAGGAAAATTTTTTCTTTTTTCTTTTTTTTTGTTTGTTTGATAAGTTTAGTTCTTAAACCAACACCTTAGAGAAATTGTTTATTCAGAGTAAATTAGTTCTTAGACAACTGATGCTATTTCTTTTCCTCCTTGGGATTACACTCTCTATCCTTTGCATTACATCCTTATTGTTGAGAATCAATTAATTGTACAGAAAAGTTTAAAAGACAAGAGTGTTTTTCTTACTACACACACTTTCTCTCCTTGCATAAGTGGCTTTAAATTGCATGTAGCCTTTCCAAGAGAGGGAAGAATGCTGCCTCCGTTTAAGTCAATATATAGTGTGCCATACACCTCCTTGCTCTCCTGTAAGTATACAACAAGTCATGTCAAAACAGTTATAGAGAATGAAACATTAAAATTGCACTAAAGCAATGTTTTAGAATAACCCCTCAGTCTGGAATCCTGTGCTTGTTCAGTAACCCACACAGTACCTGCACTTGCAGAGTGTGGAAATGACCACCCTGGAAACATAAAACTAACAGGTTTTACTGTGGGAGAAGAATTTCTCAAGGTATCTTTGTAGGAAATGAAATCGTCTGACCCTTCAAAGGAAGATCTTGGCCCTCAGAAAATGCAGTTGTCATGTTTTAGGTTCATTTTGCTTCTACTTACATAGGGAAGGATCATATGCCACCATAAGCTGACATAAGCCTTGTGGTTTTTCAGTACTGTGGCCTCCTAATCTCCTCACATGCTTTAAGAGAACATGGAGGATGGCTTTTTAAAGGATCTAATGTGTTTATTGTGTCAATATTACATTTTCAGATATAGGAGCATGTTCGGGCATCGCCGCCATTTTACAGCCAGTTGCCGAGGCGATCGGCTCCGGGGCAGATGTGTTCTGCAGCGGAGCGGGGGATCGAGGCGGGCAGGGCTGTCTTTCGGCATCGAGGTGACTCGAAGTAGCCGAGGGAGCCGCCAGGAGCCGGCAGCCCTCGCGAGGGAGGCTGACGAGGCGTAGGCGGAGCCAGCAGCGTCGGCGGTGGGCCATTTAAATTGGGCGTCACAAAGGTGGCAAATGTGCCAATTTTCAAGAAGGGCAAGAAAGAAGACCCTAGCAATTACAGGCCTGTCAGTCTCACGTCAGTGCCTGGTAAAATTATGGAGAAGATTATCCTGGGAGTTATTGAAGTGCACCTGGGGGACAATGCAGTCATTGGTCCCAGCCAACATGGGTTCATGAGGGGTAGGTCCTGCCTAACAAATTTGATTTCTTTTTATGATAAGATCACCCATCT
>VXAA01003089.1:120179-151962 GCA_013399115.1 Anseranas semipalmata
GAAGGGCCTAGAGGGGAAGACGTATGAGGAGCGGCTGAGGTCACTTGGCCTGTTCAGCCTGGAGAAGAGGAGGCTGAGGGGAGACCTCATCGCAGTCTACAACTTCCTTGCGAGGGGGAGTGGAGGGCCAGACGCCGACCTATTCTCGTTAATCACCAGTGATAGAACCCGCGGCAATGGTGTCAAGCTGAGGCAGGGGAGGTTTAGGCTAGACATCAGGAAGAGGTTCTTCACTGAGAGGGTGGTTGCACACTGGAACAGGCTCCCCAGGGAAGTAGTCACTGCACCAAGCCTGTCTGAATTTAAGAGGCGTTTGGACTGTGCACTTACTCACATGGTCTAAAATTTTGGGTAGACCTGTGCAGTGCCAGGAGTTGGACTCGATGATCCTTATGGGTCCCTTCCAACTCGGGATATTCTATGATTCTATTCTATGATTCCTTTTCATAGTAAGATATATGAAACTGAAGTGTAATTTTCCTTGCTTTGTAGCCTTCAGAGCTTTCATAGGCTCACAAAATGTCTTAGAAAATTAAATGCTTGTATAAATGGGAAAATGAGTTTGAAAAAAACAGTCTTTACAGCAGGGTATTCTATGATGTTGTCTTTCTGAGAGCCAAGTGGTTGGTGAGATTGCTTTCCTTTCCTAACGAAAAAAGGTCAGTTTTTTGCATTCATTAAGAAATCCTAAAATGTCGTGGTCATCCAGAAAGAAAATACAAACAACTTACTGTATTTGACTTAATCTTTCCAGCTACAGATAAAGCTTTCACTCACACTTTTTACTGAGCTAGAGAACATAAACATGCAAATTCTGCTATGTTAAAGCAGAAGTTATGTAATTGACTCAGAAATTAAAAAATCAAAGTCAATTTTAGTGGGTTGGTATTGCTTTCTTTGCTGCCCACTTCCAGAGGTTGTTATCCTTTGATGGACAAATTTTGTTGTAGTGTTTTCACATGTGGAACTGGGATCAGTCCCCCAAAAGGGGTTAAATCTGGATATAAAGAGGATAAACTGCAATTCAAAAATACAAATCTCAGAAGGACTTTTCTTAGGTAAAAAAAATTGTTGAGAACCTGTTTATCTTGTGAATAAATATGAATGAAAAAATGTAACTTTCTATGAAACCTACAATTCTTGAGTGGGGGTCAGGAAATTTTAAAAGGCCTGCTCTGATAGGTGAGTGTATTCTACTGTCATATGATAATTGGCCACAAGTTAGCTATGTAAATAACATGTCATATAGGCTTGAGTATGAAGCAATTTTTCTTCTTGTGTCAGGTATCATCTTCAATACACCAAGGAACAAGACGCCAGATTCTAGTAATCTCCTTCCATGGCACATTTCATATACAATTAGAACCAGTGTTCTCTACAGCATGAGAACTGATTTGATTAAAAACCCAGTGTGGAAATCTCACCCCCAGAAGCTGCCAGCTGATGGGTTTAAATACAATCATATCTTTATTCCTCTTCAAGACACGATTGAAAGGGCAATCATTTCAGCTCAGACCGGGTCAGATATCTCAGAGCCAGCAATTCAGGTGCAAGCCATGCCTTACCCTTGTCATACCAGTGATCTGTAAGTAAATTTTCTACTTCTTAATTCAATTATGTTATTCTTACTGGGTTGGCACTAAAGGACTTAGGAAGCTACCAGATCTTTGTAATGGGTGAATGCATTTTATAGCACAGGATTGAACCAGTATGTTTGATACCAAAACAGCAAATGTTAAGAGATGGGGCCACAAAACATTATGCAACTTCTGTCTGCCAAATGACCCCTTATAAACTGTTTGCAACTATACTGTGGAATAATATGCTGGACCGAGACTACTTGCTTGTTGTGCTACTTATTTAGAATATGCAAAAAAAACCACACTTACCTGCATCACTTGTCCTGTGTGCAGACTTAGAATTGGTCCCTGGTATGTGATGAAATATGGTGCAAAGTTGATTTGAGCAAAAGAAAAAATGTAGGATTTTTCTTTGTCAAATCATCATAACATCCTGAGCATTAGAATTTAAAATTAGTGGTGAGAAATGTTTCAATGGAGCAAAAGTTGACTGTCTCATGTTATTGCTTAATACGCACAAATCTGAACTCCGTTTGACTCTGATTGAAACCTCATCACCCTGAAGAGAGATTACATCAGTTCTATTGTTGACAGATGCAAATATAAACTTATAGTACTAATACATATATTTAGCTTGTTGCATGAAAAATAAGTGAATTGCCTAACCTGAAAAAAAGTAAGTTTTATTGCTCATGTCAGATCTTATTTTATGCATAGTTTGAGAACAGTCCCAGTATTAAACTATTAATATTCTGCCAAAACATCTTTTATCTCTGGGAGCTAACAATACTGCATATATACTCTTTCATAGATTCTTGAACAATATAGGTTTTTTTTTCCCACTTATGATGATGTTAACATGGATGGTTTCTGTTGCTGGCATGGTTCGCAAGCTGGTTTATGAAAGAGAAATTCATCTTGAAGAGGTAAGAGAGAGCTGAGCCTCTGAAAATAAAATATATTTATTAAAGTGTACCGAAATACAAAACTTAAACTTTTAGGTACTTTTGTGTACTCAAAAATTCAGCTGTTTTTTTTTTTTTTTTCATTGGTTTTCCTCTGTGCGGTAAGTTCAGGTTCTAGCTTTGAGTTTGAGCATCAGCCATTTAGCGTGCAAATATTTTCCATGAGACAAAAGGCAACAAACAAAAGATCCATAAAACTTGAAGCTGAAAACTTATTTAGAATGAAGCCTTGTGATTAGAATGGCTTTTATTTATTTATTTATTTATTCCATGTTTTGCTATATGTGGCCTAATATGATAAACCTCAATGAAGCAAATTAAAAATTTACCATGTACTAAAATTAACGGAAATATAAGGGCGGATGACAGAAAAAGTGAGACAGAACTATTTGCTTATATCAACAACTAGTCTCAGCAAGTGTTAAGCATATGGAAGGACTGAGGGTTTTATGATAAATTTTCTGTACAGATTTTTTTTTTTTTTTGAGAAGTTATACTGGTCTTTACCCTTTTGCAGTTGTTTTTTTCAGTTTGGGCAGTAACCTAATTTTTCTAATCTTTGATTTTGTAAGATGGATTTTGGAATGTTTAAAAATATTAACTCAACTTGGTGAAGTTCATTTTGATCATCTTATGAAAACTGCATTAGAAGTAATATTATCTTATTTACAAGAGCATTTTCTAAAAACAGAGGGGTGATAACTCATATCTGGCTAAATTATTATTTGTATGCTAATACGTAAAGGTTTACAAAAATATCCATATGTTACTTTTAGTTCAGCAACAGGCTGGGACAAAATGTGTTTATACAGTGCTGTAGATGTCCCTGTGCTTTTTAGAGTATATAAAGGCAAACTCCTCACTGGAGAACCCAGTAATCTGACATCTGGTCCTGTAACACCATGCAAAAATGTGTTGTGCCGGGGCACCAGGATTCCTCATGTTCATTCGTGATAAGCTCAGAACTGAGCGTTTGATCCAGGAGAGAGCAGCAGAAGGGGTAGTACAGGGAAAGCAGACAAGTGATTTAAAGGGAAGAAGACATCCTCTGGGGAGCTGGTAGTGTCTTGGTGGTGACATGTTTTGCTTAACAGTAAATAAATAAATAAATAAAAATGTTGTGTCCTAACTTCAAGTCTCTCTGTTGTATTGTCTTGCAGTATATGAAGACAATGGGTGTACATCCAGCCATTCATTTCTTTGCTTGGTTTCTGGAGAATGTAATTGTGCTCACAATAAGCAGCAGTGCCCTGGTGGTCATTTTAAAAGCAAGCGGTATCTTTGCTTATAGCAATGGCTTCCTCATCTTCCTTTTTCTCCTGGATTTTGGAGTGACAGTTATTATGTTAAGCTATTTTCTGGGAGCATTTTTTAGTAGTGCCAATACAGCAGCTCTGTGTGCCAGCCTTGTGTATATGATCAGTTTTTTACCATACATAGTTTTGTTGGTCTTGCAGAACCAGTTGAGTTTCACCAAGCAGATTATAATGGTAAATATTTATTTTTCTTTTCTAATTTTTCTCTTCTAACCATACTGTGGATTTCCATAGTTCTGAAACTTTAGACTATAATTTATTTTGTTCCAGGTTTTTGTTTGCTTTTCTTTTTCACTGGAAATAAGTCACTCTTTACTAGGCATCAAACTAAGCAAATGTTTTGAACGTAGAAAGGAATCAAATATAAATTTTTAGGGAAATTTTGTAAATCTACAGAAAATATAATGAAATTATATTCCTCATGCTCATAATATCTCTTCATATTTTGGCTTCAAAATATTTGTAATGTTAGTGTTATCTGAAGCACACCTGATAGTGTACTGCTCATAAAAGTCATTAACTGTTTGGAGGAAAACTTGTGATATTATGGTAGATTAATGCAATTATTCAGTAAATAGTATAACAGGGTATTTTGAATCAGAGTGGTATTCCAGAGGGTATCTTGCTATAGTTTTGCAATGGCTGTATATAAGCAGTGTATATTATCCTGAGTAATCTGTCAGAATCACCTAATATTTTTGCTCTAGAAAAAATTGTGCAAATTATTGTCATGGCTGTATTTCCTCATGCAGTGTCTCTTGCTTACGCCCCAGTTTGATCAATGTACCAAATTGTCTAGACACACTTTTTTCCTGAAAGAGATCTAAAACTAACCTGATTTTGGGGGGGTTTTGTTTGTGCTGAAGCTATGGGTTACACGTGCTATAACTACAGAAGCAGATGAGCAGATGCTATTAGATGACTAATTAGTGCAATTACCTGCTGTGGAGTAGGATTCATCTCATGTGTTAGGGCATTTCACAGTTGTTTTGTGAGCACTCAGTGTAAACGATACACACAGACTCAGGTCACTTCATGTCAATCAACAGTAGATGTAGTGTGCATCTTTGTCCATCACAGATCATAACAGTGTTTTTAATATTAAACAGAAGAACTATATGCTATGTGTGAATGTTTGCTAGTCTTTGCTAGTCATCTCCTACAAGATGCATGCAGAAATCAAGCCCTTCTGCTGTTGAATTCATATTATCCCAATCTCATTGTTTTTGCAGGAATTTGATTTTCTGTTGAGTACAACAGGGGATTAGATCAGGAATTTATCTAGTGGTTATCTTATTAATACAGTTGGAGGTATCTGTTTCTCTGGCATTGGTTCTTCCATGTCCTTTCCTGTTTTAAGTATAATATAAGCTGTCTCATGCCTTTGTACTGTTTTAAGATGCCATATCCCTGACTTGGACATCAAATATCACCATATATACATACACACACACACACACACACACACATATATATATATATATATATATTTAGTGCAAAACTGTATTTCACACTTGATAGCTTCACTCCTTCAAAAGAACATACATGAAATCACATTAAGCTGATAGAACAGTTCACACTATTTTAAAAATGGAAAATGCTTTCCTGCTTAGTACTTTCTGTTTTAATCGGTCAGATAAAATATATTGATTCTTTGCATAAATGTAAGCACAGATGTAAGACTGCAGAATTCAGGCATAAAAAGGCAGGAGAATTTTGTTGTTGTTATTTTGTTGTTTTCTCCCCCTTTGTGCCACAGGGAGAGAAAAATCAGATAATTTGCACAGTTTAAAATCACTGTTACTGCAAAATAACTATTCGGATATCCTGAACTTACTGAAAATCATGCAACAGCATGTGAAAAGGGGGATAGAATTTGAACAGAGGGAAGAGGCCATCAAGTGACGTTTAGGGATATAAGAGGCAGGGACTCAGTCAATGGGAATTAGGATGAACTTTTTTGCACAAATGTGTAATCCGTGCCACTAATTATTTTTTCTGAGTAGCAGCCTATGTCATACTTTTTTCTTCAGACAGCTGGCAGGATGTGTGCTTTTGTGTTAAACATTGCAGAAACCTTATTTAATTGCATTATTTTAAAAAGGGAGATAAAACGAACTTCTATACCAGCTCACTTTCAAAATGCAGAAATTTATCATTGAATAATGCTTATTAATTTTACTAATGATTTGGATCTCCCCACCAGCCTTCACGAGCTTGCCAGTGTTTTTCTATTGACCATCAGCCATAATTCTGTGTTATATTATTACATCACGGAACTTGGTCATTTTCCATTTTGTACTTTTCTGATACAGCACTGTTATTTTATGTTACTTCTTGGAAGTTAAATGTTATTTCCCTGCACAGGAATGCTGTCTCAACATATAGTACCCAGCGTATGAGTTCCTTCCACCTCTGTCTCTTGTTGAGTTCTGGTCTTACAAAAATGAGTAGGACCACTGCTCTTACTATAGAAAGTATATCACCTTACATGCTTTTACAGTGTTACACATTATATATTTTCTGTATGTGGTAGATTTAGGATGGTCTAAAACTTGTGAAAAGTTAATTAATGCTTTCCAATATTAATAACTAGGTTAGTGGAGCTTTTTAAGGTGGAGCAAATACCACTGCAATGTATGAGGGAGTAATGTTAAAGCATAAAAGGAAATAATGACTGTTAGCCTATTTGAAACAGAGGTCTATTTATCTTCTGCTTGGCTTTAGTATCATGAGTTTCACGGCACTTGTTAATGAAGTATTTTATTTGATGTTCACGTCCTGTTTCTCCTCTGGTGTTGTAGTGTCTTCTGTCTACAACTGCCTTTGGGCAAGGAGTATTTTTCATTACATTCTTTGAGGGCCAAGAAATAGGTAAGCTCTCCAGTTAGAAGAAAAAAAAATACTTATTCTTTCAAAAAATTACAGTTGGAAATTTTTTTTCACTTTATTCTGAAAAAAAAAAATCTGTTATAATGAGTGAACAGGGTAGACCATAAGAGAGGAGAAAAACCCTTTTGAAAACATAGTTAAGCTTGTAACACTTTCTAGCAGTAAGTTAGTGGGCTTATAACTGCTCTTAGAACTGCAACACGAATGGTTGGGAATCATCACTGACGTCAGTGACAGCTCTAAAGCTTGTTCTCTGGAGGATATCCACAGAGTGTTGTAGTAGATGTGTGTGCGTTCACACATGCACTTGTGTATAATACAATGGAGGTTTATGAGAACAATATTGTACAAGAGCAAGAGCAGTGTATGTTATTCTCAACGTAATGCTAACATAAATATTTAACCATTATACAGTGGAAAGTAGGAAAAAAAAATTCTTGTACTTTTCTACTATTTGTACGGAGCCTGAGTAGCAGTGTACCCGTCTCTGCGAGCTTGGAGATAGCTGGTGAAATTTCCCCTCAGAGCTACTGTGCAGATGCAGAAATGCATGAGAACGCTGTATGGTGTTTAAGTGTTAGGAAGAAAAAAATATTTGGAAACTTGCTAGGTGCACAGTGAATCCTACTATCCCTAAGCCAAGTGCTGCCCCTGTTGATGCTGAAGTTACAGAAGAGTAAGAAATAAATGTTTGGCACCTTGATAAATATCTACATTTGCTTTATGTATCTAAATATAGAAAAGGATGTAATCCCTTTATTTTGTTACTACTAGGGAAAGATCGATATTAATGACAGTATATTTTTCAAACCACTAAGTACTGGAAAAATACTGTAATAATACAAAAGTTGATGAGTGGAAGAGGCAGTTGCAGAAAATACTAAAATTTCCCACCAGACACTTCCATCAAAATGACTCCTCTTTAGTGAAGAAAGGGCAAAATGTGCTTTGTGAAAAACTGCTTTTCTTGACAATAGTAGAAAAAGAGTTGCAGAATCAATATCATGACCCGCTGTACTGAAAACAAAGTAGCATTTTCCCCTTTTTAGCAGAAAAATGCAATGCTTTTTGTAAACCTACAATTTGGTTACTTTTTACTTTTCCCTTTATAAATAGGGTAGCTTTCTGTAGTACTAGTGTTTTCCACCTTCTTTCTTCCTTTCATGTCTTTGCAACAGAATACTTTTATAAAGCAATTATTCAGTATGTTTGTTGTTCCAGTTTACTTCTGAACACAGTAAGTGCACACAAATACTTGCTTCTTAAAATTCACAGTTTTCAGATTTAGCATTATAGAAATCTTAGTGTAACCCATTTCTTTGTAGTATCAGCAGTATGTCCTAAAGCCTGATTTACTGAGGGAGGTCAGTGCCCCGTTTTGTCGGAGTCATAATTCTTTTTCTATTGCCAAATTGAAGGCCATCTAAAACTTCATAAATAGCCTTTTCTACATCAACTTCTCTGCATTTTCTCAGCAGCAGTGTCACCTGCTGTTCTAAACAGAGGCTTGAGAGTCATAGCAATTCATTTCTATTCATTAGGATTGCTGTTATTACCTACAGTCTTTTTTCTGTCAGTGCTTAAATACACAGAATAGTATGTTGTTGGTGTGTTTGCTGTACTGATTTAGTTTTGACCTTTTAAAATTATTATTATTACTACTGCTCCTACTACCAGGAATTCAGTGGAATAATGTGTACCAGCCAATGGCACAAGGAGGATACATGACCTTTGGACTGACGTGCTGGATGATGTTATTTGACTCCATTTTGTATTCTATAGGTGGCTGGTATTTCAGCAATATTATTTCTGGTAAGATCAGAGATTTCTTATTATATGCTTTTGAAGCATCCATAGATGGTGTTATTGAATGGAATGGACAGATTTTGCTTTCCTTATCATATGCAAGTAAAACAAAAACATATCTTTTGTTTGATTTGAGGTTTTGATGTGCCAAAACTGCCTGGTTGCATTTAGGAACTGCGTAAAGAAGTCTTCCTATTCAATAAATATTGAATAGTGCTAACAAATGGACTAGAATTTGTAGCCAGGCATGAAGTCTGTTTTGTTTATAAGGATGACAAATATTTGAAAGACTTTGTTGGTCCTCCACAGTAACAGTGCTCAGTCTAGGAGCAAAACTTCCTGTGAAAATGGTGAATCTTTTGAGTCAGTACTTGGGATCAAACCCAAGAACAACAATACATTTTCAGATCACTAAGACTTTCAAGTGCCTGGTAACAGCATCTTGCTCCTAGTCAGTCCACAGTCCAATGCACAAAGAGAAATAATTAACTTTTAAATATATTTGCAGAAAGTAGTGGGATATTTTTTCAATATGCAAGTTTTATGAATATTGATGAGTTGGTTGAGGCATTTTGAATCATACCCTACTGCCTGAAATCTGTTTGAAATTTCTTTCCTCTGAATTGCATGTTATCTTTCCTCCTAGCTACTCTGTATTTGTTTAAAAAAGAAAAAAAAAGTTTGCCTTGAAAGATAGGTATGTGTGGAATATACACCTGAATTTAAAAATTTTTAGCTTAAGTTGACACCTGCCATTCAGCATCAATGAACCGCAACTCCTAACACAGAGAGTGTATTGTGTGATTGGTCAGTGAAACCTGGAAGGATCAGGCAACATCAAAGTTTAGGTTGTGTATAGGAGCATGCTTTTGCCTGTTCTGAGTGCTACAATAGATGTTTCTTATGCTGATTTGTTTAAGTTGTGCACATAGTGATGGGAGAATAACCTGTAATGTTTGGTGCAACAGATTATCGTTAAAATAATAAAAAATAAGGCTGTTTGTCTTAGCAGGCTGTTTGGTGCCTTTTCTTTTCTCTTTCTAGTATACAAGATTATATTGGCTGTGTCAACATATTGCTAATTCCTTGATTCTGATACACTTTAAAGCTAGTTTGGAGATAGGGTAAAGCACGGTATTGCTGAAGCTTCATGATTTTATGGCAGAATCTGGTGTTACAGCCAAGTGACTTTTTTCCACTTTATTAAGGTTTGGTAAGTTCAGCTAAGAGTTTGAGCTAGTTAAATGCTCTAACCAGCTCTTTTGAAGTAACAATAGGATATTAGTAGCCCACATATAAATATAAAAAGACTATTAATTTTGCAACTGTTTCTTTCATACTCTTTCATCTAGGAAAATTTGGATTAAGGAACTATTGGTACTTTCCTTTTACTGTTTCCTACTGGAAGAACCTGTGTGGTGCAAAGAGGATGAGAAAACATTATATGAATTCTAATATGTTTTTCTTCAATGAAAACTTCCAAGAAAAAGGTTTGTAGTCATAACAGAAGTTTAATAAATATTTTTGTTCTGAATGGTGTGTTGATTTTGGTCAATGTGCTTTTATCATTGCTGGGTCCTATATTATGTATTTTTAGATCTCGTCCCTTTCTCTTTCCATTATATAGTGTATACTATGAACAATATATACTAACTGTTAATTGTGCTGTCACCTGTAATGCTTGAATGGTTCTATTAAAACTATTGTCTATGAATAGTTATGAAAACTCTTCAAGAATATGTAAAGTAAATTCTTAAAGAATATGCAAGTATCTCTTGGATTCATCCTGTGCCTGCATTACTTGTTTGCTTTGTTAGAATCTACTGAAGTTCCTTACACCCTTTCATACTGTTACTGAATCTGAAAAGTCTTGTGTTTTCTTAACACTTTTTTCCTGCAGCTCAATTTTCTTCCTCCTCTTCTGCTGTTTCTGTCTGCTTCTTCTTTACGTGGAAGATGTGATTTGTTCATTGTTTCCCTTCTATTTCTTATTTTTCTCCTCCATTATCACTATTTATTCTGCCTCTGTTTCTTATCCTTCTATTTAAAAAGCTACTATTATTGTAATAACATTTTTATCTGCCTTCAGATATGTTCACTGCTCTACTATTTCTGTATTTGGTTGCTTAAAATTAATTATTTAATTTAATGTAATTATTTATTTAACCCCTGCCCCAAGGTCTCTTTAAGGACTTTCTCACATTTCATTTATGTTTTGTGAAAGGACGAGTAAGTCACCCTCTCCTATATTCCCTCTTGGGCCTTAGCACTACATGATGAGTCATTCTGGTTGTATTTTAGAACTTACAGTACATTGGAAGTGATCCAGGTGTCTGTAGCATAGGCGGAGAAACTGAATGACTCGGCAGTTTTATGTATTGGTGTTCCTCAGAGTAGTGCCAATTTCAGAAAGTCTCAAGGTTCTTTTAAACATTTGTGGATAAACTATCCATATAAATTGTGCCAGAATATCTACAATTTGGAACAAGTTCATTTTATTGAGATGATAGTCTTTGAGCCTTATTTAAAATGAAGACTTTCAGTGTTTCCCATTGGGTTCTCCACACCCACTGTAGAAACAGGGAAACACTCTTCTGCCTGAGCAGTTACTAGTGTGGTCTGTGGCTCAAGCCATTTAAGTGACTGCATACAACTTTGTGGATACGTTAGTCTCACTTCTCCTCCACTTACTGATACACATCACATATTTGTAACCTAAATTGCCTGTATGCAAGCTCTTAACACTGCCATGCATGCAAAGAAACATGACCCATTTTGTGAGAATTGAGATTTATTGTACTGGTAATGGGATAAATGGATTCCTGGATAATTAGCATGGAACAGCAAAGTGACTTGCTCCTGGGCGAGCCTCCCATTTGCAATTCCTGCATTTGTTCCACAGAGCACAGGTAAGAGCCAGTTCAGAGGGAGTGGAAATCACTTTGGAAATCAGAGGTGAGATGTGTCAGAGAAAAGCTGGAGTATGGGTCTTACAAACTGGAAATATGATAAGAGATGAGCTGACAGAGACCTGGGTGCTGGCTACACACCTGGAACTGCTTCTTTCAGGATAAGTCCAAGGGTGATCAATCTACTGCTTGCAAAAAATTTGGAGTTCTTCCTCTGAAGTTTGCTTGAGATGCATTGTCTGAGGTTGGCTCTGTACTTATTTGTTGAGTTCCAGGATGTGCTCGCAAATTTAGGAAGAAGTGGAAAGGGCAAGAATCATGTTTTTTGATGAATTTAGTCTCATAACCAGAAGATAAAGAAGGTAACTGGAAGTGAGTTTCATGAGTAGAAGAACTTCAGAAATGTTACAGTAGCTGGTGTAATGCCTTGCTAGAAGGTAACCTCAAATTTCTGGCAAAACTTCTTTCTAAACTTAGAAATGGTTGTGGAAGGAGAAAAAAGTTCTTAGTTCACAGCCATTCCTTGAAATCGTAATCTCAGTTTATATATATATGTATATATATATATGTATGTATGTATGTATGTTGTATATAATTCTCTTTTCTCATAATTCTCATCCATAACAAGTTTAGTTAGAATCACAGAACCATAGAATGATTTGGGTAGGAAGGGACCTTAAAGATTACCTAGCTCCAACCCCCCTGCCATGGGCAGGGACACCTCCCACTAGGCCAGGTTGCCCAAAGCCCCATCCACCCTGGCCAGCCTTGGACACCTCCAGGGATGGGGCATCCACAGCTTCTCTGGGCAGCCTGTTCCAGTGCCTTACCACCCTCACAGTGATGAATTTCTTCTGAATATCTGATCTAAATCTACCCTCTTTTAGTTTAGTCCAGTTTCTTTGGACTAACATTCCACTTTTACTTACCTTTGTCTAAAAGAAAAATCTCACTGCCAGATTCCTCAGTGGTAGTGAGTCAGTAAAATATTACATGTCAATAATATATGTATGGGGCTAGTGACTGACTGTGCTTATGTTTGGAAAGTAGAGATGACTGTGCCAATGTTCCTCCTGACATAGAAAGCCAGCTTGATCTGGGTCACTGGTCATCACAGTTTGCTGAGCCTGGTTACCTCATGGCTAGAAAAATGCTGGGTATCTACTTAAACGGAAGACCTTGAATTATGTTTAAACTAGACTGCTGCTCTGAATCATTTCACAGAGAGAGCTGCTTTGCTTTATTGACTGAGGGAATTCAGAGGATTAACTGGCTATACCAGTTAATGCTACGTTAATGTTATGTGCCTAAAACTGGTTGACATATATAGAGTAGTTCACACAGCTAGAATTTTCACATATTTATGAACATAAAACAATGATTTAAGCATGATGATTATTAGTGTTTTCTTCTACCAGAAATAAAATATAACACAGCTTTTTTATGACTCTCTGGAGATGTGTGTGGACATGCACACAACTTGGCATAATTGTGTTAGGTTGCTTTTTAAAACTGCAAATTGGCCAAATTCTTAGTAAATGTTAACTGGTGTAGAGTCTCTGATTTCAGTGGAACTTATGTGAGTTCAGAGCATCTGAACATCTGTTCCCACTTTTGGTAACTTGGTAAGAGGGTTTAAGTTAACTTGTTATTCCCTTTATATATATGTTACGATTCAGCGATCCACTTGATCTGCTGTTCTTCCCCTCACAGACCCAGTCCCTCCAGGCTGGAAAGGCACTTGCACAGAAGGAGCCACCACTGGTGTTGTGCTGCTGTCTCTCACCAAAGAGCACGTGGATGGCCAGAAGGCTGCTGTTAAAGATCTCAGCCTCACTTTCCACAGAGGTCAAATAACAGCGCTCTTGGGACCTAATGGAGCTGGCAAAACAACAGTTATGTAAGTCTGTCAGTAAAAGGTATTATAGTCCCCTCTGATCTTTGATATGTTTTCTTCAAAATGCTTCTGAACTCTTTCCTCTGTGTTTTTTTTCTTTTTTTTTTATAAATATTATCCTTCATTTTTAAACTCCCTAGAGCACATGAAATGTGGAGGCTATGTATCTATGAAAAAACAATGCAATAAATAGAGAATTGGGTCATCTGTGCCACCGATACCATGATGTACTTGTTCATAAGCAACTTAAGTAGCAGCTTGTTTGTTTGAGGGGATGAACACATCTCATGAAAGTGTTTTTTTCTGGCATCCTGTGTGCACTCCTATCACACAGAGTGTGTGGTGTCTTAAGGGTTTTTGTGCCAGATGTTGCAATGGGCTTCCTGACAGTTGACCAGAAACTGAAATAAAATAAAAATGACATTTTAAAGTGTCTCAATTAAGAAGTCTAGGTATTTCTACCTTTATGTTACTTCTGATTGATGTTACTAAAACCAGTGAAGCAGGATAGGGCCCCATTAGGAATAACTCCTCAGCTAGAATATACAAGTGGAAAAGGAAATAATGGACTGTTATAGCTGGCTGGGAAAAATAGCTTTTTTTTCTGGAAGTAAGGAAATGAAGGATTGTTGACCTCTTGAGTTAAAACAACAATAGCAACAACACAACAACAACAACAACAAAAAACACATTAGCAATGTTCCTGTAATTATGTTCAATTGCATTGGTGTTGCTGCAATGATGTTAGGACATGCCTCAGGAAATCCAAGTGTGAGCTAGGTAATGCTGTCATTACACGATTTTGCTGATTTTTTTTTTTTTTTCTTGTATCAGATCACTGTTGACTGGTCTGTATCCACCCAGCTCCGGTACCATTATTATCAATGGAAAGGATATACGGACTGATCTGGCAGCCATCAGAACAGAGCTGGGTGTTTGCCCACAGTATGATGTCCTGTTCAACATACTAACAGTGCGAGAACATCTACTGCTTTATGGATCAATGAAGGCACCTGGCTGGACAAACACACAGTTGAACCAGCAAGTTAGTGGGTAAGAATTTTCCTTTCATTTGTTGAAATCTGTCAAGTAAATCAGCAGTGTCTATTGCAAACCACTTGGACAAAAGTGCTAAAACAAAATTGCAGATAGAAATGACTGGAAACTGCAGGATTGATTTCCATGAGTTTTTATCACACTTTGTATTCTGAAATTGTACCTTGAAAATGGATTTCCTAGTTTCTAACCTTTACTTGCATGTATTTGTAGTGAAACTGTCGATGTTTAGAAACCTGGTACACAGAACCATCAAATAATGATGTTTTGACTGGAGTGGGAATGTTAGCCTGGTAACAGCTGTAGTGGTTCCTGCCTCATGCTGTCTGCCTTACCTCCTTGCTGGAGGTATTTGCTGTTGCTGGAGAGGCAGATAGAAGCTAGACTGCTGTGTTTTAACCCTGAGTTTTCAGATAAGTCAACACTGACTTTATTTATTTTCTTGTATTCTCTCACCTGCAATAGAGGAAAGATTGGAAGACCTGAAAGGGCAGCTGAAGGCAGTGCTTGTTACAATATTTTTAATAGACCATCATCCTTCTCCTTTCTCAAATTCAGACTTTAAATGTGTTTAATAAGTGAAGGGGTTTAAAAACAAACAATCCAATAGGAAAAACAAACCAGAGCTTTGACATGACGTTAGAGGATTTGCCGCTTGTCAGGTTGAGAATGTTTGGTAGTGTTTTAAGGCCACTGCTAATTTGCTATAGGACTAGATCTTCCTTGTCTCTGCATCATGTATATTAAATTATTACTAAACTGAACAAGGTGAAATTTTGTTCACCAATAGCAAAATGCATTTTCTGAAATTTAAGAACAAAATGTATGTTTTTCTAATAGTGTGCAAGTGGAAATACTTTCTGTTTACCTTCTGATGCATGCTGGCCTGTGTGGAGGGCTGAACACTTCCACATGTCAATGGAAATGTCAAGTTGATGGGACTTCTCTTTAATGTACAATTAGGCATATGCAGACACATCTGAGGCAAAGTGGACTTCCTGTTTAGTAGCTGTTATTAAAGCTTGTTACTTTAAAATTTTGATTTGAAAAATCTCTGGCACAGGACACTGCAATTTCTCTAGAAACAACAGAAACAACCCTCTAGAACAACAAGGGAAAAACAAACATAGTGTTTGGTTAAAATTTATGCAAAGTAATATTGTGTATTTTATTGTACTTAGACTGCTGAGCTGTAATTTCAGCAGCGGTCTGTCATAGTAATGGCACATAAGCATACTCTGGACTCTGCAGGCCTTGCCACTAAGAAAAATTTTATTGTAATTTATTAAGACAATGAATACCTCAAAATACTTCATACAAATTAGAAAAATAACAAAACAATGAAAAAAAGAAAGCTTTTTATTAAGGAAAAAAAAAAGCAGATGGCTTTTAAAGAGATTAAGAATCATTTGCATGGATATATATCTGTAAAACAACTATAGAGATCTGTGTGCTTAAAAATGAAAAACTTGCTCAGGGTAAATGGCCTGGTTTGAGTTGCCTGTTCATTCAAATGATTCAGGAGATTACTTTAGAACCGTTGAGCCTTCTATATTTTGCTTGCCAGGCTGATAGCAACTGAAAGCTTTTTGGTCAATGACCGGAAATCTAGTGTGATGAAAAATAAATTGGTGGTCTTTCAGTGCTGTCTTTATTGGGTATGTGTCCACACCCTGCCCAGATGCGAG
Organism: Anseranas semipalmata; assembly: GCA_013399115.1. Lineage (NCBI taxonomy): Eukaryota > Metazoa > Chordata > Aves > Anseriformes > Anseranatidae > Anseranas > Anseranas semipalmata. Next base: position 136,289 of record VXAA01003089.1, read on the forward strand.
GTCTGCAGAGGGCCAGGGCTGAGCAGGCAGTGTAAGAAACCTCCCGGTCCTAACACAGGAACCTCCAGGCAGATTGGATTAGGTTACATGAGGTAGTATTATCTTACCTGGGGACTGTTAATCTCCTTACTTTACAGAAATATGTCTTTAAAAAAAAAAAAGAAAAAAAAGGCAATGTTACAAAAAATGATGTTACCCTATCATTTACTCCAAATGTTCAAATGACTGCAGGCATTTTTAAGCTGTTTATGTAGTTGCAAAAAATGAAGCACTGTTTAAGTTGTGAAAATAACCATCTTTACCCATGGTTTAAGAGGCTATAATCTAGAGTTTGCTAAAATTAGTGGACAAGCTGGTATTTATTCTATTGGATTTAATTTCAAAGTTATTTTCTGCTCTTATCCTGTACAATACTATTCCAGAAATTTTATTTCAGATAGTGATGGGTTTTATACTTTGTAGGTAAAAATTAGAGCTCACTTTTTTCTATTAATTTTTGTCACCAAACTCTATAATCAGTCAGAGGTAGCGTTGTGTTATCTTTTCATTTACATTTTTTTTTTTGGTAATTCTGCTCTGGGTGGACATTATGTGACTGGAAAGCTTTTCCAAAATTGGTCAAGCCTCTATACTTCTACTTCAGAACTCTGGAAGATGTGGATTTATCCCAGCATCAGTACAAACCTGTTGGAGCCCTTTCTGGGGGAATGAAAAGGAGGCTGTCAATTGCCATCTCCTTTATTGGAAACTCAAAGACCGTTGTTCTAGATGAGCCCACCAGTGGAGTAGATCCATGTTCCCGCCGTAGCATCTGGGATGTTCTTCTGAAGTACAAAGCAGGTACAAAGCTTATAGACATAATTTGTTCCTTATTTTCCTTTCTGGAACTCTGTTTCAACAAATTTAAGCAGGATAGTCTGAATATTAGTATTGCTATTTGGTAACTAAATACATTAATTTCAGAGGTAACATTTAATCAACTCAGGAAACTTTAAAGCAGCCAAGTGGGGATCACAAGAATTATGTTATCTCGCAGAAAGATGCCTAATCTAACCGAAGGTTTGGCTTAGTTCCTATGCCTCTCCTGTAGTTTCTATTCTCTTATCTTTTTCTTTCTTTCTTTGCTTCTCGAAGTTATTTTCTGGCTTTCCTTTCCCATTTTGCACATATCTGTATATAGATGCATATATTTTTCTAATGAAGCTATACTCATCTGTCAGTCCGCTACATTAATTTTTTAAGTGCCACGAGGTTAAAAATGGATTGTGGGAAGCAAACTCTTCAGCAAGTGAGCAGTCAATTAGCTGTAATAAATCACAGTGAAGGATCTATTGAAACAGACACTGCTGTTATGAGATTTTAAGGAATCTCTTAAGCTCTTAAAATAGCTTGAACTTATGGTAGGCAATATTAAACCATTAGATATAATACAAGACAAAGAATGTTTAGACCTGAATCTAACTCAGTGAGTACCTACTGAGAGTAAATCTTGAACAGAGGTTTTGCTTGTGTCTTGCAGTTATGTTTTGAAGGGACCTGAAACGCATTCCCTTAAGGTTAAAGGACCTTCCTGAAAGCCAGATTTACTTCTGTTGAAGCCAGGTTTTATAGACATGTACTAATCTTTCTGATGCAGGTTGCACACTGATCTTTACCACTCACCATCTTGATGAGGCAGAGGTGCTCAGCGATCGCATTGCCATCCTGCAGCGGGGCCAGCTGAGGTGCTGTGGTTCTCCCTCTTATCTAAGAGAAACATATGGCCAAGGACACAGTCTGACACTCATAAAAAAGGTATACTAAAAATGTATTGTGCAGAACTTAATAGTGCCTGCCAAGTAATAGCTGGTTGTATTCCAAGGTAATTCTGTATATATTCTTCCCTGCCTGGAAGTAATATGTGATAGAGATTATTAGAGAGCCAGCAAAACAAGTTTTTATCAGCTTTCTTGATCTTTGTTATTATTTTACTTAGAAGAATATAATTTCTTTACTGAAAGGGTTGTTAGACATTGGAACAGGCTGCCCAGGGAAGTGGTTGAGTCACCATCCCTGGAGGTATTTAAAAGATGTTTAGATGTAGAGCTTAGTGACATGGTTTAGTAGAGGACTTGTTAGTGTTAGGTCATAGGTTGGACTAGGTGATCTTGAAGGTCTCTTCCAACCTAAATGATTCTGTGATTTAGCTGAAATTTCACTGTTCTTATTTCTGGGAAGTAGCCTGTGTGTCCCAGGTTAGATGCAGTTTCATCAGTGGAGATTTTCTGGTATAAATTCTACCATCAGGTCCTGTGCTTCTGCTAACATTTTATTTTTTTGTGTGTGTATCATTATTTTTCTTGTAGCCCTCTGTGTTTGAAATCCAGGATCCTAAACACGTTGTTCAGGTCACATCTTTGGTACAGACCCACGTCCCAGAAGCCTTCTTGAAAGAGAACAATGGGACTGAGCTGACCTATGTGATTCCAGAAAGGGCAGATAAGACCTCTTTTAAAGGTCTTTTTCAGGCTTTGGATCAAAGCCTTCATCATCTACATGTGACTGGCTATGGTATTTCTGACACCACCTTGGAAGAGGTATTTTCAGTTTTTCTGTGTAATGGCATTTTCTTGTTAGAGAATCCTGTATTAGCTTCCAGCTACGCTTGATTGTATCTTTCATATTTCACAACAGTTTCTTGTGAGAAGCAAGTTTAAAAGAATAAAAAATATCAGGCAAAATGTATACTCTATATTTTTGCTCTTACTATTAATTTAAACAGTCACCCCACTACAATGACTTATTCCAAGAATCTGATGTGAACCCTGAGGAACTGTGTAACTCTTAAAAGTTTGTTTCTGCATTTAACAAAGGAAACTTTAATGTGTCATTGTTGTTGTCCTGAATGTCTAGATTCAGAATGAGCTGTGAAATTGCAAGGTTGGAGGTTCAGTCCGATTAGCTCTTGGGAGAGGAAAAAAACATTTAATGAAAATTACTCTGAATTACAAAGATCTAAAGCTTAGGACTTTGCAAAACTGTGCTGGAAATCTCTAAAAAAATATTTTGTGTGTATATGGGGAAAGAGAGAGAGAGAGAGATGTGCACACTTATATACACACTAATATACATATATATAATGTGTAGACGTATATATACGTGTATACATGTATATATATGTATATATATGTACATGTATATACACACACACCAAATAGACCAGAGGAAGTGACTCTGTTATGCTACTTCATCACTTCTGAATTTAGCTCTGTGTAACTAGTCATACCAGTGAGAAGTTATTTTCCTTGGATTGTTTTTATCTTGACCATAACTTTTAAATATCAAGGTTATAGATCATTTTGAAAATAACATTTTTTCCACTTCAAGTGATGATAGGAGACCAATGTCAGTATTTTATGATACACAAAACACACCATTTTTATTTGATGGTTCAATCCACTCAGCATCCCTTTGTGAAACTGATTTCTCCGGTGATTTCCTATGGTGTTAAAGACAGACAAAATTGGACTGTTTTTTTTTTTTTTTGAACAGAAAATTTGGTATATATTAAAAAACAAACAAACAAACACATCAATAATAATATATGAAATGCAAATTCCTGTGGAGTGATATCTTTTTATATATAGCAATAAATTTTTAGTATAAAAAAGTAGTGTATCCCATCTCCCTCTGTTCCCTGGAAATATGAGGTGTTATTACATAGTGTTGAGGTCAGCTGGAACACAAGATCCCCCAGAGAAAATACTTTTTTTTCCCAGTTTTATGAAGATGAGGCTCTTGAAGGCCTGTCAGATATTAATTATGCATTGTATTTTTGCTGTGTGTGCTATACATACGGAAATTAATGGAGTCAGATGTTTGAAAGTGTCAGCAGTTCTGAGTTTGTTGTTGCAAGTTTAGAATTACTAATCTTACATAATCTATGGGGAAAAATTTAAATAGAACCCCAATAATGTGAGTATACCTAAATGTCAATTGTTCAAGAAATTCATTGAACAATTTCACCACGAAGTGGAGCTGCTGTACCCTGAACCAGTCTACTGGGAGATGTCTTTAGGACTATGTTGATATACTACAGATGTTATTAGGAGCCTGCACAAGCATAAAGGACCTGGTTTTCCAAATTTGTTTTTAAACTGCAGTCCAAAGAATTCTATACCAGAGCATATATGGTTTATTTTGAAGTTAAGCTCTATACAACTGAGTTATTACTAAGGAAAAAAAAGGTGTCTCCTTGACAATTCTCTCATGACCATAACACATAAGCTAATGTGGCAAGCATTTACTATGGCAATGGGAGGGGGAAAAAAAGAAATATCATACAAGTTTATTAAATTTTACATACTCTTATAAAGTGAATTATGTAACTTCTTTACAATTTATGAAGTAAGTCAAAAGCTTGCTTCATACAGCTTGCCTTGGAAAACCCTGTTATTTTATTTCAAATTATATAGGGTGATTAACATGCTAAAAGTAAGAATAATATTCACTACCTACCTTAACAGATTTTAAGGTAATGTATATATTGAGAACCTTTTCTGATTACATCCCTATGCGATATCATAGGACTTTCCAGAATATGTATCTGTAAAGTAAATATGAAGTTGTCACAGGAAAAAATGGAGGCTTCCTCAGTGTGCTGCATCTGTTATTCAGTTGAGAGCTTGCCTTCACTTGTTTTCTGCAGGAGAGGTTAAGAAAAAAAAAAAAAAAGCTTTAAAGATGGTATTAGATATTGATGTATCGTTCTTCAGCTTGAAGACAATTCATTAATTTGGGGTGATTTCTGTCATCTCTGCATCTCATCATTAGTTGTTACAACCTCCATTCTCCATTTTCTTATCAAAAGCCTCTTTGCATTGGCAACTAAATGGATAGCACATAATAGTGCTATTTAGTCTATTCAAACAATTCAATCTGGAAACAAAGAACTCTGACTTTAAAGGAAGAAATTTGTTATAATTTTTATTTTATCCTCTCTTTTTGTTTTCTCATACACTTACTGTTATTCTTGTTTAGTGTGAGGGATACGTCCACTCCCTAAAATCTTAGACTTCAAGGGAAACCAGGCTGCCATGCATGCTTCAAAGGAATTTTGAAGTTCTAACAAAATAAGTTCCTGGCATCTTTGAATCTCAGTAATATTATATTTGCTTCATTTTAGGTTTTAATTTTTTTCCAACTCTTTGTATTTGTGTACTTTATAAAGCTTGTAATCCAAAGATAGCAGCACAAAGAGGAGGATAGGAGGGTGGTTAATTATACTAAGTATGTACTGAGAGCTCTTTGGAGGATGATGTTTCACTTTCTGGCAGCTGTGGAGTTTTCAAAATTTACTGCTTTCTTGCTTAGCACTGGGAGGAGGACTAAAGCATTGAAACATCTTCACAAAATAGGATGTGTTGAAATACCTTTTACTGGAGTATTTCTTTAAATTCACTTCTTTGAAATAGTCAGTTTGCCCCAAAACGTTCCCAAGAAAGGCCATATATCTCCTTGAAATATTTTGGCCTTGAAACACTATATATCTTCTAATGAGATTCAGTTTTGTTGAGAATGCTCCAATAATGGCACACATATATTAAGATATTTCACTGTGGTTTTGCTACCTGTCCCAACCTTTTTCCTAGAGGGGAGTGTACTTTCTAAACCTGCTTACAACCCGGTGGTTTGAAAGAAGCAGTTGGGGCAGTACCTGCTGCATGCAAGTAGGGTGGTCCTTCTCAACAGCCAGCACCATCCCCTTGCCCGAGAACGGCTGAGGTGGGCCTTCAGCATTGGGCATGCAGACAGTTTGCAGGGGCAAGTGCTGGGAGTGAGCCATGCTGCTCCCCTCTTATTTTAAGCCCTTTCGTGTAAAGCACAGGCTTTCTGTTGCTCTGAGCTGTGTCAAGTGTCTGTCTTCCTCTGTGTATCTAAGTTTGACAGTTAGAAGTGTTCCCGTTTAGCAGATGGCTGAGGTCAATGGTCATCCATAGTGAACGGCTCGAAGACTGCTTCTGCATCATTCCAGTTAGGGAAACACTACTGTAGCTGCAGAAGGCTATGCTAGGCATGGTCTGCCTGGAAGAAAATACAAAAACAATGTGTACAGAAAACGTAGGAAGCGGAAAATTGGCTCCTACGTAGGGAATTTATTTAAGGTAAAATATGGATTACTATGGATTACAACTGTAGGTTTAAAGCTTAGAAACTTCCCAGGGATACTTGCCCTGGTACTGTTCAGTCACAGAACAGAATTCAGGCAGGCTGAATTTTACAAAATGTCAACATTCCTCAAGTGAAAGATGAATATTTCTTAAAAGTTTTTTTTTTTTTCTTTTTTTCTTAGATTTGGGCACTTGAGCGTTACCCATGGTTCAAGTATAGAACAATGTGTATGTAGTACTGTTCTCTGCTCACGGATGTGTTCATAGGAGTCTGCATGCCACAGTGGAAGGAGCTGTAAAAGCAGCTGGGAAAATGTTAAACACTGCTTCCACTTGATCTTAATTCCATATATTGCTTACTTTTCAGGGACTTTCATATGTCTTCTACATTACTTCATCTGATACCCTTCACAATTTTGACTGTTTCTGCAGGTGCTTTTTGCAAATAAACTGACAGCAAGGAATTAACACTTTCCCACTCCAAAGTTGCTAGGGTACACATAGGATTTGTAGGATAAGAAGTCCCAGAAATGTTACTAAAATATCAGTGGATAGAGTATGTATCATCAAAACTGGTTTTTTTTTTTTTTTTTTTTTTTTTTTTTTTTTTGTAGGTATAGTTACGTCTTCTCTTCAACTGACGTAACATGATTAAAGAAGAAAAAGTCTGTCTGTAACCCCAGCAGGAATTTTGATGCTGAACTGAGTATGTCCAGGCAACAACCTGTAGAGTAGTCTTTGTCCTAGCTAGACAGGAACAGTTCCTTTGTGGTTTTAGCCTGTTCAGTTTGCTTTGCTTTGCTTGACAGGATTGGTGTGCAGAAGGACCATTGGCAAGCAGGCCCAAAGCAACAAATTAGGAAGTGACTTTGGGCAGTCAGGATCTCCCTCCAGGGTTTAATAGAGCAATGTCAGGAGGAATTTAATTTCTTCTAGCCTTGCAGTTGCTAAGGGCCAGAAGCATTCCCGGAAAGTTGGCAGGTAACAAATGCAATCAATAATAACTATTAAAAGGCAATTATATTGACTAAGAAAAATATGGTTTATGTAACAATCAGACCTTAGCAAATCAAGAAATATCTTTCCACAACAATAAAGTACTTCAAATTGACTTTTTATTGTCTATAGTATGAGCTCCTTAGAAACAAGGACTTTTTTGTTATAGCTGGTATTGGGTTCTTTTGTGGAAAGAAGTAAATGGTTCCTTAACGATTTCATAAAGTTTTAGTGTGGTTATAATCGGAGTCTTGCAGCTCAATCCAAAGAGAAAAGAGAAGGCTTTCATCAAGAGAAAGCAAAACTTGGTTTTAATTTTGCTGTTCAGTTACAGTAGCTGTATTTTCTGTTATTTATTTATTTATTTATCTGAAGTTCTTAGGTCACTGTTTAAATTGCAATTTCAGTTAAGAAATTTTTAATTTTATTTTTAATTTCCCACAGTGATTTTAGATAACAGGATCTTCATTAGATCAACAGATCTTCTTCTATCTTGGAGTATGCATGCTAGTGGTTTTGCTACAAAAAAAAAAAAGGCATTAAAATGGATTAATTTACCTAAAATCTCCTTTCTCATGTTCAGTGTTAGAGAACCTTTATGAGTTGTTGGGTGAGAATGGAGATGGTGAGATTGCCCGCCTGCTTCTGTAAATCTATGGACACTTCCCAGACCTTTGTGGATTCTCAGTTCAGTAGGATTTTATACATTAGATCTAGCTGTACTGGTACAACTAGAACCCTGGTAGCAGTTCCAGTTGTGCTCACAAATTTCTAGCTAGAGTATCAGAAGAGACTTGAAGCTGTAATTATACCCTTGGTAAAAACTGCAGTAACTGAGCACGTGCAACAGCTTAGGAGCATCAAATGTCAAACAAGGGCCACAAGTCTGTTGAGAAGTCTTTGCGGATAGATGGTGACTGGGACAACAATGCTTTGCCATAGGTGCTTCTGCATCTATTGGCATTTATTCCTTTCCCCTTATTCTCAGCGTACCACTTCTGGAGAATTTGAATAATTTTCTAGTCATACTCCAGCAGAGTGGCTACAACGGACACTACTACTGTCTAATAATGTGGATTACTTAACATACAGCTTTATTTAAAAAAGATAGTTCTTAGGGATCTAAATTATTTTTTCTATTCCATGAAAGGTATTTCTGAAGCTACTGCAGGACTCGGAGAAGATGCCATTTGCTCCACAGGCAGCACACCTGGACAATGCAAAAGGTGCAGAATCAGCCTGTAAGTAGAAAATAAGGTACCTTCTGGGGCAGACAGTCACAAAGATCACAAACCCAAAGATAAACATGCACAAAGATCCCAAAGTTGAGGCATACAAAAGCAAATGGAGAATACTGTTTATTACCATCTGGCAATTCTTCTTTTGAACATGTGAAGCAGTCTGCCTTGGGTAGTAGGTTTCTGTATGCCTACTGTGATTCACCTCTGTATCACTTTGCAGTCTTCTTCCCATCCTTCTAAAATGTGTGCACATGCACCCAAAGTTTCTCTTACTGCATCAGCATTAACATACTCCTCCTACCAGTCTCTGGCAACTAATTACCCTCTTTAACTCTTACTCATAATGGATAAATACTTCTGAGATATACCACAGATCTGTGATCTGTTAGAAAGGTATATTCATTTCCTTCCATGTTCAAATAATAATGATTAAAAAAAAAGATTATTTGTCCTCTCCAGTGACATGTTATTTCAGGTTCCCTTGTTCATTTGTTTTAAAAGAAACTCCTTTGTGCTTTTTACTTTCCTGCCCTGCAAGCCCAGAGGAGCTCCTCATGAACATTTGTGAAAGCCTTAGGAAGCATGTCTTCCTTAAAAACTCTTCTAATGTGATACCTTGCAAAATGCAAGCCTCAAGTTTGCTAATGCTTCTTGCCCACCAACTGACCGATATTTTCTCATTATTCCTTGTATTGTCATGCCTCTATAGTTAGACATGATAGTTTCTTTCTATTTGATGTTTTATATCTAAATTATAGCCTTCTTGGCTTAGAAGTACCACATTTTATGTTCTATGCAGTGGTTTTAGTTCTGTTTTTCTAGAACACAGGCTCAGTGAATCCTGGTCTATGAATGAGGACCTTCATTGTTACAGTAATGGAAATAATAAGTTTGATCCAAGCTTGTATTATTTGTTATAATAAATTCTGTTGGATCTGCCAGTATTGAATAATCAGTGCCAAGAACTATGGCCTAAGCTGAGTCCTTTTCTCACAAAGTGCAAACCTGATTAAATAACTTTTTGAGAGGGTCTTTTAGCTGGGCTATTTCAGTCCCCATTGAAGCAGTGAAAATGTAACTATATAGCAAAAAAAACCCCTTGCTAAGTACATAAAATATCCACTCCTGTGAATGGTGAAAACTAGACCTCTGTTTAAAATATAGCTTTGAGTAGCCCTTTATTTTATAAATAACAATCAGTTGTGCACTTATTCAAGGCTCAGCTAGGATATCCAAACCTATTTCAAATCAAAGCGGTCTTCTCCACATTGCACTTTCATTAAGAATAGGATTTTACTGTTCCTAAAGTAATGAAAACAGAGTATAATGTACTTAACAGCTTGGTATCTTTTACCATTCACATTTCAAAACACATAGTTTAGTATTTGTTTTATTTGTTACTTTGATAAAGAATCTAGTAATCAGAGGCTCTGTATTTTTCAGTCTGATAAATTATAGTAAGAAAATGTGATAATAATGCCATTTCTTTGGTGACGAGAGGTAGAAAATTGTCATTCAATGCAGATGACTGTCATTCATCATTAAGGACAGTTGTGAAGTGTATGCATAAGGGATCTGGGAAATGGTCATGAAAGGTATCCATCATTGTCAAAGTTAACCAGAATGCTCTGTGGACAATAGCTTGACCTGTATAATTTTGTCTTTGAAAGCAAATTCAAAGGCAGTCAAACTTCCTTTGTCAAAGCAGTTAAATGAATTTTCAAAACCCCCTGGAGCAAACAGCTGGGTTTTTGGGAAGATCACAGGATGATGCTATTTGATTTGTAAAAGAATTTGGATTAGAGAGCTCCATTGACAAAGCACGAGTCAGAGGTGTTGGGTAGCCTTTGCTGGTACTGAGCCCTTGAGGAGTCAAGTTTGTGTAGAAATTGAAATAGTCTTTTGTCTCCCAGAAAAGATAGTGCACTGGAGCTGTGCATGTGTCCCCTCTTAAATAAGTAGAGAAAATGAATAAAATAAATACATGACTTGGTGACAATGCCAAAAAGAGGCAAGAGACATTAGTTCAGTAAAACATGACGGCATGTCACTGAAGTTAGAGCTTTGATACTTTCTAGTCATGTTTTACAGTGACTTATTGTACTGGATCTGGCTGGGATGGTGTTAATTTTCTTCATACCAGCTGGTATGTTGCTGTGTTTTGAATTTGTGACTAAGTCAGTGTTGATATACACCAGTGTTTTGGCTATTGCTGAGCAGTGCTTGCTATGTCAAGGCTTTCTCTTTTTCCCAAACTGTCCCTCTCCTTGCAGCAAATAGTCTGGGGGGTGGGCAAGAAGCTGGGAGGGCACAAAAGCTGGACCAGAGGGTTATCCCATGCTATACAGTATCAACGTCATCAATAAAAACAGAGGAGGGCTTTTGCGGGGAGAGGTAGCCATTGCTTGGAGATTGGCTGATCATCAGTCTACTTGTGGGAGGTGCTGAGTGATAGCCTTTGCATCACTTGTTTTGTGGTGGGTTTTTTTGTTTGTTTTTTCTTTCTTCCTCTTCCCTTCACTTCGTAAGCTGTATTTATATTGGTCCATGAGTTTTCTTGCTTTTGCTCTCCCTATTCTCTCCCCTATCCCGCTGGAGGACAGGAGAGAGTGAGCAAGCAGCTGTGTGGCCAGGGTCAGCCCACCACTCCTGCAAAATAAACTCAGAATTATTTGACCCTCTCTAAATGCAAATATTAGAGGGAAGTAGCAGTCTATTAATTTATTTAATTGTAATTTAATATATATATAAATTAATAATATTGTTAACTCTAAAGATACAAAACACACTCTGTGTAACTTCTATTGTTTTACGTTTCCTTTGCAGAAGGTTTACTCAAATCTTTAATCTTATTTCAAGGAAAAAAAACTTGGAATAAAACTCACCTTTTTTTGGTAAGAACAGTTAAGATTTTCTTTTTAAGTCAGGGTATGCCTATGTGTGCAGACATAATATATGCATATATTATAATATGCACATGCATAATTAATTTCTACACAGCTGGGGCACACGATTGATGGTTATTGTTTTGTAGATGCAGAAGAAAGATGGATAGACTGAGCTTGCAATGGCTGAATGACAAAATCATTAGAAACAAATATCATTGGGTGTTTGGGGAAACCAATTCTATGGAGTCCAATAAAAATTATCATAAAATACAGCAGGCAGTGTATGTACAAAGATAATCAGTAGAGCTAAAAGCGAGGCCAAGCAGTCCATAGTTAGTCCATAGCTAACCATGGATAAATAACAAAATATTCTGAGCATATGCAAAAGCAGGCAGTAGGCAAGAGAGTGGATTCATTGCATTGTTAAGATATTCAGACATCTTGCTGAAGAGCCAAATGAATGAATTTTGTTGGATGCTATGTCTTAGACATGTTTGGGAAATAACAACTTTGGATCAAAACTGTTCTGGAAGTAAAGTACAGTTGGAACTGAGTGTATCAAAGTTTATATGAAACAAAACTATAGAAAATTCAAAATAGATAAAACAATATTTTTTCCACACAATGATATATAACATTGGAAATTCATTGCTGTAAAACATCATAGAGACTGATCATGGCAATATTAAAAAAAATAAAAAAGGAAAAAAAAGAAAAAAAATACAGAGTTATGTAATATGAATTGCTTATAGAAGTGCTATTAAAGCTTATACATCTTTGTAATACTTGGATAAGTTAACCACTGGAAGTGTTGGAGTGGAAGCAAGTTGATGCATAACTAATTTTTGTGGTTGCTTAAACCTTTCTCTGAAGCAGCTGGTGTTAGCCATTCTGAAGGCTATTGGTCAAAATGTTACACTGCTCCTGTTATTATTTAAGAGATAAACAATTTACAGTGCTTATAAAGGATGTCTGAGCGCTAATTTAATTAAGAAATTGTAGCTGATGAATAAGAAGCAGTCACCAATAGGAAACATTAAACTGAAGAGCTTTCAATGAGATTTCATGGGGTTTCAACTCTGCCTGTTGAGTACTTTTGTCAGTGATACTGAAGTAGGTATCTTTCTCATCAAAAAAGCTGCAACTGTGGCAAGGGATTGGCTGAATGGTAATGATGATGAGTTAGGTCAATCCTAAAGAGTGATTCAGACTCTGGAAAAGCTGCATCTATTCTAAATAAAGTGTGTTTTGATTCAGCCATATGTGGGACATATCTACATAATAGGGAGTAATATCCTAGAAAACACTGATTTTGAAAGTTACTAATCCTTGTGAAAAAGCATTTTAAGACAGTATGGTTAAGAAGATTAATGTTTCACTTTAATGTATGAAAGGATGTGAAGAGGTCATTTTGACTATCTGTACAAAAACGATGAGAGTGATGCTACAATACTATGTACAATTTCTGAGTCCATGCTTTTAAGTTTCAATGTTTCTAAGGAAACGTTGAGAATTTGGAAAGGGAACAGAAGAGAGTTAATACTGGAAGTTGGAGGTGAAGTCCTTGTAAAGGTACCATTGGGACTCAGTTAATGTAGTGTTGTGGTTTAACCCATTAATTTACTCATGACTCCACCAGGTATGGGACATCCCTTTGGGCCAGCTGTCCTGGTTCTGTCCCCTCCCAGCTCCTGGTGCACCCCCAGCCTCCTCGCTGGCAGGGCAGCACGAGGAGCTGAAAAGGCCTTGGCTCTGTGTGAGCGCTGCTCTGCAACAACTAAAACATCTGTGTGCTGTCAGCGTTATTCTCATCTTAAATCCAAAACAAAGTGCCATACCAGCTACTAGGAAGAAAATTAACTCTATCCCAGCTGAAACCAGGACATGTAGTTTATCAGAAAGAAGACAGGTGATTTGCTTAAAGGCCTGAACTTCTTATGCATAGAGAATACTGTCCATTAAGGTATGGTTCTGTTACAGGGACAGAAATGATAAAGGGAAAAAAAAGAAAGAAATGAAACAAATATCTGTAAGCTAAAGAGAGGCACTTCTTCGAGAAGTTAATTAACAGTTGGAGTTAGTCTACCCAGAGAAGTATGTCCCCTCTCCTGGTGCGTTTGACACAAGTCTGGGGCCTTTGCAGAAAATGTGCTACAGTAAAAGGTGTTATTGATTTCCGCACATTGGTAACAGAGTGGAAGTTGATATTTACTGACTGGTGATCAAGTGGTTTCTTATATTCTTAGACAGGAGCTGTTAATCCACTATGACAAAGTGAGTTCTCTGTAATCACACAATAAGGGTTCACTGAGTATTTGTTGTGATATGCTTGAATTTGTATCACAACATCTGTTTTTAAGTGGAACTGCCTTCTTTCATTTCCCTGTAAAATTCACTTACAAGGATATAAGAAAGATTTTAATGTGCCATCTTGCAAATTGTAACTTAATTTCTGAGTAGAAAAATGTGGACAATAAGTAGCAGTGGCTCAATTTAAAAGAAGTGGCTGCTGGCATGAAGACCGGTATTTAATTTTTCAGAAATTTTGCTCACTACTGATGAGAAGATGCAGCATACTTTTCAGTCTTCTGGTGGTTTAGCAGTATAGATGATACTTTACCACAAATTCAGCACTAGACACTGAGAAAGAAGGTCAAAATAGCTCATCTAGAAGTCTTGGATACATTAAGTTTTCCTTCAGCTTGCTTGTTGTTAACTAGTTTCTTAGAGAAAATCTTGTGATTCTGGCATATGTTGGAAACTTAATTTCTTCTCTTTCAGTTCTTTAGCTTTATACTACTCAACCCTGAATCTTGCTTTTTTTTCTTATCGTCACATGTTCATGTGTGTTTAAAGCATAGAATGAGGATGGAATGTCTTTATGATGCTACCTAACAGTAGTCACAAAAAAATTTCTGATCTCACAGACCAGATCATCTAACTTGTTTAAAGTTTACATAAGTTTGTTTTCTCAGTAAGTGCATAACCGTAACTCCTTTTTTTATCCTTCTGAAAGTAAATGGCTAGGATCTTCCACTTCAGATGTGTTTCACTCGTGATACACTACTCCCTTCTGTCAACCAAACATTTTCCCTACCAGTTGCTTTCCTTGTGGTTGCTACCTGGTCCTTTTCCACTTTTCATCCATAGTATGGAGATCTGGGCTCTGCGTTAGAAGGGTTCATACATTAAATGGCTATTAGAAAAACAATTCAAAGACTGCTATTTTTCAGTCAAGGGAGGTATTCTCACAATGCCAAGAAGTTGATCCACTTCCTCTTCTCCACCTCCTTTCCATCCTCACGTTTTACTCTGTATTGCTGGTAAACAAAAGAAGTGAACCCTGCCTGCCTTCCTCACAGAGGCCATTTGCTTCCTGCAGCCCTAATGTAAGAAATAATAAACCACCTGCCAAAAAGGGTTCTCAGTTAAAAAGTATGACAGTAGTTTTCTGCAAGGGCTAAAGTACCAGAGAACAAAATGATAATCTCTTCTGAAATTTCTATTTTGAAAATCATTAATTGCACATGAATATATTCTGTTGATGGAATTGGGTTGGTTCCATAGAAGGGTCACCCTTGTGAGTTAGTAACTGCTTTCCTTCACAGTGTGATTTGGTATTTTTGCTTGTTCTTAAAATGTAGGACTCATTTAGACTGAAAGGTATGCTTGAAGAAATGTCAATACTTGTGCTGTAGAGATAGATCCAGACTTGAGATTGTGGTTCGAAATTTACTGAGTATTTTCAGTTTCTAACTTATTGAAACTAATGAAGAAAGATGTTGCAACACACTGTTTTATGATGAAAAGGATGGTGCCTTTTCTATTCTGCATAGAGGAAACATGATCATTTAGAGAGACTTTTTTTTTTTTGTGGGTCACCAGAATTGATATGTGTGTAATTTTGATAGTGTTGACTATATGTTTGATTTTCTGCATATCTCAAACGTCTTCTAAACAGAAAATTGTACTTGATGTTAAATTCTCTCAGCTCTTGCTGCCTTATGTGGGTGTATGTGAACATTTTGAACCTGCTCATTCCAATAACTTGCTGCCTTGCCTTTGTCATAATCTAAATTGTAGGTTGTGTTAGTTATTAGTAATGCCTGTTTCAGGAATAAAATAGCTCAGAAACTCATCCACTATGCTCAGATATTTCTTGGAGCTGAAGGATAAAAAAGATACAGATAGTTGTGGATGCACTTAAGAGTGCTTTATTTATCCAAAGGTAATTGTTAGTACATAAACTTCTTAGCACCTTGATTGCCAAGTGATCAAGTCATCTCACCTGTGCAGCTCTTATGTCTTGCCTATGAGCCCTTTGATTTCTCCTTGACAGCATGTTTCTTCATATAGGCTCTGTTTTCCCTCAGACTTCCTTTTATATATATATACATATA
>VXAA01003090.1:2805-39548 GCA_013399115.1 Anseranas semipalmata
GGCGTCGCCTCCCCCGGCTCCTCGCCGAGGCTTTGCAAGCAGCCGGCCCCCGGGCGCTGTCCCCGGCCAGAGGCGAAGCGGCGGAGAGCAGCGCACAGCCCGGCCCCGCGCCCCGCGGAGTCGGGCGCTTTGAGGCGCCTGGAAGGGCGAGCCCGCAGCAGCCAAATATCGCCCCAAAGCAGCGCCGCTGCCTCGCCGCAATGGGCACGTTTGTCCTCCGAAGCACGCAGGCGTTTCAGAAGACACAAAGAGCACCTGAGACCTGCTGCAATCGCGTTCCCGAAGTCCCGTTAGCTGCCCGGCACTCCTTCGACTGTCTTCCTCACTACTGCCAGTTGCCAAGATATTTCACATATATAGAAGCTTTCTGATTTATAATCAGCCTCTTCCTTCTGATTCATTATGGTAATGAATTGAGATATTACCAACATTGGATTATCGCATAACTGAATGAATCCAGCAAAAGAAAGCTGATTATAGAGGAAAACGCCAACTCTACCCAGAAACTTAATAAAAAGAAACGTCCGAGGAATAGGGTAAAGCAGCTGCAGTTGTTTCAGCTCACCCCAAACACTGTTCACAACTGACGGGGGGGGGATGAGACCGTTTCGTTCCCATGCGGACATTTTCCCTACGGATTTACGGCTATGTTTTCCACCGTTACGGTTATTACTACGAATATTTCCAAGGAATCCAACCAGCCGCCCCGAGCTTCCTTGGAAATGCCGGCGCGCTAAGCGAGGAGGGCTGTACCTCGGGCTTGTAGCTCACGCTGCTAGCCCGCTGCTTCTTGGCGGTGCGCAGCCCGAGCGCCCCGGGGCGCTCCCCTGCCCTCCAGTTCAGGCTTTCTGCGCCTCCAGAGCTATCCCCTTGCAAACTGGAAAACGCCAGAGGAATGCTCTTCCCCCCGCTCCTTTCTCCCTTTCAAACAGCAGTTGGCTGGGGCTTTCCTCCCCCCGGGGCGTCTAACCCGGCGCAGTCCTGTCCCCCCGACGAGCGAAGCCAAGCCCCGCGCGGGGCCGAAGGCACGCGTGTACCTGCGGCCCCCGCCCGGGAACGGAGCTGCGGGCAGGGCTTCACCCCAGCAGCTCAGCCTCCGGGAGCTGCTATTGCGCAACAGTTGGAGCACCGGCGATCCTGGCAGCTACTGGGGACACATACAAACTCAATAGGTAAAGAAAGGCAAGGCTGGAAACCGAAATTACGTTTCCCAGCACCGCTGTGAGGCAGGTACTAATTTACTGTGGCTGCAAGCTAGGTATTAGTCAAGGAGACTGTAATTTACTTAAAGGACAGCGAAATTTTCTTTTTATTAATTTGCAATATATTTGTAAAATAATCTTACGGCAGCTGGCTCTGCTTGAATCTGTTTCAAAAGTGTGATGTAAATACCGTCTCACACTATTCTGTAGCCTATTAGGGCTTTCTGGTAGGTGATACGACTGAGAGGAGAAAGAACACCACACATTTATTTTTAAGATCATCATCACTAGTGATAAAACTTATGGGAAGAAATGATCATACTTCCTATTTGCATGCAGTCATGACAAACGTATGCAAAGTAACTCCAACGAAAAAGATACAATTGCAAGGATATATACACAGAGAACACAGTTTAGGGCATTTTAAGAGCCAGTTCAGCTGTGTTTGAAAGAAGTAGCAAATTCCCAAATTAAATCACCCTATTTTGTGCAAAGACAAAGAGCTTCTCCCAGCAGGAGAATCCACTAAATAACCTTTTTTTTTTTTTCTCCCCTTCCCCTCCTCTCCCTACCTATATTTCCTTTGCAAGGGCTTAAAATTTATCCCTACCCATACCTTGCTAGTAACCACATATTTGAAGTAATTCAGCACACAGTTATTGTGAAACAACAGGAAGAGTGTAAATAATCCACCTAGGATTTATTAAAATTGGATTTTCTGCGATAAACTTCTGAGATTCTAATCTTCACTCAGCAGATTAATATTTCAGATCAGTGCCAGAGGAAAATTACGGAAAATAAACAGCACAGCTAAGCAAAACATCACTGGTGGACTCACTGTCCACACCCTTGGCTACAGCAGGCACCAATTTACATGCAGCTTGTCCATGCAATGTAACACCAAAATCCAAGAGTCAGTGAATACAAGATCAAAGCTTTATTACTGTAACACATTATATCAATAGATCATAATCCTCGAGCAAACAGAATATTACAATAATGAAGATCTTAGCATTACAAATATGTTAAAACAGCTTGCATTTGGGGTGATATTTAAGGTCAAGTTGTATCTGAACACAACTATTAAAATATTATGAAACTTACCATTATGGAGTAAATAATGTTTTCTTTCAGACATAACCTCTAAAACTACATTCCATTTAGTATTTTCTTTCTTATTTTTCAGTATCAACAAGCTCAGACTGAGCACCTACATCCCTGACGACACAATGTGAATGAAAAAGAGAGGAACCATGAGCTCTGCCTAGAATCTAGCTCCCAATTTCTAGGAAAACATGACCCTGAATAAATACAATCAAGAGGATACCACAGTAGGTGTCAAACATCATGTGTTTAAGCCCTTCTATTATTTCATATATACTCTCAAACGAACTTAATAGGTTTGAGAAAGATTCTGTGGAGTAAGAAATTTCTTATCCTAGGGAAAACTAACATGCCTTCTGCTACTGCCCCCACAGCCAGAATAACTGAGAAAGTAAAAAGCTCGGGAATGTGATGGTAGAGGTGACAAGATGGGTGAACAGGCTGTGCTCCTAGGCTAGTACTGTGGTTACTCATCTGTGCATAAATGTAAAAAAGGGTGATTAATTATTTCTTCTTCTAAGATGCTCGAGCATTAACTTACAAACAGGAAAAACCATTTGTTTTCCCTACTGCTCTTCTCTCAATTGCTTTCCCCCACCCACCAGGAAAGCACAAGAAGCAACAGGCAGGACCACTGCAGCTTATGCACACATATACTTCAGCACAAAAGGGCAAGCAGCAAGTCAAGAATGCAGAGTAACAGGCTATGTTCTGAGTGAAAAAACATGCACCCAGGAATGGGTAGGAAACTACATAAGATTAAAAACAGAAACAACGGGATGAAATAGAGGGATAGCTACACTGAATTTGTATTTTTGAAGTAACAGCCTTGACTCAGTGAAGAAAACCCATTCAAGATCTCATTTAATGCCAGTATTAAACCATATTGGTATCAATCATTTTTTTGGTTGGTTGGTTTAAACACCCTTAAGTTAATATTAAGGTGTTTTCTCAAATTTGTATCTATACAAAGGCAGGTGGCAAGCTAGTTCAGCCACAGTAGAAATTGTGCACTTGACAGAGGTAACAGGAGACACTGTATAATCATGTGCCCTGCCACTGCTTGCCCCAAGGTCTGTGACAAATCAGGACACGCTCACTTCTACCTCAGTGGCCCCGCTGTGTGCCTCCATGCCCCTATTGCTTTGCTGTTTCAGGCACATGCAATTGCATTTATTTCTGTCAGACCATAGGCCAACAACAAGGCCGTTGGCTCCCAGAGTAGTTGCCTATACACACACCTGCTTTAAAAGTTTCTCCTCACACACTATCCCCTTTTCTGGACATGTTCCTATTATAATTCTCCATGTGCTAGCTGTCCTATTGCTTCTAAAGCTACAGCACAGAAAAAAAAAAAAAAGTAATTTCCTTCTTTGAAAGGAAGATAATTAAATTTTAATCTTCACCTCTAAGCCCAATATAACAAAAAAATCAGAAATACAGTATCTGAGTATCTACTAATATTTGATACAGTTATGTTCAAAGCATACTTGTGACTAAGGGCAGTGTTTCTGTCGTCATTGTTCCAGCAGTTGAACGGAGGCACAGAAGCCACACTAACTCTGCCTGCAGGTGCCTTCCCTGCACGCCACAAAACCCTCCTCCGCCCAGCTGCCATGCCCTCACAGTCCACACACTCAGCTTTCCTTCCCTGGGAAATCAAAAGAAGCAAGGAGATGGCGAGCATCTGCATTGTGTCCCAGTGTTTAGGCGGAGTCCAAAGAGATAAAGACCCAGATTATTCACACGTATAAAGTACTTAGGGGCCCAGATTTTAGTTTAAGTGATTTCCCTTTGGATGCAAAGACCAGGATGAGTCCTAGCCTTTGTTAGCAACTAACTGCTCACCCATCCCTCTTCTGGGAGGGGGGCATTGCATGTAATAGCTTTTCCCTTCTTGTCTGCTCAACTGGTTCCAATTATTTGCTTTTTAAATTTGAGCTCTCTAATTCTAAGATACAGACACATTCCCGCTAAATCAGACTGAGTACCACATTGTGATCTTACAGGAGAAAATATTACCAAGTTGTCTTTGTGACAGAACACTGAGTAGGTATAAAATTGCAATGGTCTCTCTGCCAGGTTTTTTTAAGCTCTCTGCTTGTAAGATGAAAGCCTAATTTGATATTTTTGTAGTTATATAACAGTTCTAATATTTTGTGACATTTTGTATTGTGACACTATAGATGAAATTGTCATCGGACTGACACCCTTTACTGTTTATTCCTTAATTACAACTGTTAACAACACTGCAGAGAAGCGTGCTAATCTGCCATCACATATTATGAAAACAACGTTATTGTTACAAACACCAACACCCACTCAACAGGATATTTCTAAGATGGCAGTTTCTGTAAAAACTTATCAGTTTAATGGACACTTCAATAGAAAAAGTTTTAAATGAACTCTTAATGTTCGTGTTGAAAACATACAATAATTTTTATATCACAGATGAAGTTTTGTTTTTTTTGTTTTTTTTTTTTTGTTGTTGTTGTTTTTTGATTTTATGTGTGTCAGTGATACTTCAGCTAATTTAAATTCAGACAAAACTGAGTGCCTACTTTCAGGAAGAACAGTGTCTGCAGGTGGTGGTCCTTCAAGGCTACCCAAACTTCCTAGAGAGTCCAGCTAGAAGTCTGTTCTCTAGTTCTGCCTGGACCATGAACTCCCCACCAACTGCTAATCAGTGAATAATTAAATTACATTTAATTAAACGAACACCTGATTTTTAGTGCATAGATCTGAAGCAATCTGGACATTTATTAATGTTGCTAAAAACTACCTCAGTTTCAATAAAAATCCTTAAAACATCCCTAATATAAAAATAATGTATATCTTTATGTAACGTGGAAATTCATAGGTCAGTTTGCTAATAGCCTAGCAAAATTAGTAATTACTACATTTTCATACCCTCAGACACTGGCAGTGGTCAGTTTTTTTTTCTCCTGTTCCAGGTCAGAGGATAAAAGAATGTTGTTGCATATGAGATTGTTAAAATTTAATATATTGACTCCAGCCCAGGTTCTTAAGAAAAAAAAAAAAAAAAAAAAAAAACTTTTTTTTAGGCTTCCTTTGCTTAGGTGGGGTGAAATTCCTTCAGGCCAAGTCACACACATAGAAGGATTTTCCAATGAACTGGTACTTTAAAAAGCATGCAAGCATTAGAGTAGTGGAAGTTGCATAGAGTTAGCTGACTGTACAATCGAAACTCACTGATACTGCACCTCTGTAGGAGGATGCTGAGGAGCAGCTCAGTGGCTGAGAAAGAAAGTGTTACCTCCAGGACTTCTATATGCTTGCTTTTGTCAACAGTTGCTTCAGGCTACCTTTCTGCTTGCTTCTTTCAAACCTTTCATGCCTAAGTAAAAGATCTCACTTATAGTTTGTCAACAAAGAAAATAGCACTAAGAGCAGCCTAGAAGTAGCAAAAAATACCCTAGAGATTTGTTTACTTTTTCTTGTCTTTACCCAGCCATTACACAGAAAATACAAAGTAGGCAGCAGGAGGCTGGGAAAAGCTGCAGCGGTTACTGGAGCGAGGTGTAGAAGCAATGCAAGTGGCAATTACAAAAAATCAGGGAAAGCGAAGTGCACAAATTCAAGGTGTTCTTTCTACATCTGCTGTCATGAAGTTTTTTGTTTTTGTTTTTGGTTTTTTTTTTTTTTTTTTTTTACACAGATTCCTAGTGCTAAACTGGGACTACTCTGATGCAAAGAGCCTGCCTTTCCTGTTAATGGTAAATTCCTCCCTTCTCCCTGATCCACAAAGAGGCATACAGCACAGATGACTACAGTGAAGAAAGATAATGCATGAGTCCATCTTTACTTATCACACTTGCACAGAAGAGCAGAGGATTACAAATAACCTAAGGCTCTTCTTATACTGAAGTAGTAATCACTTTGGTGGGTTTCTATCCACCAGTGTTTCTCACTTCTGATCCGAAAAGCCCCTTTGAGGAGGATTGCTTCTCTCATTGTGATGAATGCTAGCCTAAGCTCTCCTAAAGCAAAAATACCACTGTTTAAAAGTAAAGTTTTACACAATAAAAGCAAATTATCCAATGTAGTTCATTTTCATTTCATAAATGATGTACATTACAATTTAATGACATGATATTCCATTGCATGATCTGGATGATCTTGCCTGCTTAAGCCAGAAGTTAAAAAACAAAATCAGAGTGTTTATTTTTGTGAATCTTCTTCTGGGTGGCTTATGCTCTGTTTTGTAGTTTTCAGTTTCTTAAAACCAACAGGAGCTTCTGCTCTTCCTAAAAGGAACTGTTCCCACTTGGGAAGAGATTCTTTTACTGACGCCCAATAGAGAGTCTGAGAAAGATAATGAAAAAAATCAACATAACTTCAAAATCTGTACCAGCACGTTTACAAACAATATAGATAAACACTGAATTATTAGGTCTTGCCTTATGAGTGAAGCAATTCAGAAAAGAACAACGTACTTGCACATGAAATTTTAAATCTCTCATATGACACAGAACACCAGCCTGGAAAGATTTCATTCTGTAGCCTGAGCTGTGAAGTGACTGAATGTGCCCTCTTGTGGTAAGCAACAGACTAGTTTATCACCCACCATACCTTTTTTTCTATAATCATAAGCTTTTCCGAAAGTAGCTTTCATATTTAAATACATATGTTAGTGGCATATAATTTTGAAGTGAAAACAATCTGTTTAATATTAAAAACAAAAGGTGCTATGTAAATTGCTTTTCCTGGGAAAGTTCGCAATAATGCAATTCAAAATATTTGAGTAAGATTTTAGATGTGATAACTCACTGACAAAGTAATCAGCCCCAGTATTTGAATCATGAAAGGGGAAAAAAAAGGCTGTATAGTTATCTTGTGGCCAGAAAAAAATACTGGCTTATCTATTTTTTTCTCTGCATTACTCTGTACCTCCGAGTAAGAAACTTAACTTCCATGTTGTTTGTGGAATGGACACACCATTCGTCATTTCTGGTATTAGTATCCTAAGGATTACTTTGTTGTTTGTAGAATTTTGAAGAAGAAATTCTGAATGCCACCTATATCCTCTGCCCCCATACTGTGACCAAGAGCTGGATTAAGCCAGTACCTCATCCCATTCTCCAAGGTAAATGTGTTATCCTACAAATGTAGGTATTTTTAGATACCTATGCTCATTCAGAAAAAAAGTAATTTTACAGCAGAAAACATGTACGGTATATACGTATTAAACTTTTTTCTCCACTTGTTTAAATATATAATGTAGAAGAAGTGTACCACAAAACTGAACATCTCCCTGCAGAGAATTAGATTCCTGGCTAATCACTCTGATCCTTACATGTAACTCAGATATAATTACAGCTCTTGCAGATTTACAAAAATATTTTCTTCAACAGATTTACTCAAAGAATCTTTTTTGACAAGCATATGTGCTGTCACACAAAACTACTCTGACTTAGCAAGCTGGGGATCCATTATAGCCATAACTTTCAAAGTATATTAATACAGACACATACATGGCTGAGTGAAATATGCTCAGAAGTGTTTTGGAGCAAAGCATACACCAGAATTTTGCACCATGAAAGAAAGTTTTCTTTTTCTACTATTTATAGCACTCTTCTTTAGAAGTATAAAAAAGGCTGAAATAGGATCTTCTACTTCAAATAGTAACTCCAGTCTCTCTAAAATTCCACCACTGCTGAAGAGCACAGAGATCTCTGCAGCCATCAGCAACCGCTCTGCGTTCTCCAGCATGTGTGGACTTTGGTCTATATCCCATAAGAAACTTAACCACCTAACACAGGACGGATAAAAGCAAAATTGCCTAGCCCAAAACTGATCCAAACATCTATAGAGGTGCCTTAAAAGTCCTCTAGAGGTCTACAATTATTTCTGAGCACAGTCAAAATAGGCTCAACCAAGTAGCTTGGCATCTTTCTCAGCATCATTCAAGATTTACAGGTATCTGGGAAAAATGTATGCTTTTTCCTAAAATCTCTAAAAAAAAAAAAAAAAAAACACTGAAAGGGCATTCTGAGCATGTACCCTGTGACAGTTATACAAGTAGGCCATTTACAAAATGCAATGACAGACAAAAACTTTTAACAGTAACCAAAACAAGAAGTGATTCTTCTCATTTAAGTAATAGCCTATTAAAACACTTGCCCAGCCAGTGTGAAAACAACATACAATACACCTCTCTTCACACGCTAAAATTCATACCTTTTCCCTCCTTTGACAGTGCCCTAGCACCCAGATTAGTGTGGGACACTCTCTGTTAGGCCTGTGGAAACTAAGCCACTAAACAATGATGAACCAACAAACTGCTGGTCCAAGAAACACAAGTGGGAATCTCATTCAGTGGCCTTGTGGTTAGATGCTTAGTTTGTATCAGGAACAGCCGTGTCCCTATACCCATTTCCAGGACTGCTTCTCTCCTCGTTATTCATTCATCACTGCATAATACTGAGAAAACAGTCTTGAGATTAGTGAACTGAAACTGGTATGTTATATCAGGACGATACTTAGTTCTCAGAGTAACAACTTCTTCAAAATTGCTATCTTTAAATAACGCTTTAGGGACTACAGGTGGGAAGTAAAATTCCTAGCACTAGTTTAGCACTATTTTTCCTGAGATCCTGTACAACCTGATAAAATATCCGTGAGAAGTGAAAACTTCTCTGTTCAAGTTGATAAACTGCTGACTCTGAAATGTAAAGATAACAATCTGCAGCACACTCAAAACAGGACGACCATATAAAACAAAGTAGCTCTGACATAATCATCATAGTAATCTTTATGATATTCACAATATTCATTTTTTATATTTTTCATTTTTAAATCTAAGTTTGTAAGGGTCTGAAAGCTGCAAAGTATTTCCACCAGAATGCTCTAGAATCTAGGGACCTTGCCCCTGAAGTTAGGTTCAGCTTGATGCACAGTACACAGGCCTTTGGCTATACCAGTCACTGGATTTTAAAATCAATTATTTTCACTTTAAGAACATGCTTCGGGGGCGGCGGGGAGTTGGGGGGGGGCGGCAAAATATTTAGTAAACAGCAAACAAAAAGACAGAGTTCTAGGACTTACTTCTAACTTAACAGTATCGGGATGTGGAAGTAAACACACTCTTTCTTGCAGCTTTTTTTCTGCTGCTTCTATATCCTAAAACACAGGCAAAGCACATTTTAAGAAACACACTGGCAATATTAAAAGGACAATACACACTCACATAAAGACATTTAAATTAATTAAATGAACTCATTAAACCTAAACAGCATTCAAATAACAACACTGGAGGTTCGAATCTTTCTGTTTAGTCATTCTGAAATCCAGCTTGTAAGACTAATATCCTACAGTTTCTAAATATGTTTGCCGTAACTTTCTGATACAGGAATAAATTTTATTACCACATAAGACTGCCGCTGTAAAACACTACTATTTTCTCTGGACAGTAGGCTAAATTACAGTTAAATTCTATTCTCTATAACTTATGAAAAGGGGGTGGGACGCAACAACAGTTTGCTCTGTGCTGCATGAAAAGTGAAGTATGTACTTCAGCTACTGTAACTGTAAAGTAACTAGGCAAATTATGTGCAAGATCTTTACTCCTCAAGACAAAGATGACTTGCTAATATGCATGCATAACATGTGCACAAAAATGTAGAGCTGCAGCAAGCTGTTCACCAGACAAACTTGGATGACAATGCACCTCACATAGCTTTCTTACAAAAATCAGTATTTGGGTTTCTGCTTGTCCAGTGGATGTGTGCTGGATTCACAAAGGCCTGGATAAATTTAAAAAACACAAACAGCAGCAACAAGCACCTAAAAACATCACCCCAAATTAGCCCCCTCCCCCTTTAAAGTTCTGACCCATTCTTGTGGGCTTAGTTCCATACCCAAACATTGAAGAGATTGAGTGGTGGGCAGATGAAGAGAGACAGAAAGGGACGTGGGAGTGGGGTGTGAAGAAGCCAAAGCTGAACAGAGTGGAGGGGGAAAGAAAGTATAGCAGATGGCAGAGTTGGGAGCAGAGAGCGGGTGTGAAGAGTACAACAGAAAAACTAAATGAGAGAGGAAATTCCCCAAAGGGACTTCCCAAATATTCACCACCACTGCCGCTGAAAAGAAGAGTGAGATTCTGGAGGAGCATATCCACAAGAGAGACCAAACATGATTACTCGTATTGAATAATAGCCAATCTGAATACATCAGAAGTAAACAGTGCTCAACTCATGTTTAGTTTGAGAAATATGGCTCAAATTCAGTCAGATATGATTAATAAAAGCAAAAAACAGCCTTACTGTTAGCTCAAGTTCAATTTAGTAACACAGATACACTCAGTTCATTCACTCTACAGCGTTCATCTTATTCCATTTCATTAATTCCCTTTACATCATGACTATATTCACTTGTACATTATTACAAATCTTATCCAAGTAAAACTGTTCTCCCTTTCCTACAGGGAAGTGCAAATCCCTGTAGGAAGCTAAGGGATGTCTGACAAAGAGCAAACTAAGTCTTGGATTTATCCAAATCCTGGGAAGTAGCAAGTGGCTGCCTCTTTTCAGGTAAGAGAATAGTAACAGGGAATAAACATAAGTGGAGGGAAATGCAAGCAAAACTCAAAGCCACTTCAAGGCACAATGTCAAAATAACAGAAGACAATACAGAATTCACTAACCTAAGTAAGGAATTTCTCTCTTGCATGTACTTAGAACAGATACATCATCAATAGCACCAAACGAAGCTCATATGGCTCAGACCAAGTTTGGAGAAGTTATCCCCATACTGAAAAGAAGAATCAATCACTAATATTAATTTCACATTCTTCCATAGGATTTTCCCTCCCTTTTTGATTCCTTCTTCCTAATTCCTGTAGGAATTTTCACAAGAAGGAAGAGTATCAATCAAAATCAGTATTTCTTTATCTACTCGGTTAAGGCAATGGAATGTTTATGGTGATAGGAAATTAATGTATTTCAGGCAAAAAAGGAGACAGCAGTTGTGCGTGTATGTTTAGTAGAAAAGGTCACTTTGGCATAGCCTAGATATTGGATGTGTCTTTTTGTTGCTCACTCGAGTTTGTATGTTGTGCAGTCTATTGTCATTCAGAATACTCATTTAATGACAGTGAACAAAATTTTTGCTGTAAGGTGTAGTATGCTTTAGAAAATAACTAAGATTAGATGGCACTTCTTTCATGTCTATGCAACCGGTAAACTTTGTAGGGAAAAGAAATCCCCATCATCGATATAAAAATAAATATGTCAGCAGTGTAAACTTCTTTGGAAAAAAACAGCAAATCTAATATGTCACAGTATAAAAAAAAAAGAGAGCATCTTACAGCACTTTCCCTGAAACTACAAGGACTGGAACAAAAACAGTTCAAGACCCTTCCCTAGAGGTAAAATGGAATGCATGACACACGCATCACTTTTAGAGGACCAAATTCAGCTGTCACTTATATTGATAACAGTCTGGCAGAATCCCACTTAAATTCTAGAATTACATGCCTGTACGGGAAAACAAATTCACTCTAAGTTACCTACACAGTCAGTACTATTAAATAGCATACTCTATTTTCTATTTCATGTTATAAGACGCTGTTTCATAATACCAACAAAAAAAAATTCTAAACACAGGAAATGTTATTGACAAACAAATCTCATAAATTAGATTGGAAATATTGGTCAAATTTCTGCTTTTATAAGAACATTATATGAGCACTAAATGATACAGATTTCTCTAATCTGTAGTATCCCTCTAAAGGCATCAAGTAAAATACTCTGATAATTATGTTAAAATGCTGAACAAGTGCTTACAATGCTAAAATTTTAATTAAAAATGCTTAGTTCCCTGCTTCCTACCGATTAGAAAATAAATCAATTTTGAAATGCTTTTCTGTGCATAAATATCAACTAGCAGAGAGAAACAAAAATGTCTTTTGCTATGATCACATACTGAAAACAACGGATTTTGCTTACATGCAGAAAAACAGAAATGCAAATAAAAAAATAACACTTCATCATGTCCATGTATTTTTGAGTAGGCCAAATCAACAACTCTCCACATGGTAACTGTGAAATGTACAGTGCCTGGTATCAGGAACAATATTCTGAAGCTGGCACATTAATCAGTCTTGTTTTCAAGCTTCTCATATATTATTCTGCATAGATTTTTCTTTTCTTTTCTATTCTATTCTGTTATCAGAAAGTATCTGCAGGAGTGTATGCCTGTTAAAACCTGTATAAAATTAATAGATTTAAACTGATGTACTCTACTTTATCCTGCAACAGAATTTGTTTTGATACATGTTTTTGCTTTTTTTCCTGTACAAACACCAACATTTTTGACACTTGAAAGGAACAATTTTGAGGATGTGACAGAAGATGGCAAATATCTGTGTAACTGCAAAAATATTTACACTCTGTATATGTGTAAGCTATTGTTAACATTTCCAATACAACAAGCTTTCAGCATGCAGAAATATATCCTGCATTTATTACGTTTGCCTGTGTATGTTAGCTGAGAAAGCATTTGTAAAAATCAAATTGTTTATAAAAAACTATGTGAAAAATAAATCTATTATAATTATAAAACGCATATGGAAAAATGGGAGTCATAATAGGTGAAATGACTAAATCAAACACGAACTATGGAACAAAGAAATAAACAACCCATCCCTTTCTACCCAACCTCCCTGAAGCACCTACACTTGTCTATACCTACTGCAGAGGAGTTTGATTGCCCCAGCTCAGTCTGCAGCGGTTTACCAGAGTCCAAGCTGAAACATCCTCCTCATCACCCAATTGTTAAGAAGGCATCCCACACTAACTGTTCTGCCTTGTCTGCTACTCCTTAAATATAGCTTCAATTTAAACACAAAGAGGGCTTGCTTCAGAATTATACCCACCTGAAATGTGAATGTTTTTAACCTTGACCAGGTTCTGCATGAAGAAACAAAAATTCTTTGATGGTACAAATTAATCTTTCTATTTTCTTCAGTAAAACCTATCATTTCAAGATATATAATACATGCAATATGGATCTTAACAACTAAGAGTTTAAGAAAATGCCTGTGATAGGTATCGTTTTCTGCTGTTTCCTGAACAACAGGCAACAATTTTTCAAATGCATGCTCATGTTAGAGGTCAAGTGCAATCTCTTCAAACTCAGATGCCTAAACTAGGGGTTCCAGAATTTTTAGCATTCTAGTCCTTGCCATCAAACTCGGATCTTTTTAATTGCCAGTTCTCAAACATCCACTGAGTTTACCTAGGAAACAAGTCTTACCTAAATATGACAACAGATATGTAGAACAGCTATTAACATTATTAACAGTATCACCACTAGGAAGAGCCAGAAACACCAAATACTGCTTTTACAGACTTGCAAGTCCGATTCTTGAAGTCACTCTACATGTCCTTAAAGAAAAACATCAAAGTGAGAACTTCTTCCACAACTTCATACAACCATAGTGGGAAAAGTTCCTACCCTGGATTAAAAGCATGATAGGTTGGTCAGCCCCTATTACCAAACATAACCCCATATCTGCAATCGAAGCAAAAAGGTGCTCTGAGTCTTGTCAGACTCAGAGGCTGTCTTAGGCAGACATGTAATAGCATGTGTTGGATCTCTATGTGTACTTAAAAAAAAAAAAAAAGAAAAAAGAAAAAAAGCAGCAGCTGCCACCACGAGGCTCATACAAGAAGAGCGTGTAAAACAGGTAGTGATGTCATCAGGTAATAGAGACTTGTCATTCAATACTTTTGGTCAAGTTCCAGAGAAGGAAACAGTATATAGGAGAACTCTAATGATAACAATGAAGCAAACACTTTTTTCTTTTTAGTTCTCTAAGCTACATGACCATGACATTTCAATTCCCTTCCTGGTAGTTGCAGAAACTTACATTTAAAAGTGCTGCATTCCTTTTACGAGCTGCATCAGCTGCTTGAGTTTGCCATGTCTTTTTAGTCTTTTTGTCTCCTAGATAAGTCTCCATCTGCTGTAGCAGCACTGATCTCTGAGACAGTCTACAAAGGAAAACATTTTGCTAAGTGGGTAGAACATTTTGCTCAGGAGCTAGAAAATAACCTTTTTACCTTACCCAGTTTTCTCAAAACTATGGGGCTAATTAAGCCGGCTGTAGGGTGGGTGTGCTGGGGGAGGGAAAAGGTACAGGCAGACACCACCTGCTGTGCTTGTACGAAGCTATAATGTTGCAACCAGCAGCCCTCATATGCTAAGGTGCTTAGAAGCACCAAATCTCTCCGAACAGGGAAGACAGGGTGGGTTGGGGTGACTTGATCAGTACCACTCTTGCTCATCAGCAAGCACTAATTGTTATAAGAAAAGCAGATTTTTCTGAATCATTACTGTATTTGCTTCACAATCTGAATTTACAGGGCAACAAAGAAGCAGTTCTATAATTGAGGCACATAATAACAGAATCCAATTACCTTCCCCACATAGGAATTCAATGGTGACAAGAGGTTAACAATGGAAATCTTAAACTAGTACCACCATTGGAAGTCCAAAACCTCATCAATCTAAACACTCTTATCAGCAGTCAAGGACACTAATTCCAGTAGTTCATGAAGGAAGAGTGCCACCTCCTGGAACACTGAACCCTCGTTAAAATACCACTGTGCTCTCTAAAGCTGTGCAATTCACTGTTCACAGGATGGTCACGCGAGACCTCCCAGGACCACAACGCAAACTGCTGGGAGGCCGGCCACACCGCTCAGACAGTTACTTACATCTCTTCATGTCTTCTAGCAAGGTGAACCTCCTGAGCCAAATAGGATGACATTTTCAGTCGTCTGTCCCAGTTTCTCACTGTATTAAAGGAAAACCAAGTGAAAATTAAAATCTTCCAAAGACATACATTTACTTTTCAGTAGTAAAGCGTTCCAAGTTAACAGTTGCATGCATGATATTTATATAATTTATCAGCTCTGTAAATAAAACCTGCTTATAAATTTTAATGCTCACAAGACATTGTCACATTATGGTTTGAATACATACACACTACTAGTGCCCACAATATATTTTAGGAAAATCTTACTGAATTCTAATACTTTACGAGGTAACTAAAATTTGATTTTCAAGTTTCAGATTTAAGTTTTCTCAACTCTCAGTTGCTTACAACCACACGTAAACTATGAGCTTGCATAATTTGTGCATTACTGTTTATAGTTGTGATTTCTAGCTTCTGTCATGTTACTCTGAATACAAAGTTATATTTTAATTGTCATTATCATTTATAGCTACTTCTCACTGACTCAGTACCTTGTTCATAGGGCAATAAAAGTACAGACATGATTCAATTAAATAACTGAAGTTACTATACGAGTTTAATTTTTGAGCACTTGAAAAATTAGGGAAAACCTCTTGAGCCCAGCTCTTCAGTACTGTGACACAGCAGATGACTGAATACAAGGTTAAAATTATTTAGACCTTTATGACTTTTTTGGGGTGTGAAGGAGATCAGGTGCCCAGTCTGCACACAAATCAACCTCCTACAAGCGCTTTTCAGAGGACTGGAAGTGTTTTACAGCCAATTAATAATTTCCACCTCAGAGGTGACTGCATTACTGCCACGGAAATTAAACTAAAGAAAATAAAAGAAACTATCCTATGAAGAGTGGGAGAAATAAAAGATCAAGAAATTAGAACATTTATGAGAAGCTGTCAGAGATTCACACACGTAACTCTGGAGCAAGCTCCTTACACGTGCTCTGTAACTCAAGCAGACGCTCTTTTCTAGCGATGTACGTTTCACCCCGCTCCGAAGGAGATTTCTACCCAGCCCCCTGCACCTAACCAGGATCCCAGACCCTCCGTGCTTCTCTCAGCTGGGGAGCTTCGTGCTCCCGGCCGGCCGAGACCTCACCCCCTTATCTCCTGCGGGACCCCCGGGAGGCGCCCCGGGGCCGGAGGCCGCGGGGCCGGCACCGCCCCGCCTCAGGCGGGAAGGNCTTCAGCCTTCCGGCTTCCAAAAGCGAAGCAACCACCCACCGTGGCCTACGCGACGCCTCAACCTCCCCTCTCTCCCGCTGCCATGGAGACGGCCGGAAAGGCGGGGCCCAGCCGTAGACCTTCAGCAGCCCCGTCGCGCCTTAGCGTTCGGGATCCGCCCTTTTCACCGGGATTGGAGGACTGAGAGGAGGCGGGACCCAATCAGGGCCGGCGGGCGGGCGGGCCGTGAGGGCGGTCTCGCGCAGTGGCCGTTAGCGCCCAGGGGCGGCTGAGGCGGGCGGGCAGAAGGCGGCGGGGGGCGGCCGTGTGTGGGGCCCCGTGCCCAGCGCCATCCATCGCTCGAACCAGCCCCCCGGCCCAACGCACACGCGCGCCACGTTTGGCAGCAGTTTGAATAAACTTTTTGGGCTTTGCAGTCCAAGTATGCCGAGGAAGAGTGAACCCAAGTCGTTACTTTGAGTTAGGATTGGCTGTTCTCGCTTCCTCCGGGGCCCGCTCATCCCAATGCCACGATCGTCTTAGTGACGTAGACGTATATTTGAAACACATCATTACTTTCCTACGCAAGGCACAGCGTTAGATTTTTGGCGCAGAAGACATAATGTAAATTACAGCCGGGTTCTTGGCATGTGTTTTCAAATCCTGTGGGGAGAGCTTGCCCTCCAGAATTTCCTCCAGGCCTCAAAGCTCAAAGAATTACCGAGGCTGACTTGTCCTTTTATTCAAACTTCTATCGAAATGTACTTTTTAAAAAAGGCCCAATTAATTCACTTTTTGTGAATGTTTTTTCTTCACAGAAAACATAAACCAGAAAATTGTAAGCCAAATACAATTGAAAGTACTTTTTTTCCCGCTTTCTTCATTGTTGCCTGATAGATTTAAGCACATTTTAAGGTGCAGGTGATTTCTAAAAGTTGCTCTGAAAGAACTAGTCTTCTGTTTTCTTTTAAAATATTCTCTAATCCTTTCAAGATGCCTCATCACAAGCCTTTCTTACTGCTGACCAGAAGCTTTTTCTTGTGATTCTTCAGCTCTTTTTCTCTTTTTTTTTCATTCTCTGATTTTATATTTCTGCAACAAATTCACATTATTTCACTTTATGACATATAATTAAGTAGAAATTCTTTAATGTACTTGTCAACTTACCCCTGCTTATTGCAGCATTCAGGATAAATAGTACTTAAATTCTTCATTTTATTTTTTTTTTACGGTTGCGACTTGAAGACAAGACTTTCTGATAAATGAGATAGGGAAGTGGAGTCTTTCCTCATTTCTAATGGTTTGAAAAGCTAATAGATACAGTTTCACTAAATTTAATGGCAAGCCTAAATGTTTTGCATGGTCTACTTTGAGCTACACCAGTTGTCCTTAATGGCAGCGATCTTTCTTTGTTGTAGCGTTTAATGAATTTCAGAAA
Source organism: Anseranas semipalmata (assembly GCA_013399115.1). Classification (NCBI taxonomy): domain Eukaryota; kingdom Metazoa; phylum Chordata; class Aves; order Anseriformes; family Anseranatidae; genus Anseranas; species Anseranas semipalmata. The sequence continues at coordinate 20,494 of VXAA01003090.1, forward strand.
GAAAAGAGACAAATTGAAGTTTGGTTTACGTAAACCATTACATATGCCATTTGTAGACTGAATGCAAAGAACATTTTAGTTAAGCTGCAGCTACTATCAATTGTTCAGTGTTGTGGAAACAGAGGCAGGATGGAAACCATAATTTCGTAATGACTACTTTATGTGACTGTGCGATGAAACACTCGATAACTCATCAGTAGCTAATGAGCTATAAACTCCATATTTAATTTTTCAGTATTAATGTTCTTTTTTCATTAGAAATGCAGCCTAGCCTAGTTTAGTTCCCAACTTGTCAAGAATATAATCTCTAAACTTATTTTAAAAATCAAACTGGTAGTAACAGTCAGAAATCCCCATAGCAGGCTGTTTTGAATAGGTGTTGCCTCATATTTGCAAAGCGCCAACAGTGAAGGCCATTGCAGAAATGGGGCTTTAAGAACAGGAGGGACTCCAGAGGAAAGGCATTCTCTTGTATATCTTAATGTGCTGGCACCTAATTGCAGCATGCTTTGTAGATTATTATGCCTCCATCACTCTCAGTTTCCAGTTATACAGTGCATCTTACAGAACAAAATATTTAAAAGTATATATAAAAACCCCTTTTTTCCCCAGAGTGTCATCTTTTCATTAAATTCTTCTACCTTTATGTGAATTTACTGTTGCGTCACTAATTAAATAACAACCCCCCCCCCCAAAAAAAAAATCTTAAAAACTAGATACCTGTAGCTGAGGTGCTGAGATCTGCTTTAGCTGCCCAGCTGCTCTGAAGTCACAGCGTGCAGTCACAGCGTGCTGCGTGGCAGCAGTCTCATGTAGGACTGTTAGGCGTGAGAGCTTTTCTTCATAGAGTCTGCGAGTGCCTAAATACGGATTGAAGACTTACCGTTAGTACTGAAACGTGGGTATTATGACCCTAGGTTTTCCTTAACCCCCACAATTTGGTTTTACTCTGAAAAATTTAGGAGAAAAGGGTTTTCTGGGAGAAGTTGGTGAATTGTAACACTAGGTGGCACTTAAACACAGCTAACAAAGACTCTTAAATCTTGCAACACACAAAAACAGTCAAACACATTCTGTTCTAACATGCAGTTAATTATATCCTCAAAATGATGTCTTGGATTGATATTACTAAACAAACATGTATAAAATGTAATTACAGACAAGTGAAATAAATACTGTAGGCTTATAATTGCAAGATATGGGGTTTTTTGCTTGTAATATGCTACACACCTGTGTGTAGTTGATATAGCTAGTATTTTATTTTGTCATTTTTGCTAACATTTAGAAGGGCACAGTTTAGCTTTATGTGCTTTTATTTACTGGTACCAATTTGTGCCATATGTCAGTTTAAAAAAAAAAAAAAGAATGATTTTATATATTTGGCTTTTAATCCAGGAGTATTTAAAATGGAAGACAATAAGAAAGGAGTTTTTATACAAAACCATTTCAAAAACTTTTTTAAAATAAATGCATACATTTTAGGTTTTTTTTTTTTTTTTTTTTTCTGATTGCTTTGCTTTTCTCTTCTTTCTTGCTTTTTGGCAGTACACCTCTATTGCTGTAATAGCTTAATAGCCATTTGGAGGTCCAAAGTCCATCTGTTCATAAACATTTCTTATGTGATACCATTGCTAAAATATACCAGGCAATGGGACAGCCTAAGAGCCATGAAATTCCATCAGAGTAGGTTGTAGCCATCACCTGGGTTCTGGCAGTTTTCCCCATCAACTACAGAAGTGGAGGATGGTTGGCAGCATTTCAAACAACTTCACAAGCCCTGTGTGAAGCTGCTTTAAGCTAAAAAGGCAAAAATGTGCAAGGGAATGTCCTCCCAGTGAAGGAGCAAGCTAATAAGACATCAAACCTAAAAAGTGTGAAAATTGCCTTGTAGTTCCTCTTTCCCCTCACGTTCCAATATTCAGAGAGTTGCTCTCAGCCTTACTTTTGACAGGTCCCACGCCATTCTGTTCAGGGTCACAAGTAGTTGCCCTCACTGCAGTAGTAAGATTTGAGCTGAGGTGAAGCTCAAAAACCATAAACGGTAGGGCAACCCAACGACACGTTCTTGCGTTTGAATTTTGTTGTTTGGCAGCTGAATATCTGTATCTGGTGTAGGAAAGACTGGTACGTGCATGAAAGTCACACACTTTGTTGAAAGAAAATTGCCAGTGTGGTACTGTATGTTTAGACAAACTAATGTGAGTATGCTTGTTGGCATTGCCCCCAGGCATCATGACACCTGTTTCAGGTGATCCAGAATCTGAACAACAGAGCAGGATGTGATCTGTGCGCCAGTTGGATGCACTGCAGCTGCCAGCAATCTACAGTTGTGAAAGAGCTTTCTCTCCGTGAAGCCACTTAAAAACCACCGGCGGCTTCACATCAGGGAACGTGAGCTCCTCACTCTGCAGGGCTGGAAATGAACACTGCTGCTGCTGCTGTGTGCCCAGCACCTGGTGCAAAAACAGTTGGCCAAACTAGAGACAGTCAAGTCAAGTTCTGAACAAGAGCTGGAAGGCCTGGGGGAAGAGGAAGAACCGATAGCGGTGAGAGTAAGGGCGCAGAGATATGGTGGGACTCCAGCTTGTTTGTGTGCTCTTTAAAGCACGGTGTTAAGCTGCAGATCAGGCCAGGCCTAGCTCTGTCCAATGCCAAAGGAAAAAATAATGCTTGTGGTGGAAGGGCATAAGGAAGAGAATATTTTCTTTATGCCTGAAGTAGAGATAAAAACCTTGTAAATAGGATGGAGTTAAGATAATTAGCATTTAGCTGAAAATCAGTTTATTTATTTATTTGTGCTTTTGAGAAAGATCCTTTTAGGTTCTGGAACTGTATTCCCAGTAGTAGCTGATATAGCTATGAAATATAAACTGGCTTGGACAATACATAAGACAGTTTACTGATGTACTCGTTCAGTACTGTCAAGGGGATACAAGACGCGCCCTAGCAGGTGCTTTCCATCTGTAGTTTCTATGGCATAGATACTTCTTTTTTGAAGATTTCAAGAAAAAAGTTTGGCCCTTGAGTAATGACATTAAGCCTTCTGTATGAAAAAGGAGAAATCTACAGACCTCGACTGACTTTAACAGATGTACAGGTAGCAGAATGTTTTACATGTAATTATAAAAACTATTTATAGTAATTAGCTTGAATTTAATTGCTTCTCAGCATGTTAAGATACCAAATTACAGCTTTTTTTTGAACAACTCCTGTTGTCTGTTTTTCCTAAACTGAACACAGGAAACCCAATAAAAACAAACACATGGAGAATCACCATTTTCAGTTCCTGCTTGAAGTATGTCGAATGGGGATGCTTCGCTTTGATCTTACAAGCAGCACTTCACTCATCCGCATAGACTACATCTTGCTTCCCTTAGCACTGAAAGTGTTCTCCTCCTAAGAGCAACAAGACACCATAGCAAGATTACTGTGGAGCAAGCCAGCGCCTGCTAACATTCATGTGAATCCAATCTTGTGCAGGCACTACTGGCTATTCAAGCAGTTGTCCAACTGCTTTCGGCTGACTGGACTATTTAACATCGTGTCCACTCGTGCTCTGGACTTCCACAGACTCCAGTTTTAATCCATTTGTGCTGGCTGTACAAGTCAGTCTGTAACTTTTATCCAGTGTCAGTAACGTTGTTGCCATCTGGTCTAACATTAAAATTGTCTTATTCTGTAATGATGGTACATCTACAGAAGCAAAAATACTTTGAATTTTAATACATGCATTTATACAACTGTCAAGATGCTTGATATTAATAGCTTGACTTCTACTGTAAGCAGAGGTAGAAGAAATAACACCACCTTCACAGTTCTGGCACAATTTCCCTTTGAGCTGAATTCTCAGCCAATAGTTTCTATCTCTGTTTTTTGCCATACAAACTTGAGCAGGAATGTTCTATTTTTTATTTCAGTTTAGATTTTGAATGCTTTTATTATGAGTTTCTTCAATCCCTGAGAGAAATTAGAAAGGCAACAATGCTTCTCTTATTGCATAACACCAACATTTATTGACAATAAAAATAACTGAACTTGCACAAAAAGCCAGTTTCTAATAAACCCTTTTACTAGTTTGGTGTTATGAAAGTTGAATTTCTCATTTTTTACAAAAAAAAAAAAATCCCTTTTTTTAAAGAAAGGTCACTCAATCTTTTTGGAAAGATTTAATAAATGACTTTTCCCCCTCTTACTAAATTTAGTCTTTTGTTGAATTGTTTCAGTTCCTATTAAACCTTCACAAAAATGTGCTTTCTATTATGTTTCTTCTAATAGGTTTCTCAGACTTATAACTATAATAAATTTGTCAGCCTAGCTTCAGTGAACACTGGACTCCTAAATCCAACCACAACAGATTATAAATATAACCATTTCTAAACCCTTTCAAGAAGTTTTACCCTTTCTTTCAACTCATTTTATGTACTCAGCAATTCAGTGAAAATAACCTTTCAGAGTCATTCTTTAAACTCTTTTTTTGGTGATAGCACAGTCTGGTCATTTGATCAGTCAGTCAGAAAACCCAAGTTCTGCTCCCACCTCTGCCACTGTGGATTCAGTCTGAACTAACTCACTTAAAGTCAATGTTTCCTTAAGTGTTCATTTAGAGGAAATGACCAACTTGACCCATATAGGGCCTGATTTTCAGAGTAGCTGAGTGCTCAGAACAGCAATTTAAATCATTTTGAGTGGTACCCTTAGCACTGCTAAAAAAAAAACAAAAACAACAACAAAAAAAAACATGCCTAAAGGTTGCTTGTTAGGTAACCAGAAAGGAAGAACCTCAAAAGTAGCTTTTATAACAGATATGCAAATATCCTTTGTTTGACTAATCTCTTTCCTCTAAGTTGCTTCTATGATCGATTTTTTTTTTAGAAGAGAAGTTACTTTTTTTTTTAGCAAATAAAATACTCTTTTGATAAACAGTTCTCTTCAGCACGTGTTTTAAAGTCTGCATTAATGAAAACAAAAAGTAACAAAACCTTTAGAACATTAATAACCACACTAAAAGCAGAAATGCAAGCAGCATGATCATATAAATTTAAGAAAAGCAGATAGAATCTAAATATCTCAAGCCCTGTGTCATAAAATGAATCAACTCTGCTTTATAACTCTGTATAAAGAACAAACAGCAATGCATCACATTTGCTTTGTATGAATGATTGGGAAGTAGAGAGAGGCAAGGGTTATCTAAGTAGTATTAAGGTTTAATTAATGAAAACTTCCAAGGGAAACAAATAATCTGCATTAATCCTGAATTACAGCACAAACTGTACCCTTCAATTTAAACTCTCTTGTCAAGCCTACCCATAATCAGCAAATGGAGGAAAAGGTGGACTATTTCACCCATCTTTCCTTTTGAGAGAGTTATTTAGCTGAGCTCCTCACAAGCCTGCAAGAGTTCGTTCTGCTCGTTTGAACAGCTGTAACTGTTATGCTGTGTTTCCAGTCACTGAGTTCAAGAAAAACAAATTCAAACTAAAGAGGTACACAAAAGGATTTTAGGATGATCAAGATAGTGGTGCAAGCTTGTTCTGTGAGAAGAGATTTGTTTGGCTTATTTATCAAAACAAAATCAGGAAAAGTATCTGATTGTTTTCTACTCATACATGAGTAGTTGTTCACATCAGAGAAAAAAGAGCTCTTCAAGGAAAAAGATAGAGCTAGCAGAAGAACAAAAGGATGTAATTAATAAACGTCAAAAGAGAAGTTAGAGGAAGGTACCTAAGCATCAGACAAGTGAACTTCTACAACAGCCTACTAGAAAGAGTGGAAGGGGAGGAAGAGCAGGGAAACTGATTCATTTGGACACAGACCTTCATCAGTTTGTGACCGGGAGTCTGCGACACGGCTTTCTGCGCGACTCGGTGCCTTCAAAGGGAAGCCCAGCTTGCAGAGCCTTTCCAAGGGCAAGTCTTTTGCAGCAGCCGTGTTCTGCTGAGCAGTGCTGGTGAAACTTCAGAATAACCTCACCAATGTCAATATTGTAATAAGCTGATAGTTGTCTTGGAGAGAAAATGTTGGAAGCTAAAATTCCAAGTCACCTGCTGCTCTATGCCTCTAGCTACAAATAGTATTGCTGAGGGAAGATCGACAATAAACAATGTAATGCAGAACTTCTGCAGTCTGCTTTCATTTGCCTGCCAAGCCAGCCTGCTTGCCATTGACACCAATGTTATGTAGGTGCGTAGAGTATTGCTACGCTATTCAGACAGTGGAAGGAGAATGCTTCTTAAAAAAAATCTCTGTGATGTGAAGATCTTTCTGCCTGCATAGGCTTCCTAATGTAAACTTCTATTGCTGTGATCTTAATATGAGCTTTATATTACAAAGTAATACATGACGTTATTTGTAGTTGGCTGTTTGTCTGAACCTATTTCGTAGCCTAAGGCACAGAAAGGCAGGTGAATTTAAATTTGAGCTTTCAAGTCGGTCTTCAAATGCTGTCAGTTTAAAATATTAAAATAACAGCAAGTTCTAACAACATTCTCAGATTTTCTTGCCCAATTGAGTATCTTTGACTTTGCTGAACAGGGCTCTACTTGTGATCAGGGTTATGGACAGCACTGAAGAGTCCAGGCTTTAAAATAACTGAATAAAAACATCAGTGCTGCCATTGACATGGAAAGGGTCAACGCTTGGTTTTCTGTCATTTATGTTTCAGCTTAGCAATAATGTAGAAGAGGAGATTTTCTTTGGAAAGATGAAGTAGTAAGCTCAGTAAGAAATATGAGAAAATAAATACAGTCTAAGGAATGAGAAAATGACTTTCCTTAGGGAGTATCATTTATTTTCTTCATTAAACCATATCACAGAAGGTTATCAGTTGATGGCTAGATTGTCAGTTACTGAAAATGGACGTGACTTTAGCAAAAGCTGTAAAGCTACATCAGTTTATATCAGCTTTTTTAAGAAAATGTTTTTCTAATTAAATGAGGCTTACGCAGTCATGCTCTGTGTGTTTGTATGTATCTGCACATAGGCATGCACTTCTTTCTTTAACATCTCTTTCTTTAGTAATTGTTTAAATTGACCAATTGCAGCCAAGTTTGACACCAAGGTTACTAGCCTCAAAGACATCACAATTCTAAAAGTTTTGTGAAAATAGATGGCTATGCAGAGAGGAAGAAAGGCTATAAAGAGAGCTTACCACTTAATAGATGTCAGAAGCTCCACGTAGTTTTTTCTCCTTCCAAATCAAATCCATAGGAAACCAGGTTCTATTATTCATAAAGCTGCTTATTTAATTAAAATTTTATTGTATTTAGAGCAACCAAAATGAAATGAGTTTATATAGGCAATCAAGCGATCTGTTGCTAAAATATGGACTCTCGTATAAATCAAGCAGTAAGGGAGATGCCCTAAATTTCCTCTCTGGAAATGGCTCTCCATAATTGGCTAATCTCTCAAAATAATTTGTGATACCTTCTTACACATTGTGCCAACTGGAATAATCATACAGAGCTGATTAAAATTATGCTTCCCCAGTTCTATTTAAAATATGCAGTTCATAACTTTTATATACTTTGAATTGGCTTAGGCCATTCTAGAAGGGACTGTTGTCCCTGCACTAGAGGAAGCAGAGTCAAGTGACGAAAATGGCTGTTAGTCTCTGTTCGTGTATGAGAGACTGTGGGTGCTACTTGTAGGAAGTATCATGGAAGAGTTGTTGGGATCCACGGCCTGAATCCCACACAGCACGCAGAAAGTTGCAGGTACATCACAACAAGGTGCTGAAGGTACCTCCCAGAAATGAAATCCCGAGCATAATCTACTTGTTCATGTAATCATAACGTTTTAGTAGAGTTATCTGGTTAAAAATACACTTGGAAATGTAATCCTTGCAGTAAAGGATCATTTTTAATGTAACCTGATTATTTTCTATCCACCAGTCCTGGACAGTAGTGGAGTCATTTCTGGGGCACATCTCCAACTGTAGATATAGCATAGAATTAGGCGTAACATTTGTTTAAAATAAGAGGCTATGAGAGAGAACCAGAGTGACTCAGTAAAGGCAACTTTTAAAGGACTCCAGCTCTACTCCGTTCATCAGCTAGCTGCTCTTTTCCGCGTGCCTTCAGGCGTAGCCAGTGGGTGGTAGGAGCGGAGAGGAGCGTGCACACAAACTGGATATCCCACCAGGGCCTGCCCATGCTGACCGGGAGCTGCAGCTGGGGACCCATTTTGTCATTCCACACAATCCCACTTACACTGGTGTCTGCATGTGTGTGACAAAAGCAGCCTATTGCTCTTAATCTTCATCCGGGTTTGTGCTCTGCAGGAGCAGCTCTCACCACACACTACAACCAGCAACTACTGCAGAATTTGCTCCTCTCAGATAAGAGAGCATTAATTGCCAGCGTTCACAATAGGGCAGAAAGGAAACACGCAGCTAATGATGTGCTCTCCACCTTGTTTTGACTCCCTGCCTTGTTCCTCCAAGCTGAGGTGCCTTTACCTCCACACCTCGTAAGTGCTCCTGTCTCGGCCTGATACGCGCCCCCACAGAAGGAATTCCTTTCTAACAAACCACATGTTTGCAAAACCCACACAAGTCCTGAGGGAAAAAGTTTCCTTTTCCCCTGTAGTTTATTGAGAGTTTTTTTGTTTGTTTATTCTCATTGCATATGCTTGCAAGACGATGAGGAAATACAACTCTTGGAAGGCTGGGAAGTTATGATAACGTGCCTTCCTTCCCATCATCTTTTTGGGGTAGTCTGTGTTTAGATGTCATTCATGTGCTTATAGAAAAGCAACTGGATTAGTCTTAGAAAATGACTCCGCATGATATGGGAGCGAGGAGGGACAGAGACAATAAAAGATTTCAGCCACAAAACTGAGATTTACAAAAAATGTGGCTTGGGAAAATTATTTGTTAACTTTGCGTAAAACTTCTAAAAGGCATTTGGATTACTAGCTACTTCCTAGGCCAAAATACACATCTGAAAATCAGATTAGTCTCAGTGGAAACACTGAAGTTAGAAATGACTTCATTATTTTCAAACTGTCAAAACTTTCTGCAATGCCCCATTTGCAGTTATGAAAAAGTAAGGCACACATTATGTAACTGCTTTAGACAGACACAGCGGTTTGCAGCCAGGTCTGTTTGCCACGGCACCATTGGAAGTTCCGGAGAGATCTTCCCAACAGGACACAGTCAAGTCTATATTACCAAAAGTGTAGGAATATTCATCCCACATTCTGTTTCTAAGAGCAGAGAATAGAGGATATCCAGGGAAAGCAGTAAGAGCAACACACATTAATTCTTTCCAGTTTCTGACAGTTTGTAGACTAGGCACATCCTGAACAAGCGATCATAGCCACATCTTTGTGTTTATTCCTCAGCTTAAACTCATCTGCGTAAATGTCTGAGGATAAGGTAAAGAGCATCATACATAAATAAATAGCAAACCTGCCTCTTTATTATGCATCCACACGCTGCTTCTGATGATGCACATGGGTCCACAACTAAGGTCCCACGATACTACTACAACAGAATAATTACTGTTCATCGTAAACATCTTTGTCAGAGGACTGGAATAGATACGCCTAAAATTGGTCAGGAAAAAAATGCAGCAATGCTGAAAGTCAAGAGATTTAGTGATAACAGTAAAATCTTGGCTCCGTTAAAGTCAAAAAGAACTTTGCCAGTGGCTTCAGAAAAGTCCAGATTTTTGCCTTGAGAACCTGCCCAGACCAGCTGCTCTACCTGGATGTCCTGAGAGAGCCTCCTGCCTGAAGGGGCTCCAAGGAAAGGTGTGTTGTCATGAATTCAGAGATACGGATTTTAACAAGCATGTGCGCACCATGAATGCCTGTGCTACTCTTCTGTGAACAGTCTACTCTTTCAGCCTTGCTGTTAATTTTCACAAAGTCAGATATTGCAGATGAGCAGTCACAGTTGTCAGCGTTTGTGTCGCACCCTTTGAGGGAGAACTGGCAAAAAACATTCAAGGACAGAGAATTTTGTAAAAAAAAAAAAAGGTTGGCTTGCTATTTAGAGAGCACTGGGAAGGGACTGTTGTGAAAAATGAAAGATTTGAACATAAGCCATTTTTTCCCCTAAGCTTTCCATCAGGAAAAGAACCACTACCATTCCTTCTTTGGCAATTTCTCTGGCCATTTCACAGCAAGTGCTTCTGCGTGTAGGTTTAATACTTTACACTGTGGCCATTTCAGAGGAATAAATCTGTCAAGAGCGTGGCTCACACAGATGGGAAATGCTGGTCTCCAATTCTGGAGAAGCTGTATCTTTGCCATGCAGGCAAATGCAGTCCATGGATTATTGCTAACCGCCTCCTAGGAAGAAGCAGAGGCCTCCAGAACATAACAGCGCATGATAAAATCTAAACGAGGAAGGCCTAATGGAGCTGGGATTAGCTGCATGGGGAAAGTTCTTAGTGCTGGAGTAGTGCCTGTTTGTGTAGTAATCTGCCGCACTCCGTACTACAACCTTATAATGAGGTTAGTTTATAAATCATTAATAGATAACATAAGCTCCTAACAGATAAGAAAAACAAGGGTTACAAGCTCATCAGCAGATAATGTTATATTGCAGTAATAATCAACCTGCTGAACTCTGTAATCACCTATAACAATTGAGACCTATTTGTGAACGTATCTATTCATTCTTATTAACTATTACAGAAGGAAGCTTCATACAAAATGTGACAGTAACGGGCATATGATACGAGATCACTTTTTTAATGCTATTTTGTCTTTTAGCTCTTGTTTATGCTTGGCAAGATCCTTCTGTAAACAGGAAATGTATCAGCTGGAACTCAGGCGGGAGGAGAGAGAGGAATTTATTTCTCTTCTACCGTTGCACCGTTAGGAAGCTCAGTTTCAGAGCTGGGCAGAGGCAGTAGTGGTTTCATGACAAAATGGTGGGTACCGCAGTGCCTAGGACAGCTGTGCAAGTGCTCTGGGTTACCTGGCATGCAGAAGTCACCCCTGCAACCGGTCCACGGGACTCACGTTACGGGAGCCAGCCCTGTCACCGGGCGCTCCTCACCCACCTCGGATCTCAGCATCTTGCTGTTTGAGCAAGACTTTGGGGTTTGTGCGCCTAACAGGGAGACTGTAGTTGTAGTAAGGCTAAAACACCACTCTCCTGGAGTTCATTACCTTCTAAACGCCCTCAAGTCTAGGACACAATGCTTTTGGGAAAGCAGGACATAAGCTACAATAGTTAAAATGACACCATGTGAAACCTATTGTCATCCTATTTTACACGTGTTGAAAATTATTTTTAAAATCCAGCAAGACATTAGGAGTAAAAATAAAATATCTGGAATTCTTTTATTTGGAGGTCTGCTGCCATTCCGTTCAGGAAGACCACAGATGTCCCCAGTGCTGTGGAGGTGCCACCCTACAGAGGCAATGGCTATAGTGCCACTGTTTCCAAACCCAGCGTGGAGGAACTGATGATATAGCTTTACAATTATACATAAATTCTCATGTGCTGTGAGAAGCCGAACTGCAAGGATGCTGCCTACACTGCACTGTGGCTGGGACAGACACTCAGCAGTGTGGACGCGGCCTACCTGTAGCAGAATAACTGCAGGTCTTTCTTCATATGGCTTTGTAAAAGGAACTTGCACCCTTTACTGGCAGCTGAACGCAACAAAGCAATGGATAGGAGGGATTTTAGAGAATAAATTGGCATGTCTTCTGATATTATAGCAGCAGATAAAGTTAAAACGCACACACACACACATACACACACACAAAAACAACCAGGACAAACCCCTTCCCCAAGCAATAGTATTTTTCATTCATTATACTGGGAATGACATGCAACAATAGGATTATGATGACTGCAAATGTACCATACTGAAATAAAATTAGTTTAAAAGGCAGGAACAATATCATCATCAGATAGCTTTCTTGCAAGGTGGAAAATAGCTTTAATAACTTCATTGTTGGAACTAGTCTAAAAAATATAAAGGCTCTCCTCCCCACACCTCCAATACAACAGTGATTGTGTTAAAAGCAATATCTCTGGGTATAGAGGGCTCTTTTGGTATTGCCAACCTGTGAAAAACAAGGACTATGGCATGCAGCTGAAAATCAGCAATGTAGAGTGTTGAAATCTCATTCAGAAAGGGGTGTATTTCCGAGTATGGAACCAAAGAGGAATATTCATTGTACGGAAAGTTAATGCATCATGCTGCCTAGGAAGGATGCTGAGAGGTGGCACAGGAAAATCGATAAAGATTGAAGTCCCTGTAAGTGCAGGCAGAATGTGGAATAAGAGCTCCAAAGGCAAGGAATCCGATTGCCACAGTTAGTATTACCTTTTTGGAACACGCTTTTTAGATTTACTAAGAAGGAAATAACATAATGGGGCTTTGCTCGCTATTTCAGAAAGGAACCACTGTATAGTCTAAGGAAGAAAAGAGGACGAGAGATGATTCAGGATGAAAATCTGGGCAGAGGTGGCTGGGTGCTCAGGAAGATGTCAGCCCTGCTCAGGGCTGTTCGTTGCTGAGGCCATGGTTAACTGCCCGTTAATAACAAATTCCTGGTCAAAGCACCTGCACTAATGTTTTTTTTGTGCCAGTTGTGAGAGAATGGACTTTCCTGATCTGGTATAAAGTCTGTGGGAATACAGCTTCCCCAGAAATGTTTTGAACAATCTGAAAACCAACAGGGAGCCACAGGACTGGGTGAACACTTTGTGCCATGAATCTGTGACTGTGATCATTTGCAAAGGTAGCTTTCTCGTATTGTGGAACATGGTCTTCGTCCCAGTTACGTGCAGCAGCAGGGGCATAAAAATGGGAATCATATGAAAGAAATAAGGGCATAAAAAGTAGGGACAGGGGAGGACTGCTATTATCCCTTATTTGCAAACTTCAGTTTAATTTGACTGACCTTCTGCCATTTATATTAAATGACCATGTTCTTTCCACTTGTCTTTTTAGAGCTTATTCTTTTTCTTTTGTCATACCTTTTATGTGACAAACTCCTGCTTAATACATTTTTTTGGCAGTTACATGCTTAATCTTCCTGATTCCTGTCGATACCAGCACAACAATGTGTTTCAGAAACTGTTAAAGCTGATGAATCAGAGACCAGTCACTGGTCTTTGCTGGGGACTGGAAGGTGCTGAGCTCTTGCTGATCAGGTGCCCATGTCTCAAGCTGGGAAATTAGGAGGAGAATTTTGGCAAATAGAGAAAACCATAGTGCGAAAGCGCTCTGCTCATCTGGCCATGTTAGCTTGAATCAGTTATTCTTGCTAACACACTCACAAAGTGTTCACCCAGTTGACAGCGTGAATGTTACGAAGATATAATGATGTGCAAGCTGGCTATGGCACGCTGCTGTTGTGCAGGTGTTACGATGCAAGAAAGACACAAAGACATTTTTAAATACATGTCTAGGTTGTGAACACAGAGACTGAGATAAACAAATGCTGTAAAACTCTTTAGACTGATATCCTACATGAAACCAGTTAGGTGTGTTACTGGTGCTCCTCATTCCTTCCAAATACCTCACACGATAGACTACTATGAGCTATGTAGACCTATTGGGTGCACACCAGATAAGTAAGACCCTGTCTATTGCAAATGCATTTGGGACGACTACACAAACCAGCAGACTTTGTAAGAACAACATTTGAGAATTAAAGTTCTATGCTACACAGTGGCATTGTCAATGAACACAATCATCTTAGCTTCATAACATGAGAGCCCACTGTCATAGATTTCAGGTACTACATCATAGATAAGCAATCAATGGTATTTCTGAACTGCATACAGAATATATAGCCTGGGAGTAGACAAGCCACCTGCATCCTTTTTATTTCAGAAAAAAAAAAAAAAAAAGAGCTAAGATTTACTTATAGCCAATTTCACAGGCTGCAATCAATTCACAGGTCACTAGCAGACTTTCAGGCAAAGGCACAATATATATCTATGTCTAACAGGCATGAAGTAAGAGGTTTAAGGAATAAGAAACCTTACATAAGACGCTAAAATTCAGAAGGCAGAGCCTTTTCTAACATAAGCTACTGAACTTTTAAGAGCTTTTATGATTTTTTTCCCCACTGATGGTGTTTTTCAGCTTGAAGGCTATTATTAAGCAAAACTAAGGACATTCTTTCCTAGTTATGGTGTGATAACTTTTTCTGTACCTAGCTAAGTAAAGTGTTAAATAGTTTAACCCTTTTACTCTGTCACCTGTTTTTATACAGCTTGCTATACTACAGCTACAATAGCCAAGAGCTTGTTCCAGGCACGGTCACACCCGTGGCATTTTAACACACACAGTGTTCTGCAACCTGATGTTCTCTACAAATGTCGGTCGACAATATCATGAATTAAATGATATTTAATTGAAATGACATTCCATGATATTTTAAATTAAAACTACAGCTTAGAATCAGAGTGTTGATCTGAAGATGGGGATCAGAGTTTGTCCAACAGTTCTCACACTGAGCCAATACCCTTAAAGATAATGCTTTGAGCCTGTTAGGAAGAATTCCTGGAGGGTAAAGCTGTGTGGTGCTGATGGTCCCATCAGGCTGCATGTAATGACGGCCCCAATTTATTGTTTTTCTATGGTTTTCTGTTCTTCTTGATCATCTGCTGATGAAACCTGATAAGCACCTTCTTACAAGAAATTGCTCGTTTATCGAGTACATACAGGACACCCCTATTTCTCCCTCCGGTGTACCAGGTAGAAACTGCTTTGCAGAGAGAACAGGTAGGCTTTATTCAAGAGATCATCATTTTCCAACCATGCAATGCCTGAGAGAAGGCAGAAGATCTCATTTTATCCTGCAATCAAGCTTGTCAGCTCTCCCCTTGCTTTTCTTCCCAGCAAGGAAATGAAGAGGCTTGCACTCTTCCTCCCTTGCAGAAAGGACATGCAGCATCGCAGAGCTCTAGTGCTGAACTATGGAACTTGCTATGCCATATGCCAAATGGATATTTCTTGAAATAGTTCTCCCTCTCCTCAAGTCTCATTCTACAAAATTCATGGCAATTGCCATTGTCACCAGTTTTTCCCGTCTTGCTAAATGTCTGTCTGAAGGAAGCACTTCAACCAAAAGATGACAACACACTGACCATCACTGGCCACACTGTGGCACGCTGATTTCTTGAGCAGACTACGAAGTCTCCATCTGTGTCCCACAGCCTGCTGGTTCCCCAGAGAGAAGTCAGGGTGAGCCAGTGGTGGCCGGGCGGGTCGGTGGTGGTGTTATTTCCACCCAGGGACCGCGAGCCTGGGTGACGCGCAGCTGAGAAGCCACAGCTCCTCCGTCAAGACACAAAAATACTTTTTGGGTGTCTACACCAGACTTCTTGCAGTGTCTGGGCTTTATTCGGGTGTTCCCTCTGTTGCCTCAGTGTCTCGTTCCCACAGCTCTGGCTTATGGGGGCTAGTGTGACACCAGCTGACACGACTGCACGTGCCTTCTGTACAGGGCTGGGACCTACAACCAGAGAAGCAGCGCGGTTTTTGGAGCAGTACTAAAGTAGCCATCAGCTACCCGTGTGTAGGGAAAGCTTTAGTGTTCTGCCCCCTCCTGGCTGTGGTGTCATCCCCCGAGGGACACAGAGAAAGCTGGGCCCCATAGAGCCAAATGGTGCAGAAAAACATCTACTTTACACAGGAGCCTGTGCCCAGAGCCTGCTGGCCCACATCTATCAGCTGGGGCATGCTTCTAGATCATAAAAACAGTAAAAACAAGCTGGTGGAGGGTTGTGCCACATTCCCTTCCATCAAGCCGTAGGCTTCTAGCCAGTAACGCTATCCTTCCAAGACAAAACACACGTACCTTCTGGCTTTCTTTTGATGTTGACTCAGAAGCTCTCTCTTTCAGCAGCTCCTTAGATATAGAAACAAAGTATTTGTGATTAGATAGTGTATAAGAATATCCTGTGATGGGTAAGACCTTAAGGTAAGACCTTAAGGTAAGACCAACAGGATTTGAA
Source organism: Anseranas semipalmata (assembly GCA_013399115.1). Classification (NCBI taxonomy): domain Eukaryota; kingdom Metazoa; phylum Chordata; class Aves; order Anseriformes; family Anseranatidae; genus Anseranas; species Anseranas semipalmata. The sequence goes on from VXAA01003090.1 coordinate 36,440, forward strand.
TTTAGGTGTGACAGAAATTGAGCCATACAGAAAGCTCACAGACAGTGAAATATGAAGTACTGGAAACTGCTCCCACAAGAGACGTGGAACTGAAATGCAGAATCTTTTCAAAATTCAAAAACAACATAAAACACCAGCAAAGCAGATGTCAACTCCTAAACAAGGATTCCAAGACATAAGGAAGATAACAACTTTAGAAAAGAAAAGCGAGCCCAGTGACTGTCACATTAATTGAACACAGTGTCAGGAAAGATTTCTTTGTGAAGTGTTGCTTCTTAAAGCATTACAAAGTCAGAAAGACATCAAAACCATTGATTGGCAGCAAAGGGGAAACAGAAACCACAAGTGATCAATACGGCAACAGCCAGCAGGTGGTGGTGACACGTCCGTGCGTGGAGCCCTGTGTGGAGCTTCAAGTGGCCAAGGAACAGGACTGGGACCAAACCATTGATCAAAATTATTTTTATTTTGCAAAAGGTCTTGAAAGTACACCTTCTGGCATTTGAAGCCATTTAATAAAATGTTGCTATTATTTGTGCCTGCTTAGCATGACTGATGGCAGCCTCCGGAAGCCTTAAAGGCTAAACTCATTAACTATTTATTACAGAAGAAGTTGGGATCTCCTGGCACCACCAATTAATTCAGGTGTATTGTTAGTAGTGGAAAGTGCTAGTAAATCATATCTTTGGTGCCAAAGTATTAACGAGCTACTTACTGTATGCTTCCACTGGATATAGGTCTCCAACAGGCGTCTTCCCCAGCACAAGCACGGAATCCGAGAACTTTTTCCAAGGCTTTGCTTTCCCCCCCACCCCCCTCATGCTTCTTGCCAGGAAAGCTCAGGAGCACGGGGGCCTGCCGGAGCCAGGACGACTGCAAGGCTTGGGGTACGGGGGCTGCCGCCGGGCTTGGCCTGTGGGCCGGTTCAGGGCCGTTACTTGGATGCGACGTGAGGCAGTGCCCAGGAGCAAGGGCTGGGGGAAACTGCTCAAAGTCAGGGGATCTGCAGGAGTCAGCAGGCTGTGACTGCGGGCGCCGTGGTGTCACACAAGTCACAGACCCCAGCCAGTGCCACAGGCTCCCGCTTTTGCCCGCTCAACCACAACGCGCGCCTTACAGGTGAGAACGCAGCAATGCAGAAGGCAGCAGAGGTACAGCGGGCTGATTTTAACCAGCCATTTTATGTCAGCAAGCACGGCCACTTACCGGTGCTGTACCCGAGCACCACCGTGGCACCACAGGGGCAGCTGCTCCTGAAGCCCCCCAGCCCCAGAGCCGCGGTGCCCACCGCTGGCTGCTGGAGGCAGGACGAGATCCACAAACCCAAGTGGTTTTCCCTCAAGAATAACAAAATAAGTAACGTGTGCGATCAGAATCGGCACAGGAGGCAGTACGCGGAGCTGAGTTTTTGTTGCAAAACACCGAGCGTTGACGGCACAACGCGCCCGTTCCAATGACAGCTCTTGGCTGGGATGCAGCAGGTGGGTTTGACTTCTAATACGCTCCACGGGGAATATTTCACATATTTGCTGCTTTATCTCTAGGATTTGGAACATCTGTCCCTCCCTGCCAGTCTGTCTGCGATGGGGATGAATACTTTTGCCTTCTCTACCACAGCTGCAGGGCGATTGCAGCCAGCAGGTGCAGGTGACCACAATGAAGCAGGTGAGAGGGGCTGGGTGGGTCCCCTGCTCCTCCCCGCAGCCATCTGCTGATAAACCAGAACTAGATCCGAGGAACGGCACACCCAAAGGAGCTGGGAATAAAGCTCCTGTTCCGAACGGAGACAATCCCCCTTCCAAAAGGGATTTTGATGGGGTCACAACAGCAACAGTGGGGGGGACCAGTCATGGAGGGGAAAGGGAAGCTCCCTGATAGCCTGAGACAATTAAGAAAGGAGCGGCAATCTCCAGTGTCAAGTGACTGAGAGACAGTTCCCAGATGAGTACTCCTTGGAAATCTGAGACCTAATTAAAGCAGGCCTTGGATCTCATAATTCTTCCTGCACGCCTGGGACAATGAAATACTGACTTGCGCATCTGTTCTGTATGTGTATTTGATGCAAATAAGAAAGAAGTCTGTAAATACATCAAAAACCATACTTTATTTTATGTATAGCAATACAATTTACATATTAAATAACACTATAATAGAATGATTTGATATAGTTTTAAACATAACAAAAAGAAGATCCTTCAAGTTACAAAAAAACCCCAAACAAACAAACAAAAAAAAACAAAATAAAACAAAAAATCTCCCTCAAAATACTCCCTCCCACCCTGTCCCAAAACCAAACACCACATTTTTTTTCTGAATGGATCAATGAGACAAACGTATCCAGTGACTGGCTAAGTCTAATTCCTATTGCACACACTGACAATGGAATCGAAAAAAAATCCAACTTTCACAATCACTGCCCCAAAGAAATGACATGTGTGGAAATCTTTTTGGAGTGTGATGATGGTGTCTCACTACCTTGATACACAGAAGGTATGTATTCACATAGCCACCACAGAACTAGGAAGGAGGTGAAACTAGAAAAAAATTAGCTTTATATGAAAATATAAAATTCTATGATTATATACCATAGATACAAAGTTCCCAGAAGATGCTTATCCAAGCAACAAAATATTTACAGTTTTAATGGTTTAGCTATTTAAAAATGAAGGAAAAGAAGATATGAGTAGACACGAATGCTTAGGTCTTTAGAAACAATGGCTGCTTGCTAGTTTCGAATGTTCTAACACAAAAAAAAAAGTCACTACCCCAAATGTTGGAGAGTTGTGACATTGTATAAAATTGACTATCTCCTCTTTTGGAGACATGTTTATTCTTAAAACTCAAGACATTTTTCTTGAAATTAATTATCCTCTGTAGAAAATGCTTCCCTTTGCAAATAGTTAACAAAAACACTAAAAACAGTTTAACAGCTAAGACAAAGTAGAGGCCAAATCTCTTCATTACAGTTCCTTCTCTTTCTCTATTTTTGCATTCCTTCTCATTTGATAAGTAAAGCCAATGTAGTTCACGTTGTTAGAATGGCAACAGAGAAGAAAAGCAAAGGGGTAACAATAAGAGTTGAATTACGTCTGCCAAAAAAAAAAAAAAA